>JACDJE010000634.1:351815-367547 GCA_016647715.1 Pavo muticus
CCCCCCCCTTTCTCCCTTTCTCTCTTTCTTTCTTTCCCATTTTGCTATGAAATTTCGAAGCACCAAAGTGTGCTCCTGTGGTCTCCGCTTTTCCTTTCAGCGCTGACCAACCATGGGGGAGCCGCTTCCTCCCCACCGCGGCCGGAGGGCAGCGATAACAGCGCTCCGGCGATGGTTCCTGGACGGGTGTAACCCCGTGCTTGTTAAAGGGCGAAAGTCGCTTCGAGTGTCATTAACTAACCAGCCAGCTCTGATTAATGATTGATGGTGGGCGGGCGCTAGGACCTCCGGGACGTCGCATCTCTGCACCCAGAAGAGAAATCAGGAAATAACGCCGTGGTTCTGCCTGTGCCTTTGGAAATAACGCAGCGCTGCTCCGTGCGGGAGGAGCCGGCTGTCCGGGAGTTCGGTGGTTGGAGTGTGGCTGAGTGGCCCCAGAGCTTCGCAGCCCCAAAGCGTCACAGCCCCGTATGGACACAGCTGGGGGTAAGCGAGAGGGCTGGGACGGATGTGGGGCGAGGTGGATGTGGGTGAGATGGATGTGGGGTGAAGGCACTGTGATCAGTGGGGAGACCAGCCTGGCGTCGCCTGTTTGTGACAAACATCCACCGCTCGTCCCCACTGACCCTTCGTAGCACCAAAGAGTGACTGAGGTTGGGAAGAGCACTGCGGTCACCGGTCTGACCGGCAACCCATGCCCACCCCAGTGCAGGGGGTGGTGGGAAAGTGAAATTTTGGGTCTCTGTGCCATCAATCCGGCCGTGTGTTCTCCTCACCTTTCTTCCCACTCACCATTCTCATGGTGCATGGACCTCCATGGGCTGAGCGTCCCCAAGAACAAATTTTAGGACTATGGGATCTCCATGGGCTAAACTTCCCCAGGAGCAATCTTTAGGCTGGTGGGAGCTCCATGGGCTGAGCGTCCCCAGGAACAATCTTTAGGACGAGGTCTGAGTTGCACCCACAGGAGTGTGATTCATAGCTGAGTGCTGTCCCATGCCCGGGCGCAGCGGCTCCTCATCCCCTCGTTGCCACGGGGCTCAGCGCGGTGACGCAGAGGAGTGACGGTGACTCACCTGCAGAAAGAGGAACAGAGCAAAGAGTGTCAGCGGCGCTCCAAGGCGTGGAGCTCCATCCAGGACCGGCTTTTCTTGCAGGGTGAAGGTGCTGCGGGTCGCTGCCCCATGGACGGGGCACAGTGCCTCGGTGGGCACTGCGGGCTGAGGTGGGACAGCAGGGGAGAACGGGGACCTTGCAGATGTGAGATGCCCGGCAGTGACCCCACGGGGGCAGTCAGCCCCTCACTGCTGGCATTGCAGCCCATCACCCCACGCCTCTCCCGGCCCCACATCTCGTGGCCCTGACAGCTGTGAGCTGCAGACAGGAGATGAGAAAGCGAGTTCCTGCCAAAACCACACGGCGCTGCGATGGCCTCACGTGGCACTGGGGCACTGCTGTGCTCGGTGGGGGGGGGTGGGGACCAGGCTTTGGCTCAGCCCCATTTCTTTGTGGCCCCATTCAGTTTCTTCTCTGTAGGTGACGTCGGGAGCAGACAGCAGTCCCTGATGCGCTGACGGCCGATCATGTCCAGGGTGAGTGGGGCTCACTGTCCCGTCCTGCACTGCACTGGCACAGGGACGTGACACTGGGGCATCCCATCCCACCGGGACGTTGTCCCCATCCCATGTCACCACGTGGTCCTTCCAGCCAGGGCTGACCTCAGGGCTGAGCATCCTGGTGACGCTGCCTTCTTCCTGCAGAAACATTGGCCTGCGGGGACGCAGTGCGTCACCAAGCACGACCACACCAAGCCCAAGGCCGGCGAGCTGGCCTTCCGTAAGGGAGACGTGGTCACCATCATCGAGGCCGTGGAGGTGACCCTTGGGGCCGTGGGGTTGGCAGTGCCACGGGGCTGGGACCCCCTTCCTGGTGGGGTGTCCCCTTTCTGAGACCATCCCATCCGCAGGGCAGGAGTTGGTACCGTGCGCGGCACAACGAGAGTGGGCAGGAGGGACTGCTGGCGGCCGGAGCTCTGCGGGAGCGCGGGGCCATCCGTGCTGACCCCAAGCTCAGCCTCATGCCGTGAGTACTGTGGGGTCCCGGCGGCTGCAGGAGGGTCCCACACATTTCCCTCCCCCCCCTATGTCTGGAGGGGCTGCTGAGGGCAGAGCAGTCCAGAGCCCGGGTCACCAAGGGATCTGTTGGCTTCGAAAACCCCCATTGTGCCCAACCATCTGGGACAGCCCCAGTGGGGAAGGGGCTGCGCTGGGGTCTGCATGGCCTCTGTGTGGTCTCTGCTCCTATTGCCTTGCTGCTGGTGCTGGGAGAGATCCCCAGCCCCACATCCCCTCACCCCTATCCCCACATTCCCTCACCCNACTCTCACATACCTTGCCCCATAGCATGCCCCACAGTAACCCATAGATCACCCACACCCTGCCCCACAGATCCCCTGCCAACCCTCCCCATGTGCCTTATAGGCCCCATATCCCAGTCCCACTCCCATTTAGCTCCATATTAAGCCCCGCCCCTTAAAGCCCGCCCCAGTCTGCACTGGAGGCCCCGCCTCCATCGGGCCCCGTCCCTTCAGATGCAGCGCACCAACCGCAGCCCGGGAGGCGGAGACAGCAGGTGCGTGGCCCCGCCCCCTGGCAGCGCTTTCCACATAGCTCCGCCCCCCGCGCTCCTCAGGCCACGCCCCTTTCCTCCACCGCCCTCAGGCCCCGCCCAATGAGCTGCGCAGTGGGACGAGGGCGGGGCCACAAAGGGGCGGGGCTACAAAGGGGGCGTGTCCAGAATGGCGTGGGGTCAGAAAGGAGTCAGGGGGTGGGGCTGGGGTCAATGCGGTCAAATAGACCCCATAACTGCCCCATAGACCCCCTGTCTACCCTATAGCCCCTATGACTACCCCATAGATCCCATAACCAACCATAACTGCCCTATAGACCCCAGTACCACCCTATCGCCTCTATGACTACCCCATAGCCACCCCATAACTGCCCTATAGATCCTATAACCACCGCATGGACCCCATAATACACCCATGTCTGCCCCATGCCTGTTGCAGGCCCCAGCTGCTCTCGGCCCCATAGGAGCCCACACAGGTGGCACAAGAGCAGTGGTGGTGGCACGGTGTGGGGCTGGGTGGGGGCGGGGTGTGGGGCAGGGAGAGGCCTTGGGAGGTATGGGGCTGAGACCCAATAGTCAGTGTGGGGATGACTCACGAGTGGAGTGGGACCCGTAAGTGCAGGGCTGGTCCTTATGTGTGGGGTGGGATCCATAGGTGGGAGTTGGGACCCATAAGTGTGAGGTGAACCAACAAATGGGTGCTGAGGCCCCAGAATTTCAGAATCCCCCAAATCCCGAATTCAGACAGTCCTGAAATCCCAGAAATCCCCAAATCCTCAAATTTCGGAGCCCCAGAATTGTGGAATCCCAACCCCAGAGCAAATCCCAAATCTCCTTCATCCCAACCTCATCAACTAATTGCTCATTAATTATCACTGATTAGCTATTATTTACCACAAAATGACACTAATTATCAATAGTTACCCCAAGTTCCACTAATTCCCCAATACTTCCCCGACCAATTACCCACAATTACTGCTAATTACCCGTTAATTCCCACCATTTAACCCTAATTACCCCATAATTACGCTACAATTACCCACTATCACCCCATTACTACTAATTACCCGTTAATTACCATTAGTTACCCCTAATCACCCCCAGTTGTCATTGATCCCCACTAATTACCCCCAATTCCCACTAAATCCCACTAATTCCCCCATTTTTACCCCCCTAATTAGCACTAATTCCCACTAATTATCTCTCAATTCTTACTAATTATCCCAAAATTACCTATACTCCTCACTAATTACCACCAATATTCCCACTGATTCTCACCAATTATCTCCAATTATCACTGATTCCCACTAATTACATCCTCAGTTCCCACTAATTCCCTGTAATTATCCTTAAATACCCTCAATTACCACTAATTACCCAATTCCAACTACTTACCCCTAATTCACCCTAATCACCTGATTCCTGCTAATTATCCCCAATTCCCACAAAATCCCACTAATTGATCCCCCATTCCCAACAATTACACCCAATTACCCCCTATTCACACTGATTACCCCGCGAAATCCCATTAATTACCCCCAGTTCCCACTAATTACTCCTTGTTCTCCCCAGTTACCCCAATTACCCCCATAATTACCATCAATTACCCCCAATTCCCACTAATTTACCCCTATTCCCCCAATTTCAATCCCCATAATTCCCTCAATCCCCCAATCCCCCCTAATTCCCACCTATTCCCCCCAGTTCCCCCTGATTTCCCAGTTCCCTCCAACCCTCCCATTCTCTCCCGTTCCCCCAGTTCCCATTTGGGGTTGGGTTAGGGTTGGGATTGGGATGAGGGTTAGAGTTGGGGTTGGGGTTGGGTTGGGTTTGGAGTTGGAGTTGGGGATGGGGTTGACATTGGGGTTGGGATTGGGGTTAGAGTTAGTGCTGGGGTGAGGGTTGGGATTGGGTTTGGAGTTGGCTTAGAGTTGGGATGGGGTTGAGGTTGGGGCTGGAGTTGGGTTGGGTTAGGGTTGGGGATGGGGTTGGGGTTGGGTTTGTGGTTGGGTTTGTGGTTGGGATTAGAGTTAGGGTTGAGGTGAGGGTTGGGTTGGAATTGTGGTTGAGAACAGAGTTGGGGATGGGGTTGAGTTTGGGGTTAGAGTTAGTGTTGGAGTGAGGGTTGGGGTTGAGTTTGGAGTTGAGTTAGAGTGGGGGATGGGGTTGGGGTTAGGGTTGGGAATAGGGTTGGGGTTGGGTTGACACGGGGGTTTGGGTTGGAGTCTGCTTTGTAGTTGGGTTTGAGGTTGGGGTTGGGGTTAGGATTGGGGATGGGGTTGGGGTTGGGTTTGGGGTTAGGTTTGTGGTTGGGATTAGAGTTAGGGTTGAGGTGAGGGTTGGGTTGGAATTGTGGTTGAGAACAGAGTTGGGGATGGGGTTGAGTTTGGGGTTAGAGTTAGTGTTGGAGTGAGGGTTGGGGTTGAGTTTGGAGTTGAGTTAGAGTGGGGGATGGGGTTGGGGTTAGGGTTGGGAATAGGGTTGGGGTTGGGTTGACACGGGGGTTTGGGTTGGAGTCTGCTTTGTAGTTGGGTTTGAGGTTGGGGTTGGGGTTAGGATTGGGGATGGGGTTGGGGTTGGGTTTGGGGTTAGGTTTGTGGTTGGGATTAGAGTTAGGGTTGAGGTGAGGGTTGGGTTGGAATTGTGGTTGAGAACAGAGTTGGGGATGGGGTTGAGTTTGGGGTTAGAGTTAGTGTTGGAGTGAGGGTTGGGGTTGAGTTTGGAGTTGAGTTAGAGTGGGGGATGGGGTTGGGGTTAGGGTTGGGAATAGGGTTGGGGTTGGGTTGACACGGGGGTTTGGGTTGGAGTCTGCTTTGTAGTTGGGTTTGAGGTTGGGGTTGGGGTTAGGATTGGGGATGGGGTTGGGGTTGGGTTTGGGGTTAGGTTTGTGGTTGGGATTAGAGTTAGGGTTGAGGTGAGGGTTGGGTTGGAATTGTGGTTGAGAACAGAGTTGGGGATGGGGTTGAGTTTGGGGTTAGAGTTAGTGTTGGAGTGAGGGTTGGGGTTGAGTTTGGAGTTGAGTTAGAGTGGGGGATGGGGTTGGGGTTAGGGTTGGGAATAGGGTTGGGGTTGGGTTGACACGGGGGTTTGGGTTGGAGTCTGCTTTGTAGTTGGGTTTGAGGTTGGGGTTGGGGTTAGGATTGGGGATGGGGTTGGGGTTGGGTTTGGGGTTAGGTTTGTGGTTGGGATTAGAGTTAGGGTTGAGGTGAGGGTTGGGTTGGAATTGTGGTTGAGAACAGAGTTGGGGATGGGGTTGAGTTTGGGGTTAGAGTTAGTGTTGGAGTGAGGGTTGGGGTTGAGTTTGGAGTTGAGTTAGAGTGGGGGATGGGGTTGGGGTTAGGGTTGGGAATAGGGTTGGGGTTGGGTTGACACGGGGGTTTGGGTTGGAGTCTGCTTTGTAGTTGGGTTTGAGGTTGGGGTTGGGGTTAGGATTGGGGATGGGGTTGGGGTTGGGTTTGGGGTTAGGTTTGTGGTTGGGATTAGAGTTAGGGTTGAGGTGAGGGTTGGGTTGGAATTGTGGTTGAGAACAGAGTTGGGGATGGGGTTGAGTTTGGGGTTAGAGTTAGTGTTGGAGTGAGGGTTGGGGTTGAGTTTGGAGTTGAGTTAGAGTGGGGGATGGGGTTGGGGTTAGGGTTGGGAATAGGGTTGGGGTTGGGTTGACACGGGGGTTTGGGTTGGAGTCTGCTTTGTAGTTGGGTTTGAGGTTGGGGTTGGGGTTAGGATTGGGGATGGGGTTGGGGTTGGGTTTGGGGTTAGGTTTGTGGTTGGGATTAGAGTTAGGGTTGAGGTGAGGGTTGGGTTGGAATTGTGGTTGAGAACAGAGTTGGGGATGGGGTTGAGTTTGGGGTTAGAGTTAGTGTTGGAGTGAGGGTTGGGGTTGAGTTTGGAGTTGAGTTAGAGTGGGGGATGGGGTTGGGGTTAGGGTTGGGAATAGGGTTGGGGTTGGGTTGACACGGGGGTTTGGGTTGGAGTCTGCTTTGTAGTTGGGTTTGAGGTTGGGGTTGGGGTTAGGATTGGGGATGGGGTTGGGGTTGGGTTTGGGGTTAGGTTTGTGGTTGGGATTAGAGTTAGGGTTGAGGTGAGGGTTGGGTTGGAATTGTGGTTGAGAACAGAGTTGGGGATGGGGTTGAGTTTGGGGTTAGAGTTAGTGTTGGAGTGAGGGTTGGGGTTGAGTTTGGAGTTGAGTTAGAGTGGGGGATGGGGTTGGGGTTAGGGTTGGGAATAGGGTTGGGGTTGGGTTGACACGGGGGTTTGGGTTGGAGTCTGCTTTGTAGTTGGGTTTGAGGTTGGGGTTGGGGTTAGGATTGGGGATGGGGTTGGGGTTGGGTTTGGGGTTAGGTTTGTGGTTGGGATTAGAGTTAGGGTTGAGGTGAGGGTTGGGTTGGAATTGTGGTTGAGAACAGAGTTGGGGATGGGGTTGAGTTTGGGGTTAGAGTTAGTGTTGGAGTGAGGGTTGGGGTTGAGTTTGGAGTTGAGTTAGAGTGGGGGATGGGGTTGGGGTTAGGGTTGGGAATAGGGTTGGGGTTGGGTTGACACGGGGGTTTGGGTTGGAGTCTGCTTTGTAGTTGGGTTTGAGGTTGGGGTTGGGGTTAGGATTGGGGATGGGGTTGGGGTTGGGTTTGGGGTTAGGTTTGTGGTTGGGATTAGAGTTAGGGTTGAGGTGAGGGTTGGGTTGGAATTGTGGTTGAGAACAGAGTTGGGGATGGGGTTGAGTTTGGGGTTAGAGTTAGTGTTGGAGTGAGGGTTGGGGTTGAGTTTGGAGTTGAGTTAGAGTGGGGGATGGGGTTGGGGTTAGGGTTGGGAATAGGGTTGGGGTTGGGTTGACACGGGGGTTTGGGTTGGAGTCTGCTTTGTAGTTGGGTTTGAGGTTGGGGTTGGGGTTAGGATTGGGGATGGGGTTGGGGTTGGGTTTGGGGTTAGGTTTGTGGTTGGGATTAGAGTTAGGGTTGAGGTGAGGGTTGGGTTGGAATTGTGGTTGAGAACAGAGTTGGGGATGGGGTTGAGTTTGGGGTTAGAGTTAGTGTTGGAGTGAGGGTTGGGGTTGAGTTTGGAGTTGAGTTAGAGTGGGGGATGGGGTTGGGGTTAGGGTTGGGAATAGGGTTGGGGTTGGGTTGACACGGGGGTTTGGGTTGGAGTCTGCTTTGTAGTTGGGTTTGAGGTTGGGGTTGGGGTTAGGATTGGGGATGGGGTTGGGGTTGGGTTTGGGGTTAGGTTTGTGGTTGGGATTAGAGTTAGGGTTGAGGTGAGGGTTGGGTTGGAATTGTGGTTGAGAACAGAGTTGGGGATGGGGTTGAGTTTGGGGTTAGAGTTAGTGTTGGAGTGAGGGTTGGGGTTGAGTTTGGAGTTGAGTTAGAGTGGGGGATGGGGTTGGGGTTAGGGTTGGGAATAGGGTTGGGGTTGGGTTGACACGGGGGTTTGGGTTGGAGTCTGCTTTGTAGTTGGGTTTGAGGTTGGGGTTGGGGTTAGGATTGGGGATGGGGTTGGGGTTGGGTTTGGGGTTAGGTTTGTGGTTGGGATTAGAGTTAGGGTTGAGGTGAGGGTTGGGTTGGAATTGTGGTTGAGAACAGAGTTGGGGATGGGGTTGAGTTTGGGGTTAGAGTTAGTGTTGGAGTGAGGGTTGGGGTTGAGTTTGGAGTTGAGTTAGAGTGGGGGATGGGGTTGGGGTTAGGGTTGGGAATAGGGTTGGGGTTGGGTTGACACGGGGGTTTGGGTTGGAGTCTGCTTTGTAGTTGGGTTTGAGGTTGGGGTTGGGGTTAGGATTGGGGATGGGGTTGGGGTTGGGTTTGGGGTTAGGTTTGTGGTTGGGATTAGAGTTAGGGTTGAGGTGAGGGTTGGGTTGGAATTGTGGTTGAGAACAGAGTTGGGGATGGGGTTGAGTTTGGGGTTAGAGTTAGTGTTGGAGTGAGGGTTGGGGTTGAGTTTGGAGTTGAGTTAGAGTGGGGGATGGGGTTGGGGTTAGGGTTGGGAATAGGGTTGGGGTTGGGTTGACACGGGGGTTTGGGTTGGAGTCTGCTTTGTAGTTGGGTTTGAGGTTGGGGTTGGGGTTAGGATTGGGGATGGGGTTGGGGTTGGGTTTGGGGTTAGGTTTGTGGTTGGGATTAGAGTTAGGGTTGAGGTGAGGGTTGGGTTGGAATTGTGGTTGAGAACAGAGTTGGGGATGGGGTTGAGTTTGGGGTTAGAGTTAGTGTTGGAGTGAGGGTTGGGGTTGAGTTTGGAGTTGAGTTAGAGTGGGGGATGGGGTTGGGGTTAGGGTTGGGAATAGGGTTGGGGTTGGGTTGACACGGGGGTTTGGGTTGGAGTCTGCTTTGTAGTTGGGTTTGAGGTTGGGGTTGGGGTTAGGATTGGGGATGGGGTTGGGGTTGGGTTTGGGGTTAGGTTTGTGGTTGGGATTAGAGTTAGGGTTGAGGTGAGGGTTGGGTTGGAATTGTGGTTGAGAACAGAGNCCCCACGCCCCTCTTCCCAGCTGGTTCCACGGGAAGATCTCGGGGGTGGAGGCAGTGCAGGAGCTGCAGCCCCCCGAGGACGGGCTGTTCCTGGTGCGTGAGTCGGTCCGGCACCCCGGTGACTACGTGCTGTGCGTGAGCTTCGGCAAGGAGGTGATCCACTACCGTGTGCTGCACCGGGACAACACGCTGAGCATCGACAGCGAGCAGTACTTCTGCAACCTCATCGACATGATCGAGGTGAGAGCCCCCGTTGTGCAGGACTTTGGGGTCACTCCGGTTTGGCACACGGTGATGGAGAACCTATGAGGTGATCCTGACCCCATGTGCCAGCGCTGCCGTCCATGTGACATCACGGCCACCTCATCCGGGGGCTTCACCGCAACTGGGGGTGGGTTTTGTTACTCACTGCCATTCTCCACCCCGTGATGTTCTCTAGACCCAGCTTGGTTTGGGGTGCAGTGGATGCACCCGCTGTGCCCTGGCTGCTGCCAAATATAACACTGGCTCTCCTGCTTCCAGAAAGCTCTTCCTCCAATTCTGCCTCTGCCCCGACTCACAACCGCTCCGTTCCTCTGCTCTGGGAGTTCATGCTTCCAGATGGTTTCCATGTTTAGACACAACTTCTGCTTTCATATGGTCTCTTTCCCCTTTCAGCCACCTTTCAGCAGCTCTACCGCTGCTTCTGCTGCAGCTCTGCAAACCGCCCCCTCCATGCCCCCCCTCAGCGGGGACAGGCTGCTCCATTGCGGTGTGCCCTGGCTGTGCCCCATGGGGAGACGTTGGTTTGGGATTTCCCACTGCGTAGGATGGGCTCTGTGCACCTGGAGGGGCAGCTTTGGTGTTGGGGTCCCGCAAAGCACCCTATGGCCATTCCCCTGCTCCTCACCCCCTGCCCCATCCTGCAGCACTACACGGAGCAGCAAGGAGCCCTCTGCACCAAGCTGGTGAAGCCCAAAGCCAAGAGCGGGATGAAGTCAGCCGAGGAGGAGTTGGCCAAAGGTGGGAAGGGGTGAGGGCCAGCTCTGGGAGAGGAGGTGGCTCTGGTGCCTTCTGACCCATCCCTGTGCTGTGCAGCTGGCTGGCTGCTCAACCTGCAGCACCTCACGCTGGGAGAGCGCATCGGGCAAGGCGAGTTCGGAGGTGAGAAGGTGGGACCGGGGGCCTTCAGCCAGAAGTCTCCAGAGGGCATCACCAGATGACCTTCCTGGATGCCATCCCTGCTGTCCTGGGGCTCTGATGCCTGATGCTTTGCATCCCCCACCAGACGTCCTGCAGGGCGAGTACATGGGGCAGAAGGTGGCTGTGAAGAACGTCAAGTGTGATGTGACCGCCCAGGCCTTCCTCGCCGAGACCGCCGCCATGACGTGAGTGGGGGGCACAGGGGTATGACAGACCCCATCCCATGGCGTTGGGGGAACCCCCTGACCATGGTCCCCTCACTTCAGGAAGGTCCGGCACAAGAACCTGGTGCGCCTGCTCGGTGTCATCCTACACAACGGCCTCTACATCGTCATGGAGTTCATGAGCAAGGTGAGGGCGGACGGGGCTCAGCCAACGGGGCTGATTGCAGCTCTGTTTTCAGATGAAACCCACAGTTTGGAGCTGGGTTGGGTGGACTCTGGGAGCCCCATCCCGATGGTCCTTACACGGCTCTCATCCCTCAGGGCAACCTGGTCAACTTCCTGCGCACGCGGGGCCGCGCGCTCGTCCCACTGCCACAGCTCCTGCAGTTCTCTCTGTGAGTCCTCCTCCCATCGCCCTCATCGCTGGGGACATCCCAGAGACACGGTGACACCGGGACGGGGGGTAGGGGACACCTGGACAGGGGGACATGGTGACACCGGGATGGGGGGACACACAGTGACGCTGCCGCACCACTGCAGGGACGTGGCCCAGGGCATGGACTACCTGGAGTCCAAGAAGCTGGTGCACAGGGACCTGGCTGCCCGCAACATCCTCATCTCTGAGGACAACGTGGCCAAAGTGAGCGATTTTGGCCTGGCCAGGGTCAACCCCCGCGGCGCGGACACCACGCTGCTGCCTGTGAAGTGGACGGCTCCTGAGGCCCTGAAGCACAATGTGAGTGACGGAGTGAAGGGCCCCCAGAGCAGCTCCCCCAACCCATCCCACCAACCCAACTCTGCTCCTTGCTGACTCCCCATCTCCCGATATCTGGGCTTTGTCCTGATCCTCATCCTTAGAGTGAGGGCATCTCCTGCGGGATGCAGGGGACTGGGATGAGAGTGGGGTTCCCCCACCATGGGGATGTGAGGGTGCAGCTGGGAGCGATGGGTTCCCAGCTGGCTGCAGCCCCCGCCCTGTGCCATGGCAGAAATTCTCCTCCAAATCGGACGTGTGGAGCTACGGGATCCTCCTGTGGGAGGTGTTCTCCTTCGGCCGAGCGCCCTACCCCAAGCTGGTGAGTGCAGGGGTACACATCCCGATGGGGTGTGTGGGATGGGGACATCCCCGCTGCCTCCGGTGGGGGGATCCCAGCTCCCCGCTCCACCTGCAGAGCCTGAAGGAGGTGACGGAGCAGCTGGAGCAGGGGTACCGCATGGAGACCCCCGAGGGCTGCCCGCCCACCGTGTATGCACTGATGAGGAGCTGCTGGGAGATGGAGCCGGGCAAGCGGCCGTCCTTCAAGAAGCTCACGGAGAAGCTGCAGAAAGAGCTGAAGCACCTGAAGGACGTTTAACCTACGTTCCACACCCAAGGAGCCCCCAGGACTCATGGGAGGAGCCCCCAGGTTGGGGAGCAGTGTGAAAATGGGCAGCCTGGAGGCTGCTCCCTCCCGGTGAAGATGGGGCAGTGGCTCCGCAGGGTGCCCTCCTCCCCTGCATGCACCCAGAGGGCACAGTGTCCTCCCTCCGTCCCCCAAGAGGATGCAGCGGACGGATGGATCCCTCGGTCTCCGTGGGGCCCTTTGCCCAGCCATGCCTGGGGACACCAGCAGCACTAGGTCCCTCTGAGCCCCCACTCCTCTCCCAGTGATGGGGACAACACAGGATGTCCCATCCTTATGGAAGACAACACCCCTTTGCTGGCACAGCCCCATGCTGGTCCTGCATGGAGACACCAACCGCATTCAGCTCAGCCACACGGGTTTGGGCCTTTTGATTAAACCACAGAAATTAGTTGGGCAGCATCTTTAAGTCTCCAGGCGCAAATTAGGGCTATTGCCTGTTTGGGGTGAGCACAGAGGGGGGGGCAGGAGCCGCAGCCCCCTCAGCCCCCCATGCACAGCCCAGCCCCGCTCTGCTCAGGGCTGTGTGCAGAGCTGAGGATTATACTTTTAATCAGAGCCTGTATGGGAATTGCTCGCATATAGATTATGGGAGCGGGGCACGAGCAGCCCCAGGCACCGGCTCGCAAGCAATCTCAATATCTCGGCGTTGCAGGGATTAACAGGAGCGTGGGGTGTGTGTGTGTGTGTGCACCCGCCCCATTCCTTGTCTCCCTTCCAGTCCTTTGACCCTGGGTTGAGTTTTTTGGCTCATGCTCTCACATCTCCCCCATGCCCACTTTCTGCACCTCTCGCCTCACCGCAGCAAGCGGCTTTGGGTGCCCACTGTGCCCCTCCATCAAGGCCCAGGCAACGGGTTATCTCCACTGGATCCAGGTCCACAGCACCCTTGGGTGCTGCACAAGAAGGTCTTCCCACCCCAGTGGCGGTGCCTTCCCCTCCTAATGCCATAATCCAGCCCTGATCCCGGGTCCCGCTGACCTTGCAGGCGCCGGACCCGGTGCTGGGCACGGCGGGGCGCGGGCACAACATCCACCCACCCATGGCTGCCTTCTTCACGGCCGCCCTGAGGAACCTGCGGGGGGGTGAGGAGGAGCCCAAGGCACCCCCCAAGGACGGCAAGGCGGCCGCCCTGCCCCACGGCATGTCCCATGAGGAGTTCGAGGAGTACCAGCGGCAGCTGCTGGAGGAGAAGTAAGGCTTGTCTGGGGCTGCAGAGTCCCCATGCAGTGGGATCGGGGTCTCACTTGGCCCCTGCATGGATGGGACAGGGACAGGGAGGCAGAGGGTGGGAGCAGAGTAAGTCCATAAAGTGCAGGAGGTCTGCATGGTGTGGGATGTCCCCATGGTGCAGGTGGTCCCATGGTGTGGGTGGGATGTCCCCATAATGAGGGAGGTCTCCATGGTGCAGGATGGTGCATGGTATGAAATGTCCCAGTAGTGAGATGTCCCAATGGTGCATGAGGTCCCCATGACGCGGGATGTCCCCACGATACAAGATATCCTCATGGTGAGAGATGTCTCCACAGCGCAGGTGGTCCCCATGATGTGGGATGACCCCACAGTGCAGGATATCCCCATAGTGCAGGACATCCCCATGGTGTGGGATGTCCCCATGGTGCAGGAGGTCCCTATGGGTTCTGGTGCAGGGACTCAGCACTCTGCAGGTGACAAGGGACAGGAAGGTGCCCAGTGCCACCCTCACCCCAGGGCCCACAGAGGCGAGGGGCGATGGGGACAGGACTGGGCTGCACTCAGGTGCCACCACTGCAGGTCTGGGTGATTTGGGGATAGTGTCAGGGAGGTGAAAGGCTGTGGGAGGAGCAATCCCTCCCACTACAGCTGTCACCACTGGGTAGGGGCAGGACGCAGACCCTGCCCTGGGACCCCCAATTGCAGCCTCACATGGACCATTGCACCTTTGGATCTTTGGATGGGTGCAGCCACGCCAGGCTGGGGGGCAATGTGGGGACTCAGCTGGGGCAGTGGTGACAACATGTCACCCATCACACAGGATCGAGCGGGACAAAGCCTTTGCTCACAAGAAGGCAGAACGGGCGACCGTGCGCATGCACCTGCGGGACAAGTATCACCTGGCCCAGGTACGGACACACAGGGGTGCCCAGAGCCCCCCACCCCCAACACCCCCGAGCTGGGCGGCAGCCATCCTCCACCTCCCTGGTCCCATAGGATGGGAGGTGATTCCTGAAGAGGGCAGCAGACGGCTGCTGTCTCCGTCCGTCCCGTCCGCCCACGATACGTCTGTCCAGCAGTCACAGTGTGGGGCTGGGCAGCTGCTGGGCCCCCAAGCCGCCCCATCCCCGGGTGTCCCAAAGGACCCCGCTCCTCCCCCTCCCTGCCCAGGCTGCTGGGGGTCCATCGCAGCCCCAGAGCCACCTCCCACCCACACAGGATGAGCGGGATGATGCTCAGCTGCACGTGGCGGGCGGTGCAGTGGAGCTGCCGCAGGAGCTGGCCGCCATGGTGCGCGGTGAGGAGGAGGAGGAGGAGGAAGAGGAGGGCACCTTCGCCTTCCTGACCAAGCTGCGGGACGTGGATCTGGCGGAGCTGCGGGGCCGTGCGCTGGGCACCGTGGATGAAGTGAAGGAGAAGTGCTCCCTGATGTAGTGCTGGGCAGCACCAGTGGGGTCCGGACCCCTGGGAGAGGGTGGGTTGTGGGTGTTGTGGGTGCAGTATGCCAGGTTGGGGGGCCCTATGCCTGTGCTGGGGGTCAGTTGTCCTCCCCTAAACCATTCCATGGGGCTTCTGGGGGCTCTGGGCAGAGACACTGGGGTCCTTTCCACCCAATCCCATCCCCACAGCATCCCCTGGTGCCACCCCAGTCCTGCCAGGCAGCGGCCCCAGCACTCCCACCCCCACCCCTGGGATCTCCTGAGCTGTTCAGATCAATAAAAGTGTCATTTTGTGGGATCAGCCTCGCGTTCGTGCTGCTGCACAGTGCTGCCATACCATACAGCACTGCCTGCACCATCCCCGTCCCACGCAGTGCCAACACCCCAGAGCTGGGAAGCACTGTAGGCTGTCCCCACCCCGCACACAGCCCCGCACCCTCAGTCTCTCAACCCCGACCCACAGCTGCACCCCAGGGACAGGCAGTGTGCAGTGTCCCCACCCGGGGGTCCCCACTGTCCCCCCTCCCCTGCTGCGGGCTCAGCAGCACCGTGGGCTTAAACGCCGCCGCGCGGGCACCCGCCGGAAGGCCGCAGGCTGCTGAGATCACTAATACCTGCCTATTTTAGGGAGGTCTAATCTGCCTGAATCGCCTGTCCCCAGGGACTAAGCTCACTGAACCCGTGTAAAATGTACCACCAGCGCTGGCCCCAAACGCCACCGCCCGACGGAGCCGGGCCGGGACTCATGCTGTGTTCACATGAAAGGAGGGACGCGCTCAGCCGCCCCCGGGCTCCTCACACCGGGGCCATCTGCTCCGGAAAGGCCTGCGGGTCCTGTGGGTTCTGTGGAGCCTGTGGGGCCTGCGGGGCCTGCGGGGTGTGTGGGCCCTGTGGGGCCTACAGCGCCTGTAGGTTCAGTTGGACTTGTGGGGCCTGCAGGGCCTGTGGGGCCTGTGGCTTCTGTGGGGCCTGTGGCTTCTGTGGGGCCTGTGGGTTCTGTGGGGCCTGCAGGGCCTATGGCTTCTGTGGGGCCTGTGGCTTCTGTGGGGCCTGCAGGGCCTGTGGGGCCTGTGGGTTCAGTGGGACTTGCAGGGCCTGCAGGGCATGTGGGGCCAGTGGCTTCTGTGGGTTCTGTGGGGCCTGTGGGGCCTGCAGGGCCTGTGGGTTCTCTGGGGCCTATGGGGCCTGAAGGTTCTGTGAGGCCTGTGGGTTTTGTGGGGCCTGCGGGGCCTGCAGGGCATGTGAGTTCTGACAGGCCTGTGAGGCCTGTGGGTTCTGT
>JACDJE010000634.1:368372-380501 GCA_016647715.1 Pavo muticus
CCCGGCCCCACCGCCCCGGTAAGCTGACGCAGCGTCTCTAAGCGTTAGCAGCTTTGCCCGCTAATAGGATTAGGGAGGTTTAAAACTGTCATTTGAGTGAACTAAACCCCCTGATACTCTGCATTGCACCTTCTTAACCAATTTGCCTTCAATTAGGGTAATTGGGAAACTAGCAAAGAAGTATAGCATTAATATTTTAAAGTGATGAAGCGATTACGGGCCTTGGACGAGGAAGCAAATCAATTTGCTATCTGCTCCTAAAAGGCAATTATAATCATTTGTCAAATCAGCCTGCTGGCCTCCCCCGCCCGTGTGAGCCAACACCTTAAGGCGGTTTAGCAGGGCCGGCTCCGCACACACGGCCCTGGTGGGTAAATCCAAATCCAGGCAGCTGGGGCGGCTGCGCCCGCGCCGAAAACCAACCCACGGGTGGTCCCGGTGGGGACACGGCGGTTTTGGGGGGATCTGTGCGCTCTGGGCCACTTTGGAGCTCTTGGTGTCTGCAAGAGGCTCTGGGGATGGGGGGTCTTCCTGGGGCAGCTCTGCACACTGTGTCTCCGTGGTGCTGTTGGGAAGTCAGCGGAGCAGGGGATCGGGGTCTTCTTGCTGCCATCGCGGCGGTGTTGGCACAAGGTGCTCACTGGGATCCGTGTCCTGTGCGTGGCCCCCAGCCTGGGGATGTCCCCACCACCCTATGGCAGCGCAGGGGGATGAAGGGTTGCGGTGCAGCCCCACCAGCAGTGACACACAGTGGCTCTGGGGTCCGAGCCCATTGCTCATGGCAGTGGCAGTTCCGTGGGATGGTACAGCTCCTGGGGGTGAGCAAAAGCCCTGCGGTGATGTTCAGCATCTGAAAGGGGAACCGTGCTGAGGGGAGGAGGGGGGTGGGAGGAAGCCGAGACAGTGGCCAAGAGCTGCAGCGTTGGCAGGTGGCAGGAAGAGGGTTTTTGGGGAAAGTAAAAGGGAGTGGAGGGCAAAAAGGGGAAACCCAGCGGTGAGTGGGCAGCATGGGCCCGGAGGGGAGGAGACCCCATCATAGTGCTCCAGGGTGATGTTTCTGCCCCGCAGCCCAACAGGCATGGGGCTGCCCGCGCCGTGGATCCATGCCCCACAGCCCATGGCCAGACCCCATGGACAGCCCCGCAGCGTGTCCTCATGCTCTGTCCCATGCCCACCACTTGTCCCTGCGCTTGGTCCCCACACCCGTTCCTCACTGTCTGGACCCCAGACAGTGACACGCACAGATGGTCCCAGAGCTGGTTCCCAAAGCTGGTACCCATGGTTGGTCCTGAGCTGATCCCTGTGCCTGGTGTGACATCCACAGCTGATCCCACAGATGGTCCCCAAGCTGGTCCCAATGCTCGGGACTGCTCCCTGTGCCCATTCCCCACACCTGGTGTGACACCTATGGCCAGTCCCTACTGCTGGCCTCCATCCCTGGTGTGACATCCACAGGTGGTCCCATTGCTGCACCCCATGCCCACTCCCCATGCTTGGTGTGATGTCTGCAGTTGATCCCATTGCTTGTTCCCATGCCTGGTGCTTGATGTGACATCCCTAGCTGGTCCTATAGCTGGACCCCATGCTCATTTTCCGTACTCAGTGTGACATCCAAACATGGCCCCATCACTGGTCCCCATGCCTGACATGACATCCACAGCTGACACTGGGAACTGCTGGTTCCCATGCTTGATGTGACATCCAAAGACTGTCCCATTGCTCAACCCCACACCCACTCCCCATGCTTGGTGTGACATCCACAGCTGTGCCCATCATTTGCCCCCATGCCCACATGCCCACTCCCCATGCCCCATGTGACATCCACAGCTGATCCTGTAGCTGGTCCCCATGCCTGGTGTGACATCCACAGCTGATCCTGTAGCTGGTCCCCATGCCTGGTGTGACATCCACTGCTGATCCCATAGCTGGTCCCCATGCCTGGTGTGACATCCACTGCTGATCCCATAGCTGGTCCCCATGCCTGGTGTGACTTCCACAGCTGATCCCATCACTTTTCCCCATGCTCATTCCCCATTCCTGGTGTGACTTCTATAGCTGTCCAATGTGACACCCACAGCTGATCCCATCAGTGGTCCCCAAGCCGAACCCACTGCCTGCTGTGACACCCACAGACGTCACACCCGTCCCCACACACTCAGCATCCCAAAGGACCCCACACGCTGCCACGGGGCAACCCCATCACCTCCACTGGAGGACGCAGCCCCCATGGCATCCCCAGCACAGCCCCATTCCCGGCGGCGCAGTGCTGGCAAAGCCGAAGGAAATTGTTTCTCTCCCTCCTCCCCCCCCGCCCCCCCGCCTTTCTTCTCCTCGCCCCGTGTTTCTAATTCTTTTTCCTCTCCCATAATGAGGGGATTACAAGGAAAACTCCAGCAGGACGCCTTTGTGGGGAGACAATCCGAGCGGGGAAGGCAGCGCGGGGCTTTGTGCGCCCGCAGCCCCCCCGGCCCGCCCGGCGCTGGGGGGACATTTAGAGCAATTACTTGTCCAGAAAGTAACTGTCAATCATTCTTAAAGGGGAAGGCCTCCAATTAATAACCTCGTCTTAATCCTTTGGACTCATTTCCAATCTGCGGGGCCTTGGTGACATCTGCAACACTAAATAAAGATTCTCCCGAGCCTTAGCGCGGCGGTTCTGTGACAAATAAGAAGACTAGAGGCAACTTTGGCTGCCAAGCTGCAAGATTGGTGAGGTTGAGCCGCTTGTTTGGTTCCCAGGAGGGACCGGCAAAGTTAAATACTCCTGGAACAGCCGCGCCAGGCCCAGCAGGTAACGCCGTTTTACGGGAATTCGGGAGAAAGTGGCACGGGAGGAGGCTCAGAGCAGAGCTGGGTGGGCACAGCGCTGTGCCGTGCTGTGGGGACATGAGGAGGGCGGAGGGTGTCCCCAAACCGCAACCCGGGTGCCCTCCGGTCCACAAAAGGAGTGATGGCCGCTGTCCCAAAAGCTCCTGGAGGACACGGAGTGCAGAGCCCACCTGCAGCACGCGGGGTGCGGGGACACCGATGGCCTCAGCACCTGGAGGGGCTGCCTGCTGTGCCCACTGGGGCGGTAGGGCTGTAGGGGGACGTGGTGCTGTGGGGACGTGGTGCCGTGGGGACGCGATGTGGCGGCGCTGGGGACGAGGCGGGCGGCAGCGGGGCACCACGCACCCATCCCACGGGGTGGTTTCTCTCTTCTTCCTGTTTTCTTGGGGCCTCCTTTCCTTCTGGCTGGGTTTGGGGGTGTGGGGACAGTCCCATACACAGCCCTGACCCTCACCCCACTTCCCCGACCTTCCCTGTCCCTGCTTGTCCCCATCCCCCTCACCCCGCGGGGTCCCACACCGCTCACCCCTCTCCCCTCTCCTTGCAGGTGTGGAGCTGCGCAAATGAGAAGCGGGTGAGCGTGAGCGGGATGGCAGCGGGGGTCCCCAACCCTCCCCGTGTCCCCAACCCCAGCACGGTGACAACAGGGCACTGCACCCTGAGGCTGCAGCACCCACACCCTGCCAGAGCCCCCATGGGGCTGGGAGGTGTCACCCAGAGCTGCATGCGCTGCACACACTGCATGAGGACCCCGTGCATTTACTGCACGCATTAGTGCACTGCAAACAGAGTGCACACCCACGGCATGCAGTGCACACACAGCAGACGTTGGGTGCCCTGCACGTGCTGCACACCGACTGCACGCACACACAGTGCACATTGCAGGCACTCCCACTGCACACACAGTGTGCACTGAGCACAGGGACACTGCACACACACAGACACCGCCGTGCCTGCAGGTTGTGCATGCACTGCATGCACTGCACTCCTTGTGCCATGCACGCTGCACACGCACTGCACGCACCGTGCCCTACACACTGCATGGGCAGCAATGCAGACATTGCACGGCGCACGCTGCACCCACGGGTGTGGACACTGCACACTGGGCCCTGCACACACAGCGCTCATTCCACGTGCTCTGGCCATGCCAAGGGGGTTGGAATGGGGTCCTGCACTGATGTGGGGCAGTTTCAAGGGACGGAGCATGGGAGCGGGGAGGGGGGATGGACCTGGCCAGCTCCGGTCAGCTCTGAGTGGTTTTCAGAGCTGCTGGCCCTATAAAGTACCCATGGAAGTGGCACGGGGATGGCCCATCTCCTGTCCATCCGCTCATCCAGATGGAATTCATGGGGCGGTCCGCTGTTCCCACACCCCCCTAACCCCACCGTCCCCTCGCAGGCGCCGAGATGTTCCTCAATAAGTGTGAGGGGGACCTGGGCGAGCTGCGGAAGCCGGGGGACGGCGAGGGGACCCCTCCAGCCGCTGCCGAGGAGGAGCAGCCCAAGAAGAAGCACCGGCGGAACCGCACCACCTTCACCACCTACCAGCTGCACGAGCTGGAGCGCGCCTTCGAGAAGTCCCACTACCCCGACGTGTACAGCCGAGAGGAGCTGGCCATGAAGGTCAACCTGCCCGAGGTCCGCGTACAGGTAGGGATGGCTCTACACCTCCATTTCCCCATTGCCCAAGGCACAAGCTCGGGGTGGGTGCGTGGGGCTGCATCCTGCTCTGGTTCCATAGGAAGGGTGACAACCCACAGCAGCTCCTCACCGCTGTCAGCTCCTCGGGGCCAGGAAAGCCCTGAGATTCTCATGGATTCAGGATTTTAGGTTTCCTGGAGCCAGGGCACGGGGCGGTTTGGCACAAAGCCTTGCTCTGTGTGGGGGCTCAGCCTGGAGCAGACCCTGCTGCCAGCACAGGCAGTGACAGCCCCTCCAGCCATCGGGTCTGAAAGCACAACAAAGGGAGAGAAAGCCAAATAGACCAGGAGTGATGAAAGAACAAGGATTGCTGGAGCAGTGGGGGACACAGAGCATGGGGCACCCTACTCAGGACACCCCACAGGGGACACAGCGCAGGGGACGCGCCGCCTGGAGCACCCCGTGTGGGGCACCCTGCATGGGGCACCCCGCATGGGATACGGCACAACGGGGCGCCCTGCATGGGGCACCCTGCACGGGGCACAGCGCGTGGGGCACCCCGCTTAGAACGCGGCACGGGGGGACATGCCACGTGATGCACCCCGCCCCGGCCATGTCACATAGAGCACCCTTCATGGGACACAGCAGATGGGTCATCTTGCACAGGACGTGGCACACGGGTCACCCTACATGGGTCACTGAACCTCAGAATCGTTAAGGTTGGACAGACCACTAAGATCACCCAGTCCAGCCACCACCCCATCCCCACTGTCACTGTGTCACCACCGTATGTGGGGCACAACAGATGGAGTGCCTATATGGGACACATCATGCGGGACATCTTACATAGGACATGGCACCCTACATGGGACACGGCACACGGATCACCCTACAAAGGACACAACACATGGGACACCCTGCTAGGGGCACTCTACGTGGGATAAAGCTCATGGGGCATCTTGCTTAGGACATGGCACAAGGGTCACCCTACAGGGAATACAACACATGGGACACCCGACGGTGGCACTCTATGTGGGACAAAGCACATGGGGCACCTTGCACAGGGCATGGCACAAGAGCTACCCAACAAGGGCACCCTACGTGGGACAGAGCTCATGGGGCATCTTGTGTAGGACATCTTGCATAGGACATGGCACAAGGGCCACCCTACAAAGGATACAATACATGGGACACTCTACAAGCAACGCTCTGCATGGGACAAAGCACATGGGGCATCTTGCATAGGACATCTTGCATAGGACATGGCACAGGGGCCACCCAACAGGGGACAAAACACACGGGGCACCCCTGAGGAGTGTTCTGTGAGGGACCACCCAGCCATGGGGCGCGCACCCCCGGATCACTCTCGCTGTCCCCCGGCAGGTCTGGTTCCAGAACCGGCGAGCCAAGTGGAGGCGGCAGGAGAAGATGGAGGCCAGCTCCATGAAGCTCCACGACACCCCCATGCTGTCCTTCAACCGGCCGCCCATGACGGCCAACGTGGGGCCCATGAGCAACTCCCTCCCGCTCGACCCGTGGCTGACGTCGCCCATCTCCAGCGCCACCCCGGTGCACAGCATCCCCGGCTTCATGGGAGCCCCGCAGGCCCTGCAGCCCCCCTATGGCGGGCACTCCTTCCTCAACACCCCCCCGGGCATGGCTCAGGGCATGCAGCCCATGGCCCCCGCGCCCTACCAGTGCGGCACCCCCTTTGTGGACAAGTACCCGCTGGAGGACGTCGACCAGAGGAGCTCCAGCATCGCCTCGCTCCGCATGAAAGCCAAGGAGCACATTCAGACCATCGACAAGACCTGGCAGCCCATTTGATGAACGCTCCCCACTGCTCCCTACCCCGACGGGGTGCTCGGCAGGACCAGAGCAGGGAGGTGCCCCCCCCGGACAGCAGCACGGGGACACCCAGCAGCCGCCCCGGTGCGGCCGTGCAGGACCTGGGGGTCCCCGCCCCCCTTTATTATTATTATTGTCATCAAGAATTTCTTTTTTTCCCTTTTTTTATGCACAAACAGAAACGCTCTAGTTTCGTAGGGAACAACCAGGGGGTGTTGTTTTTTCAGCCGCGTTGGGTGCAGTGAGGGAGATGGGTGTATGGTTGGTAAGGAGAAGAGTGGGATGCGGTGCTCCGCTCTGCGACAGGGAAATCCACTTTAACATCACCCACACTCTGCATCCGCAGGGAAACGCCTCCATCCCCACACATGGGTGACCGAATCCCGGCCCGCGGCCCGCCTGCTTGTCAGGGGGAATCTGCTCCGCCGTCACTCCGGCCCTAATTGCTCTCCAGCGGTGCCGGTGGCACAAAGCTGCCGTAATTGCCGGGCAGAAGGGGGGGCTCAGCCCCAATGGGGCCAGCAGGGTCCCGATGGGAGCAGGGATGGGAGGGCGGCAGTGGTGAGGTGCCCCGCGATGGCGCTGGGGATGGCGTATGGTCGGCACTGCTGGGGCAGCGAGGGGCCGATGGCACATGTGGGGGCTTCGGGGCTCCAAACACGGGATGTGTTGGGGCAGATGGGGTTGACTGGGGCCAAGCATGGGGCAGAGCTGCACCCACGGCCGCGGTGGCATTGGGGTCTCCCGATGACACCGTCCGGGCTGCGCGCTGACCCCATGGGGACCCGGCTCCTCGTCCCCGTCCCCCGGCTGCTGCTCCTCGTCTGCTTCGTTAGCGATAATTAAACCTTTAACAACCCATTAAACGCATAATCGATGCTCCCCCGGCCCCCCAGCCCAGCTAATGGGCCACGGGCAGAGGCGTGCTCGGCGCGGGAGATAATGAAGCAACGGCTGCGGAAGTAATGGGGTTTGATCCGGGGGACGGGACGCGCTGAATGGGGGCTGCGCTTTTCGCATGACATAATGGCAGAGGTTGGCGCCGACCCCGCCACGACGCCCGGGCACCCCTCGGCCAACAAAGGGCGGGCGGCGGGGAGGGGGCTGCCCCACAGCCCACCCTAATTGGGTCGAGGGGCCCCCATCGCCGCCCCGTGGCGTTGGCACACAGCAGCGAGCGCCCCCGGCTCACGTCATCGGAGCAGAAAGGCATTCCTTCCTCCCCCCCACCCCAGATTTCAATCGTTCCTGGAAATCTTTACCCCCACTGCCATGCAGGAGCCCTCCGCTCCCCCCTCCCACCCCCCTCAGTGGGATTTGCCCCCTAATCTGCTTATTTCTCTCTATTTCTCCTAGGCCTGAATGAGCCCAATCCCACCCCGGTGCGACGCCTCGCTGAGCTGCAGCACCCGGCCCTGCCCCCTGCCCACCCCACAGCTGCCGGGGGCATGGGGGGGGCATGGTGTCCATATGGGGTGGCACTGCCCTGTGAGGGGACATGGGGCTGGCATTGCTCTGTATATGGGGCAGTACCACCCTACATATGGGATTCACTGCCCTGCTAGGGGACATGTAGCTGGCACTGCCCTGTATATGAGGTGGCAGTGTACTGTGTATGTGGTGACACTGCTTTGTGTATGAGGTGGCCCTGCCCCGTGTATGGGGTGGCACGGCCCTATATGTAATGGGATGGCCCTGCCCTGTATATGGGGTGACACTGCCCTGTACATGAGGTAGCACTGCCCTATATATGGGGTGATATTGCTCTGTGTATGGGGTGGCACAGCCCTACATATAATGGGATGGCAGTGCCCTGTACGCAGACGTGCCCCCTTACACCCCATGTGATCCAGGCACCTCGGGGCTCAGGTTCTCCTCGGGGCTGTTCCCCCAGCTGCCGGGGGGCGATGCGGACAGGGGGCTGCCGGACCCCCCCGAGGTGGGCGGCGTGCCGGGGTCCTGGGGGCTCAGATTGAGTTTGGCAATGAGCGGCCGCCCCACACTCACCGCCCGCCGCTCCTCCACGAAGTCGGCCACGCCGCGGTAGCGGAACTGCAGGCACACGGTGAAGGTCAGCTCCTGCTGCAGGGCACGGCAATGTGGGCACAGGGGGGCTTCATGTGACCCCCCACGCACACCCGGTGTGGCACAGCTCTTACCCGCAATCTCTGCAGCCCACAGAGGCGGCTGTAGAGGCAGCAGGATGGACAGGTGACGCTCCAGGTGGGCACCAAGGGGCTGTCCAGCTCCTCGGGGCTCTCCCGATTGGTGCACTTCAGGTCCACGTCCAGCTCCTGCCACGGGGGATTTCAGGCTGGGGAACGGCACCGTGGGACCCCCCTACCCAAAGTGCTGCCCCTCCGGGGGTGCCACCCCACCTCAGGGAGGTCGGTGAGCTTGGCCACGCACTCAGTGATGTCCCCAGGGGCAGCCAGGATGCGGGTGTAGATGATCATGATGTTGGAGAACTCAGCAGCAAAGCCCAGCTGTACGGTGACACCGCAGTCGAAATGGAGGTGGCGGCTCTCTGGGAGGACTGCAGAGACAGCAAGCAATGCAGTAACACCACTTTGGTCCCTGCCAGCACTCGGGGTGACACCTGGGGCGGCCCCAGCACAAAGCCTTGGGGCTGGTGGTGCACAGGAGATGCCTCGTGCCACCCACCCCGTGCCTCGGAGCCATCCCCTCCATGTCCCCACCCGCTGGGGGACGCGGCGGTGGCACACACCGTGAGCCTTGGCCCACTGCAGGTTCCTGGCGGAGGTCTCAGCCCGTCCCAAGGAGCGGATGGGGTCGGTCAGCGCCCGCCTCTCCGACAGGTTACTGCGCAGCTCCAGCGCCTGGCGGCCCCGCGTCAGCTCCAGCGTGCCCATGTCTGCAGGGCCGGGCACAGTGTGGGCTCGGGGGGGATTTTGGCCCCACCAAGCCCCACTGTGCAGCACTCACCCTCGGCCACCTTGTCCAGCAGCACCGTGATCTTCTCGTCCTCCAGCAGCCAGCGCTTGAGGAAGGTGACGAAGACGCCGTTGGAGAGCTCGCCCTGGCTCAGCTCGTAGGCTTCGGCATCCGCGCATCTGTGGGGATGGGGAGGGTGGGCTCAGGCGCTGGGACCCCCACCCATGCTGCAGGAATCCTACTGGGGTGGGACATCCTCAACCCAAATCCCTGCAATCCAGGTGAGCATCGGTGCTCTGAGCCCTTGGGTGCTGCCTGGAGCTTGGTGCAGCCATGAACATCCCCAACCCCATAGAGGACGGCATCCCTGGGGTCCCAGAGCGGTGCTGTGGAGTCACAGCATATCCATACATCAGGGAAAAATCCAGTGCTAATGGGGCTGACATGTCAGAACCCGACCCCACCCCCTCTGGGCCAGGGGAACGTGTCCTGCTGGCCCCACAGCAAGGAGGGTGCATGAGAGGGGACCCACGTGGCATAGCCGAAGACGATGTTGGCCGTCACCTCCAGCGCCCCGACCTGCGGGATGACGTCGTCATTGAGGTTCCTGCGAGGGAAGAGCTGCTGAGAGCTGTGGGGTTACACCCAAAAAAGCCACAGGTGGGACGCGTGGGGACCCCCCACTCCCTGCCCCCGCAGGCAGGACGTGGGGTCACCTCTTGCGGCACATGTCGAGCAGGAAGATGTTGAGGCCGGTGCGGCGTTGCTGCATGCGCTGCAGCACGCGCTGCACACACAGGCAGTGGGCAGAGGTGTAGGAGCCGGGCGCGTCGATGGGCACCATGAAGCTGGTGCCGAAGTTCTCATAGCCGTGCCCGGCGTAGTACAGCAACCCTGGTGGGAGAGGGGATGGCGGCACGTCCCACCCCTCCTCGCGCGTACCCAAACCCCACGGCCCCGCACCGCCGCCCCAAAGCCCACCCGTGGGAGCCCTGCGGCCCCCCAGGAGCTGCCCCACCGTAGACCCCTTTGTCGAGGAGCAGCAGGAACTCATCGACCGCCATCTGCATCTCATCCCGGCGCAGGTCCAGCAGTGACACCACCTTGAAGTCGAGCTGTCGCAGCAGCGCGCCCAGCGCGTGCACGTCCACCATGGGCGCCCGCAGGTGCTTGTGGTGCGCGTAGTGCATGTTGCCCACCAGCAGCGCCACTTTGTCGGTGGCTGCAGGGACACAGGGGGGCACAGAGGGACTCTCCCGCTATCCCCAGTGCCCCACACTGTGCTGCAGCCCCCGCAGGGTCCCCCGCCCCTCCTGGATGGGATCTCACCGTACAGCTGGTCGGGGCTGCTGGGCTCCGGGGAGTCTGCGAAGAGAGAGGTGTTGGCAACGGCCCTGAGCACAGCGATGGGACAGGGCCACCACCCGCACCTACCTCCATCCCCGTCCTGCCAGGGGGCTCCGGAGGCAAAGAGCCGCGGGCCTGGGGCAGCACAAAGTGGGGTCAGGAGAGGGGGGTTATGGGACTGCGGGGCTTCGCAGCACCCAGGGTGCTGTAGGGCAGGGGATGCAGAGGTTGCCCTCACCGATCTCCACGTCCACCTCCTGACTCCACAGCTCGTGGAAGAGGTTGAACACACGACAGGAGTACGAGCCCCGCTCAGCCGTCGTCACCAGCTGCACCTGCAGGGGATGGAGAGCTGGGGCCACCACGCTGCCCCACGCTGTGCTCTGCTGCCCCACGCCGTGCTGTGCTGTGCCATGCAGTGCCAGACAAGGGCTCTACAGTACCTGGAGCCGTGGTGCTCGTGCACCCTCCACGGGGCGCCGGTTCCTGAACCACTGGTACTGCGGCGGTGGGTTGCCCAGGGCTCTGCACTCCAGCACCAGCGGGTCCCCCTCAGCCAGGCGGCACGGCTGTGGCTGCTGCAGGATCTGCAGCCCCGCCATGCTGGGGCAGTAACCGCTGGCTGTGGATGGGAAGGGCAGCAGATCGGCACCCGGCCATGGCAGGGCTGTAACCAGCTGGCCTCAGCTCCACAATGCCCTACAGGAGCCACTCCCAGCCCCACAGGTGAGCAATGCCCTACAGGAGCCATTCCCAGCCCCAGGGGTCAGTGATGCCCTACAGGAGCAATTCCTACCCCATGTGTGAGCAATGCCCCACAAACACAGACCCCAGAGCCCACCTGATTCGGGGCTGTGGCTCCTCTCCACTTGGATGTGAGCCCACCTGGAGAAGGCGAAGGCGGCCCCGCAGCTCACGCGGCAGATGTACCACTGGGGCAGCCCCGGTGGTGCGGCCGTGTCCACCAGCAGCTCCGGGGCTGTGGCTCCAGGCACCTACAGCACAGAGGAGCCGGGCTCAGGATGCTCAGTCCCACCAGTGCAGGTGCCAGGGAGGGGATGTGGGTCTCACCTCCTGCTTTCCGCAGAACCACTGGTAGGTGAGCCCCGGCGGGCCGGTGGCCCAGCAGGTCAGGGACACCCGTGTCCCCTCTGCCACCACCTGTGACTCCGGCTGCACCGTGATGCGGATCACATCGTGGACTGTAGAAGAGCCCAGGCTGGTTGAGAGCTCTGTCCGACACCGCCCCACTACACCCCATCCTTCCCCATCCCAACCATCCCATCCTACCTTGTCCCATTCAGTGCCACCCTATGGCATCCCAGCCCATGTCATTGCATTCTGTCCCAGCTGGTCCCATCCCATCCTGTGCTGCTCCACTTCAGCCCATCCCATTGCATCCCAACCCGTCACACTTTGTCCCACCACACTCAGCCCTGTCCCAGCCCACCCCGTCCACACCTCATCGACCCTCTTTTCCATCCCACTCCAACACTCATTTCCCTTCTAAACTACCCTACTGCACCCATCTCCCATCCCTTCCCATCCCATCCATCCAAACCCATCCCAT
>JACDJE010000634.1:390174-450068 GCA_016647715.1 Pavo muticus
GAGGGGATGGAGCCCAAAAGGCGCAGAGCACTCACCTCCAGGTACTGAGTGTGCTCAGAGCCGCCAGCACCCAGCTCAGCACACACTGAGCCCCACGCAGAGGAAATGGGGGTTAGGAACAAAAGCAGCCCCACGCTGCAGCACTTCTGCTTTCCTCTGCCACTTCCTGCACTGCAGAGCGATGCGGCCCTCAGGGAACCAGCACAGCCCCGCCCTGGGGCAGCACAGCCCCCCCCATCCCTGCCCACACAGTGCAGTAGGGCCACCGCTGGGCTATGCCAGGCCAAGGGCACACGGGAAGGGGATTCTGACCCCCTCCTGCCCACCCTCCTGAGGGACACGGTGACCTCAGTGGAGTCACTTTCACCCCAAAGCCGCTGCCCTCCCACCCATCCCCACCACAGCAGCACACTGGCAGAAGGAGTGAGACCCATTGGGCTGCCACAGGTCCTGCTGCCAGCAATAAACAGAACTCCCGTTGTGGCAAAAACCCAAAGAAGTGACAGCCTCAATCCTCCCCCAGCGCTGTGCAGGAGGGGATGAGCACACTGAGCACGCAGAGCACCTGGTTATGCCACAGCCTCCGTGAGAGGCATCGACCTCAGCTGAGATTTATTGTCAGTCTGTAGTGAAAAGGCTCAGGAGCTGCCCCAGAGCCACCAACACCAACACCAACACCTGCTGCCTCATTACAGCCCCTCACAGCTTCCTGCTCTTCTTCAGCTTGTTGCTCTGCCACGTGTTGTACTTCCGCAGGCGCCTCCAGTACTCGAGGGAGTCGGGGTCCATCTCCTCCAGCTTCTTGGGGGGCCCGAGGTGGATCTGGAACAGCCTGGGGGCAAACACAGAGCAGGTGAGGCTGCGGTGGGGGAGGCAGAGGGCGGCTCACAGGATCACAGAGCTGCTACAGTTGGAAGGGAGCTTTGAAGGCCGCATCTCCCCCATCCTCGGTACCCCAGCCGGGACACAGCACTCCAGGTAAGCCCCACATACCACTCAGGGTACTCAGAGTCGGGCTTCAGGGCCACCTCAGGGCTGTCCTTCAGGTAGTTGACCCCCACGGCGTAGTTGGCCAACTTGACGGGGTCTGTGCACACCTCCGGCCCCTTCAGCTGCTCCTTCGGAACGCTCTTCCCCTTCACCTTCACACCTGGAGGAGGGGACACGGTGATGTGAGGGGACGTGGGGAGGAGCGGGGGCAAATGGAGGAGGCCTTGGGGCGAGGAGATGGGGCATGAGGCTGGGAACTTTGGGACAGAAATGGGAGGTGGGAATGGGACACTGGAATGGGATGTGGGAAAAGGACCCAACTGGGACACAGAATGGGCACAGAATATGGGCACATGACATGGGAATGGGACCCAACTGGGACACAGGAACAGGACACGAGAATGGAACATGAGAATGGGATACGGGAAAAGGACATGGGAGTGACAAATGGAACAGAACATGGGAATGGAATACAGGAATGGAACGCGGAATGGGACAGGTGAGTGAGATATGGGAACGGGACACGAGAACGGGACACGGGAATAGGGCATAAGAACGGGCTGTGGGCACAGGACATGGGAAACGGACCCAACTACAACACAGGACCGGGATCCGGGGACGGACCCAGGAACAAGACGCGGGGATGGGGCCCTGTATCGGGACCCAGCTGGGATATGGGAACGGGACACGGGACAGGGCCCCAGCCGGGACACGGGAACGGGACGTGGGATCGGAGCCCGAGCTCCAGGCCCATCCCGCCTCACCCGGTTTCTTGGCGTAGCCGCGGGCCGGGCCGGGCCGCACAGCGCTCACCGCCCGCAGCAGCAGCCGCGCGGCCATGGCGCGCCGCGGGACACGCCGGGACAACGGCGGAGCGCGCATGCGCGGCGGCCGTGCCCGGAAGTGGCTGCTTGGTGGGCCCGGAAGTAGACGGAGAAGCGCCCGGAAGTGGGGGTGGTGGCGCCCGGAAGTCGCTGCGGGGTCGGCCCGCTCCGTAAGTCCCGTCCTGACCCGTTCCGTTCCGCTCGGGCCGCGGCGCCTCCTGCAGTGGGTGCCGGCTGGAGCCCGGAGGGACGAGCTGGGCGCTGCGAGGGGGAGCCCCGGCCCTGGAACCTCCTGTGTCCCTCCGCGGCCCTTCCTCAGGCCCCCAAGCTGCCCCGGGGCCCCCTCAGCCCCTCCGTGACCCTCTGTGAGCCCGGCCTCACCGCGGCCCCTGCTGGGTCTCTCCCTGTGCCCCCCTCTGTGCCCCCTTCCTGACCCCTCTCTTCTCCCACCTTGACCCCCCAGCGCCCGCTTTCTGGCCCTTCTTCCCCCCCCTCTACCCACCCTCCATGCCCGCCCTCCCCCGAGCCCTCTCCCCGTCTCCCCCCGACCTGCCTGTTCCGCATGGAGAGCACCATGGATTTCCAGCCGGCCTCCGATCCGCCAGCCATGGACACAGAAGAAGGGCAGCGCGGTGCCCTCCAACCTACAGCAGCCGAGGGGCAGCTAGAGGGGCCCACCTTCAGCAGCACCGCTGTGGATCAGCAGAGGAGTCCGAAGCCTGGATCGGGGCCTGCTTCAGCCATGAACCTTAACAACGTGGATGAACAAAGTGGGCTTTGTAGGAACTCAGGAAGAGAGATGGAAGAGGAGGTGGTGACCGCTGGACCGCAGGGCCCCACGGACTGGAGACCGAGTGCTGGGAGCACCTCCCGGGACACGGGACCCCCCCGCACCCCCAGCAGCGGCACCATGGAGCTGGATGAGGCACCTGAGGAGGAGCCCTCAGAGATGCAGGGCCTGCTGGCCCAGCTGGAGACCCTCAGCCCCAGCCTGTGCGATGCCCCCAACACGGCCCCTGTGGTGGGCAAGCGGGGCTATGCAGAGTGCCGGGGCGAGTGCCAGCCCTGCCCGCTGCACGTGGCCACAGGCAGGGGCCTGGCAGTGCGTCCCTGCTGCGCGCAGCACTCGGCCCACTCACGGCCTTGCCACGGCTTGCTCTTTGCTGAGGCCGACCGGGAGGACCTGCTGAACCTCCTGTGCTACGAGGGGGGGTTGCCCGAGGCTGACACCGAGACACCCCTGACCCGCTCTGAAGTCCTGACTGGGACCAAGCTGGAGATGCTGCAGACGCCTGAGGAACACACTGCTGCTGATGGGCCGCGAGGGCCGGATGGCTCAGAGGAAGGACCTTCTGGCAGCTGGATTTATGGAGACGGGCTCAGTGAGGACAAACCCCCCTGCGAGGGCAGTCGGGACAGCTCACCAGAGCCGGCCTGGGCAGAGTTGTCTCCTGCTGTGACCCCGGAGAAGGAGCGGCTGCAGCAAAGCAGTGTGACTGTGAGTGCAGGCCGTGGTGCTGTGGCAGCAGGCTGGGATGTGCCCCTCAGCTCCCCTTCCTTGTGGGCTTCTGGGGGCAGAAGGAAGCGAGGGGCAGCGTTTCCCTGGGTCCTGTGGGGCATTGTGAGGGGGGAGCACCCTCAGTACTTGCTCTGGGCCATGCTGTCCTGAATGTGAGGGGAGGGTTGTGCCTGTCTGATCCTGGGGGGAAACCAGTGGGTCTAAACACACTGCCCTAGCACCCTGTGCCCTTGCTCTGCTGGTGCTCCCCAGGCTCCCAGCCAGCACTTCACACCTTCTGTTGCTTTGCAGAACAAGGAATCCCCCTCCTCCTGCCTGGCCTTCAAAGAAGGTGAGTTGTTTCTCTGCTTGAACCAGGAGTCCTCTACAATGAGCATTGGGGTGCCTGGGGGGTCCAGCTCTACACCCAGAAGAGTCTCTCAGGGCAGAGGCATTGCTGCCACTTACTGGGGAACGTGGCTGCAGACTTGGGGTGGCTGGTTTGCCCACAGTTTGTGCACTGCTGGGCATGAGGATGCTTCGGGGATCCTGTGGGATGCCCAGGTTTGGGAAGAGAAAAAGGAGGGCTCTCCAGAAGAAGGGCAGGCAGCCCAAGGGGGCTCTCCAGGGAAAGGGGGGGCAGCCCAAGGGTCAGCACTGGTTCCCCCCTGATGCCAGAAGCACATCTCCCAAGCGCTGAGCCACTTCGTCACGTACAGGAGCACAGCTAACAGGTGGCAGGAGGAAACCAGCCCCTGCTTTAGCCCTCCCAGTCTCTCAGTTCCAGGACCCTGTGACCCAGAGGATCTGCTGGACGGTGTGATTTTTGGGGCAAAGTACCTGGGCTCCACACAGCTGCTTTCAGAGAGGAACCCCCCAACCAGCGTCCGCATGGCACAGGCACAGGAGGCTGTGGACAGAATCAAGGTGCAGGGAGGGGCGTGTCCTGACCTCTTGTGGGTGCTGGGCAGCACTTTGCTGCAGGGCAGGGACCCAGCAGTGACTTCATTGGGCTGCTTTGCTCCGCAGGCACCAGAGGGAGAGTCCCAACCCATGACAGAGGTGGATCTGTTCGTCTCCACGCAGAGGATCAAGGTGCTGACAGCTGACACACAGGTGAGCAGGGACGTGCCTGTGTGGTCCTGCTGCTGAGACCTTCCTGTCAGCTGTGGGATCTTTTGTGCCTGCCTTGCTGGCGGGTCATGCCCAGGGACAGCCAGGGGCAGCGGCATGCAGGTGGGAGGAGCTGTCACTCACAGCCATCCTAAGCTGGCAGAGTGGGATCTGAACCAGACTGAGCCTACATCCTCCAGGCGTGCAGCAGCACCTGGCTGGATCGTGTGCTGCATGGAGGGGAGGGCTGAAGGTCTGTGCTGTGTTCCCTTGCCAGGAGGCCATGATGGATCACTCCCTGCAGACCATCTCCTACATTGCTGACATCGGCTCCCTCGTGGTGCTCATGGCACGCCGCAAGCTGCCTCGGAGGGCAGAGGCTGCGGAGGAGAAGCGGCTCTACAAGATGATCTGCCACGTCTTCCACTCGGCTGATGTGAGTGGGAATGAGCCCTGAGGGAGGGTGGGGTGCCGGTGGGCTCCTGGACCCATCCTGCTGCAGTGAGCAGGCACTTGGCATCACTGTGCTGGAGCAAGAAGAGAGGCCGGCACCTCTGCTGTGTAGAGTGGCCCAATGAGAAAAGGAGGGGATTGGTACCGGGAAGGGGCAGGGCAGGGGGCAGTGGACAGGGCAGCCCTGTCTGTGCTGGACAGCTGCTGGGTCCAGTTTGGCTGTCAGGCCGTGGCCCTGAGCACAAATGTCCCCCATCCAGGCCCAGATCATCGCTCAGGCCATCGGGCAGGCATTTGGTGTGGCCTACCAGCGCTTCCTGGAGGCCAACAGCATCGACCCGAGCGCGCTGAGCCCTCGCCAGTACAGCCGTGCCCTCGAAGACCAGGAGCAGCACAATGCAGAGCTGACCCACTTCTCCCGGCAGGAGAACTGCAAGGATGTAAGAGCTGCTTTGGAGGGGTGGGGACAGCGCGGGGTGCCGGCACAGTGCCCTCTGTGTGTCACAGCAAGGCTGCCTGAGCAGCTGAGATGCTCCCTACCAACCTGGGCCCTATCCCAGCTCGCTCTGAGCCCAGTACCCCCATGCAGGGGGTGTGGCACGCACCCCAGCTCCCTGTCCTGGTCCCCCCTCCCCAGGTCTGCATCCGGAAGCAGAAGGGGGAGATTCTGGGCATTGCCATCGTGGAGTCGGGCTGGGGCTCCATCCTGCCCACCGTTGTCATCGCCAACCTGATGCACGGGGGCCCCGCAGAGAGGTCGGGTGAGCTGAGCATCGGGGACCGCCTCATGTCCATCAACGGGACGAGCCTGGTGGGGCTCCCCCTCACCACCTGCCAGAGCATCATCCGGGTGAGAAGGGGCGGGCCTGGGGGGTCCCACTGCTGGGGTGGAGATGGGAAGCACCTGATGGTGTCTGCGGTGTCGGTAACAACGGGGGCAGAGGGGCAGGAGGGCCTGTACCTGTCCTGTGCTAATCCTCAGCCTTCCCTTGAGCGACACAGCTCTGTCCTCTCTCTCAGCCCCTCCAAGTGACTCTCTGAAGTCTGACACATCCCCCCTCACCTTCCAGGAACTGAAGCACCGGACAGAGGTGATGCTGAACATAGTGCACTGCTCCCCCGTCACCACAGCTGTCATCCGGCGCCCCGACTCCAAGTACCAGCTGGGCTTCTGCGTCGAGAACGGCGTGGTGAGTGCTGTGGGGTGGGAGCAGAGCCAGGCCAGGGCTGCCCGGGGTTTCTCCCACCTGCCTGGCAGAGGGACTTGCAGCCCTGGCCGTGCCTGCGCAGACGAGCCTTCAGCACTGATAGTTTCTGAGGTTTCACGGGGCTCTGTGCCACGGTAGAAGGTTCCTCATTGCTCTCCCGCAGTGCTGTTGTTTGGGTTTGTCTCCTTGGCGCTCTTCAACTGTTTGCTTTGGGGGTGGTGGTTTCCTCCTGGCTCCCTCGGCGTGTCCTTGGGGACATTTGTCACAGTCCTTGCTGGAGGAGCAGGGTTCAGGGCGGTGGTTGTGCACGGCCGTGGGGTGTGAGCGCAGCACTCCCTGCTCCCCAGATCTGCAGCCTGATGCGTGGGGGCATCGCCGAGAAGGGCGGCATCCGTGTGGGGCACCGCATCATCGAGATCAATGGGCAGAGCGTGGTGGCCACGCCGCACGAGAAGATCATCCAGATCCTCACGCAGGCGGTCAGCGAGGTGAGCAGAGCAGGCGGGCTGTCTGCCCCCGCACTCCCACGGCTGCAGACGGCACAGGCTGGGCTCGGGGCCTCACCCCAGCGGCCTCCAGCCTGGGGCTGCCATCTCCCAGCTGATCTGAGCGCCTCTGTCCAGGTCCACATCAAGACCATGCCAGCCTCCACGTACCGCCTGCTGACGGGGCAGGAGCAGCCCGTCTTCCTCTGAGTGCTGCCTGTGCCCAGCTGTCGCTGCATACCCCTGGGGGCCGCTGCTCTGCCTGCCGCCACCGGAGCCCTCTGGCCCCCGGAGGGCCTAATCCTGCACCCTTTCAGTTGGACTCAGGACGCAATAGGAGGCTGTGAGCCAATGCTCAGCTTGAGCAGCATTAGGGCCCGCAGTGCCCGTGACCCTTCTCCATCTCCATTCACCCCTCTCTGCCTCAGTGCCTGCGCAGTGCTGTCCCCCTGCTCCACAGCGTCCCTCGCCTTGGCCTGGTGCTGGCAGGGGAGAGGGGACCCTGCATGAAAGGCCGCCCCCTTTCCATCACCGCAGATCGTGCTTTTACACTCACCAAAGGTGCCTTTTCCCAGGTGGGGCTGGAACTGTGCTCCAGGGGCTCATCCCAGGCAGCCCCGAGCAGCTCTGCCTGTGCACACTGAGGAGTGGGTGCACGCTGGCACCCCAAGGCAGAGCCAGCAGCCCCCAGACTCAGCTTTAAGGGCAGCAGCACCCTCAGCACCTGCTCCTCCTCCCCAGCTTTGGCAGGGACCTGCTAGGCTGCAAACAATAGCCCTGTTAGCCCTGCTGCACCGAGCTGGGAAACTACCTCTGCTTCCTCAGCACTGCCTTGAACCGTTCTGTGTGCACAGCGGGGTATCAGCCCTCAGGGCTGTTCCTTAGTGCAACCAAAGGGAACAAGGTGTTGCCACGTCCCACAGAGCTTGGGGATGTGAACCCCACAGACCAGCCTGCAGCTGAGGGCTCCGTGGGGATGTGTTGTTCACAAGGGGACAGCTGGGACCCTTTGCCTGAGGTGGCCCATCACAACTTTGCCTGTGTGCTTGGTTGATGTAAAAAATAAAAGTTTGGGGGAATGCTGGAGGCCGCATCTCGCCTTGGCTGGGCTGCAGCTGAGGAAGCTTGAGGGAAGCAGCCCTGAGCCCACTGCAGTGCCGGACATCAGCCCAAGGCTGCTGCCCTCAGGAGGGTCCTGCACTGATGCTTACAAGCAAGGCTGCCCTGGTGCATCTCTGCCCTGCATGCTGTCATGCAGCACACACACAGCAGCCTGTCCTACTCAAAACGTCCCCTTTATTTCATCCTCAGAGGAAGTGGATGAAGCAGGGGAAGGAGGCACTTAGTGGTGCAGGCACAGCCTGCCCAGCTGTGGGGTGTCGCGTGGCACTGCCAGGGCTGTCACCCGGCCCTGGTGGCACGGGGCTGTGGCAGGACTGGCCCGAGGGGCCCTGCAGGGCAGAGACACACAGTGATGCTCAGGGTCGTACGCAGATGTTGATCTCACTACACATCTGTGGCCGGGCCCCACTCGTAGCCTTCGTCCTCATCTGAGTCATCCCTGGCTCGTGTGAATCTCCTCCTCACGGCTTCGTGCTCGTAATCCCTGCAGGACGAGATGCTGCAGTGACACCTCTGTGACGGATCGATGGAGGCGGCCACTGCCACGCAGGGCCAGGCTGCACAGAGCTGGCCCCGGCACGCAGGGTACCTGAGGTGTTCCTGTGCCCACTGCCCCTGCGGCTGCTGCTCTGTCACCTGTGGAAAAACAGACAGGTTTGAGAGGGGGGCAGGCAGGAGTTGTGCCCCAGCTGGGGACTGGGCTGCATTCACCTGGGGCAACAGGTGGGCAAGGCACCAACACTGGACCTGCAGACATTAGAGGTGACAGCCCTTCTGCCAGGGCCACAGGGGATAGGAATTCACCCCCGTGGCCAGGTTCTGTGCCCCCCGTGCCCCTCGTACTGGTGCGGGGGACCCACCTGCTCGCTCACACCATGACTGGGGTACGTCTGCGCCGGCTCAGAGGAGCGGGAAAGTGCAGGATGGTTGTAGGCGTCCTCAGCCTCGCCGTCGGTGTAGGCACCCCCCTCACCATCCGTGTCATCATAGTCGCTGTTGGCGTGGCTGTCACAGGTCAGGTAGCCCGAGGCTGCCCTGCTGGGTGGGTTCAGCAGCTCCAGGCCGTCCTCCAGCGCCGCGTCCACCTGCGGGTGGGGACGATGAAGACCTGGGGCTCTGGGCACAAAGAGGGCAGACGCAGCCCTGCCTTCCCGCCCCATACGTGCTCCGCTGTCGTCCAGATGGGCTGGCCCTGCTGCGTCCTGATGATGCCCTTGATCTCCTCGTACCAGGAGTTGCCGCTGCCGCTGAGGCTGATGGTAGCAGTGAAGAGGTGGCTGCAGTGCTTCTTCATCTTGCTGGCCTGGGCATAGAGGCGCCGGGAGCTATTCCTGGAGTCAGGTGCCAGCCACTGGCGCATGGCCTTGATGCCCTGCCGGCTCTCGGGCTCGCAGAACACCACCACGGGGTAGTACTGCACGTAGTTGAGGCGCTCCACCGCAGAGGGCGTGATGTCCAGCAGCGCGTGCTTGTCCTGGGGCAGGGCACCAGCACTCAGCCCTGCTGGAGACAGGGTCACCCACCCGGCTCCCAGCACACGGGGAAGGTCTCGCAAGCTCTCACCTTTTCAGCAATCTGCCGCACCGAATCCAGCTTGATGACCTTAGATGATGCCCCATCTCGTGGCACACTCGCTGCAGGGCAAGGAGACAGGGTTTGAGAGGGGCTGGGGCAGTTGTGCCATCCCTGTGGGTCTGGCCATGCCAGGCCCCAGGGCCGTGTGCCTCCATAGGGGCTGTCTGGGACCTGGCTTGCCTCACGGTGCGTGGGGAGGGGGTGCCTGAGTCCAAGAGGGTGCTGGGGTGTCACAGAGGGGTCACAAGGAAGGATCAGGACAGAGTAGAAAGCTCCTACAGCCACCTACACCAATGTCCAGCTGCTAAGCATAGTTCACCTCACTTACGTGCAATCTCAAAGAGCTCGGGCTGTTCCGTGCTCAGTTTCTGCATGGCAATATCTGTGATGGGGCCCAGGATCACCACCGGCCGCTTGAAACTGGCTGTGGGGAGAAGGAGGGCTGAGTGCAGGGGCAGCCCCAGGGCTGAGGACCCCAGGTGGGTCCAGGCAGCCCGGTACCCACCTTCCTTCAGAACCACCCTCTCATATGGGGGGTAGTGGCCCTGCTTTGTGAGGGCAGACAGGTCCTCGCGGCTCTTCCGCAGCATCTTCTTGGCTCCCCGCAGGCCCCGCAGCTTCCAGAACTCAGCCCGTGCCCCTGAGGGGTTGGTGCCAGGCGTGGCTTTCAGCACGGACTCCAGGCTGGCAAACTGCTCTGCCCTGGGAAGGGAAAAGGCTCAGGATCTGCAGCCTCTGGATTTGTTCCTTCCATCCAAGGAGTCAGGCAGGAGCCAGGGTCCCACTTGGTGACAGGGCCGATTCAGGCTGGGAAGCCCCTCTGGGACCTCCATCAACCACAGCATCAACAACCCCACCCCAGGCACCAGGAAGGCCTGCTCACGCTCACGCTCACGCTTCCCACCACCACCCATCAGCCGTTGCCCAGCTCTTACCGGGCCCACCACCCTCATCACTCTCTCACTAGGGAGCCATCCCCCGCCTCTGCCCCCAGCGGGGCCGTTCCTGGCTCTTTCCCTACCTGCTCTGGTTGGGGATGATGCCCTTCTCCTGCTCCTGCAGGTCCCTGCCCACGCGCACAGCCAGCCAGCTCCCCAGCTTGCCGCGGTACGTGGTGTCCAGCACATGGAAGACGTCCCCACGGACAAAGCTGAGCCCCGACGGCGTGTCCTTCTCGTAGTCAAAATGCGTCCGGATGTAGAAGGAATCACCCACATTGGATGAGACCATCTTTCTGTAAACTGGAGCCCAAGGTGAGAGTGACCACCAGGGAAGAGCAGGGAGAGGAGGAATTAGGGGTGGAGGAAGGTGCTGCACTGGCTGGGATTTTCCACAGCAGCCCTCAGTGCCAAGGAGGGCCCTAGGGACACCTTATCTACGCGTGGTGCTCTTGGGCACGCTGGGGACAGCAGGACTTGGCCCCACAGCACACAGTGGCCATTTCAAGCTGATCCACAGAGCCAGAAACCCCCCTGCTCCAGGATGCCACTGCACAAATGGCGCTCCAGGATCATCCCATGCACTGCCATCACCCCTCAGGGGGAGAGGAGGATGGCGTGGGGAAGAAGGACTGCATTGTGGGGCAGGAAGAGTTGTGGGGAGCTGAGCAGTCCGATGCTCACTCAGAAGAGATGGAGAGACACGAGCCCAGGAAGTCACCAGCCATCACTCACTGTCCTGCTTGCTCTGGATCCGCAGCGTGACGTCCTCACCCGGCGGGAGCCTCATGAGGTACTGCACCGCCTCCTCGCGGGTCAGGTTCTGGAAACTGGTGCAGTTCACCTGCGTGGGAAAGCACTCAGACGTGTCCCACCAGTGGGATGGAGGGCATGAGTTCCAGCATGGTCTCAGGGCCTCAGGGCAGGAGTAGGAGGGGGAACTGGCCCCTGCTACCCAAGTGCCTGCCACAACCCCTGGGTGACCCTGGGGATGGCTCCTCTGGCGCCTGGACCCTGCTGGGTGTTAGCACAGTGCTGGGGACAGGACCATCCCCCACCAGCACTGCCTCAAAATGATGCCCGGTGGGAGAAATCCAAACAGCATGAGGGGTATTGGGCACAGAAGGGACAGGGACACGCGAGGCACTGAAGCATTCGGTGCCACTCCTACTCCCAGGTACCTGCAGGATCTGGTCCCCTTCCTCGATGCCCTGGCTGTCGGCCGGGCTCCCCTCCTGCACACCCGACACGAAGATGCCCACGTCGTTCCCACCAGCCAGCCGCAGCCCCACGCTCCTGGCCTTCACAAACTGCACAACTCTGGAGTCGGGACTGTACCTGCCCAGGGGAGGCTGCAGTCAGCTTGGTGGTGACACGCTGGTGGTCACCAATGCTGAGCCCCCAGCCCTGGAGCTGCCCCGGGGCAGATCCCTGTCTGCTCAGCCCTTCCCACCATGTCTCACAGAGACACACCCGTCCTTGGGGGCAGCTCGGGCACTGGGTCTGCTGCGGGGGCTGTGGTGGCCATCCTGTTCCACAGCTTCCAGCAAGTCTGCAGGGAAGGAGAGCTGGTCCAGGAGGTGCCGGTGGCTGTGTGCTTCCCCAGACCACAAAGACACGGGGAGAGCTGGTGGGATGGGAGTGGGGATATGGAGGAGCCTGGAGCCTGCTCAGAGCCCTCAGCTCCCCCCAGCCCAATCTGAGCTCACCCACCATGGCTCAGAGCATCGTCCATGTTTGTGTCGGTTGCAGCATTCCTGCTTGGTCGTCTCCTCTCTCTGGAACAGAGTCAGGGCAGGATTTAAGAAGGGCACAGAGGTGGGGGCTTGATCAGCATGGGCAAGATGGGGGCCAAAATGCAGTGCCACCTCCAGTGAGCTGGCTCCAGCATAGAGGAGAACCAGGCCCTCCAGACAGGCAGAGAGCATGGGGGAAAAAGAGGGGCTCATGAGGACACAGGGATGGGGACACTGCAGGGCTTACTCTGGTGAATTCATCCTGGCAGCAGCCGGAAGTCGTGGGGAGGTCTTAGGGGATGGTGGGTGGGACAGGTCAGAGTCGATGTCGGAGATATCTGCAGCGACAGAAGGGGAAAGGCATCAGTGCCCGTCCAGTCCCCACGCCGTGCAGTGGGACCCCAGTACTGCCACTCTGTCCCCTCACCATCCATGCGGGAGCTGTCACTCTGGTAGTCTTCCATGTTGGGGATGTTGATCAGGAACTGCCGGTGGTCCCGGAGGACGAGCAGGGTCAGGATCCCCTCTGTCTGCTCAATGAGCCGCTGGGTGTCAGCCAGGGACATGTCCTCGCTGGCCACCCCGTTGATCTGGAGGGGCAGAGCAGGGAGGCCTCAGGGTGCTCGCTCCTGGGAAAGGCACCCCAGGAAAACCCTGATCACACAGAGCTGCTCCCACCACAGCGTTCCCAGGCCCCTTCCCCGCGTGTGGAAACAAAGGGCCTCCGTTCTTCAGTTTTATCCTCCCCAGAAACCTCAAGCATCATTTCTTCTGTCATGCCCCGAACACCAGAGCTGCTTGTTGGCTGCTCCCCCAGCAGGGACACCCACACACAGCACAGGACTGGTGCCACAGGGACAGGAGGGTGGAGGTGACAAGCTGCTGCCCCTGGCACCAAGTGGAGCCAGTCCCCAAGCACCCCCGTGCAGTCCCAGGGAGTGGCCAGGGAACAAGGCAGGATATATGCACCAGGCAGAGCTGCCTCCAGTCCAGCTGCAGTCCCCCACAGCCAGCCTGACACACCCTCAGCTTGTCCCCTGCAGTGACACCAGGCAGCGACAAGCCACCCAAAAGGGGGATACTGAGTCCCCCCAAGTGCTGTGCGACCCTTGTCACTCCATACCTTCAGGATGAGGTCTCCCTCCTGCAAGGAGCTGCGCCTCGCCGCCAGCCCGCTCTCCACTATGTGCTTGATGAAGAGCTGGCTGCCCAGCTTCAGGCCGTACTCTGCATCAGAGAGCCCATGGCAGTGCTGGGGCAGGGTAGAAGCAGGACCCCTCAAAGTTCCCCCTCGCCGCCACCCCACAAGCACACTCCAGCTCCCATCAGGCCGTCAGCAAGCCCCAGAGCTGAGCTGTGACACCCTGGGTTGAAGCCAGCAGGCTCAGTGCCCGCAGCACAGCACACACTGCATGCTAGAGCCTCGCTCCGGGGACACGCAGCCACCGACCGGACGAGACCCAGGGATGCAGGGAGCAGACAGACCCTACCTTCATCCTCCTTCTTCTTCACCAGCACTGATGTGATGGGTTTCATCGGCACTTCCCGGCGCGGCAGCCGCTTGAATCCCGACACCAGCGCCAGCCCGTCGGCGTCCCCTTCGTGGCCGAAGCCGTTGGCGGAGCGGTGCCGGCTGTAAGCCCTGTGCTCCGAGCCGCTGTCGGGGCTCCGCCTCCAGTGGCTGCTGTCCTGGCTTCGCCTCCGGCTGCGGGACGACTTGTGGTGGCGGCGGTCATCCTGGTGGTGACCAGAGCTCCTCTCACTGGACGAGTCCCCGTCGTAGCCCTGGTTGTGGTCCAGGTCATCCCGGGAGCGGTGCTGGCTGGCGCTGCGCAGGGCCGGATCCTCACCACGAGGGTCGCAGTCCTCATCCGAGTCGTAGCGCCGGGTCGCAGCAGGGGATGCAGGGCTGCTCTTGCTCACGGGGAGGTGGATTTTCTTTTGTCTTTTCAGTGTCTGCAAGTGGAAAGAAAGAAGGAAGGGATGCGGACGAGGCGATTTCCCAGCCCAGAACACGAACCATGGGTACTCTGAGGTAGCAGAGCGCAGTGCCGCAACAGGAGCGGGGCTCTGCCCAGAGCCACCACACACCCTGCAAACAGGCACAGTGACACGGGGACAGGACGGGGACAAGCACGGAGCCGTCCCACTGCAGGGCACACTCACGATGTTGGCGATCTTGCCACAGGTCTTAAGTGTCTGGATGGCGAAGGAGGATGAGACATTCTCCATGGAAAGGCCGTTCACCATCACGATTTGATCCATCCTCCTGTGAGGGAAAGGCAGCCGTGGCTCTGCCTCGGGTTGCAGCAGCAATTTGCTGCCCTTCCCATCCCTGCTGGCAGCAATGACCCCCACTGCGTCCCCACGTCCCCATGCACTCACTGAAGCTGGCCGAACGCCGGCCCCCTGGACACCACATCCGAGACGATGACCGCCGTGTCCCCGGTCACCCTGTTGGGACGGTCCCGGCCACCCGAAACGGCAAAACCGAAGCCCCGATGAGGGTCCTAGCAGGGAAGGGCAGAGAGGGGCTCACAGCCTGTCCCCAGCACCGCCATCCCACGGCCACCTCAGCCACGCTCACCTTGCTCAGCGTCACCGTGTGCTGCTCCCAGATCAGCATCTCCTCCATGGCAGCCACCTGCCAACGCAAGCGAGGGAGGGCGAGCTCTGAGGCTGAGCGGTGCCTCGGCTCCAGCCCAGGGGCGGGGGGCGCGGATCGGCTCCAGCTCTTTTTGGCAGCCACCGGCCCCTTCCTCTGTCCTGCTTTGGGCTGCAAGGCAGAGTTGAAGCGAGAGCTTTCAGCACCAGCCGAGCCGCAGGCGCTGGGGATACGCGGGCACTGCGGACGGGGCACCCCACCAGCTGCCATCGCTGTGTCCCCACTGCCCTCCCTGCCCAAGCAGCCAGCAGACCCCCAGTGCTGCCTCTGACGGCGCTCCCGTGCCCTCCCAGCTGCCCGCCCCAGGCCCTGGTGTGACCACAGAGCTGCTGGCTCTGCTGACCACTGCACCTGGCTGCGCCCTTCGGTTTTCCCCAAATCCAGAGTTTCCACTTAGGACAGACACCTAACTGGGATGCAGCACAGGCTGAAGCACTGCCCTGCACAGGGCATGGGATTGGGAACCCCTCCAGCAGCTCCCAGCACCCCGGAGAGATGCAGAATCTGTGCGCCAGGTGGGGAAAACCCCACAAACAAAGGCAGAGAGACCGCGGAAGCTGCCATGGGGCGGTGGCTCCTGCAGCTGTTTTACAGCCTCTATCTCAAGGGTCATCTGAGCTTGGAAAAACAAACCGGGAGGGCCGGGCGATGCCGTGATGGATCAACCACAGCCGAGGAAATCATGGTGAGATTGTAACGCCGGCCTGCTGTGCAGCAGGGAAGGGACGGCCGGCAGCTCCGTGCGGCGCCACTGCTGCTTGGCTCCCACCTGCTCCCCACAGCCACCAACCGTGCAGGACAGGGCTGCCTCTGCCCCCCGGCCCTGAGCCCGCCTCGGTGACCTCCCTGCAGCCTTCCCAGGATCTCCCGGTCCCACCCGGGCGAGCAGCGCACCTGGAACCGCACGGCCATGCTGCGGCACGGGGCCCTCGGCAGGAGGCCGCTGCACCTGCGGCTCGGCTCAGCACCTGCGGCTCGTCTCGGCTCGGCACGGCTCGGCACGCACGAATGCCACGGCTTGGCACAGCCCGCCTCCCGCCGCACCCCGCCGGCCTCGGGGCGTGCCCACATGGGGATGGGCGGGCAGCACCGCGGGTGCCAGGGGATCTGCGCTCCCTGTTGGCACGGCACCGCACGGCACAGCATGGTACAGCCCCTGCACGGCACAGCACTGCGTGGCGTAACTCCAGCACCGCACGGCACGAGGTCAATGGGTCTGCCAGAGCAAATCGCTCAGGGCCCTGAATGGCCACCGCCTCTCCCATAACAGATCTCTCAGGGCTCCCATCACCCACTGGTTCTGCCATAACAGATCTCAAAGACTCCCATTGGCCACCGGTTCTGCCATAGCAGATCTCCCAGGGCTCCCATTGGCCAATGGGTCTGCCATAGCAGATCTCCCAGGGCTCCCATTGGCCAATGGGTCTGCCATAGCAGATCTCACAGGGCTCCCATTGGCCAATGGGTCTGCCATAGCAGATCTCACAGGGCTCCCATTGGCCAATGGGTCTGCCATAGCAGATCTCCCAGGGCTCCCATTGGACAATGGATCTGCCATAGCAGATCTCACAGGGCTCCCACTGGACAATGGGTCTGCCATAACAGATCTCCCAGGGCTCCCATTGGTCAATGGTTCTGCCATAGCAGATCTCCCAGGGCTCCCATTGGTCAGTGATTCTGCCATAGCAGATCTCCCAGGGCTCCCGTTGTCCATTGTCCCATACGCCATGGCAGTAGCCCCCAGCTCTGGCCCTGCTACCCATGCGCCCATCCTGTGCCACTCACAGGTCCCTTTCCTGCCTGGGGGCTGCAGCATGGTGCTGCTGGGGGCCAAATGGTTGTTCTGAGCCCCAGTGCAGCTCACCACCTCTGAGCCCCAGTGAGCCCATTCACATTGACAAATGGGGCTGGAAACCCCACAGCCCCATGTGAAAACCACAGCACAGCACCAGTGGGTCCAGAGGCATCCAAAATGAATGCTAATGCCCATGGGAAATGCCTGTCTCCAGGGTCACATGAGTGGAGACACAACTCCACAGGGGGCAGAGCTCAGAGCAAGCATGCAGCACCAGACACACCAAAGGAGCCCCAAAATGCAGCAGAGTAGCCAGCAGTGTGGTGTAATCATTCACCTGGGCCTGGGAATAACCCAGACCGAGAGCACAGGGCAGAGTCCAGGAGGCTGGCCCGCAACACCCAACGTCACCGGCCACCGAAACCAGCCCCAGCACCCGCCCACAGGGAGCCACAGCTTCAGTGGACCCCAGACTGTGTCCCCTACCCTTCACGAGGACATGGTGAACTGACCTCACATTTGCATCCCGCAGCTCTCTGCCCTTGTGGGGCTGAAGGGACAGTGGGACAACAGGCAGCTCCCTCTCTCCGGGAATTGCCCGTGGGGACACCAAGCCCCCATTCTGCCCTCAGCCTCCCCGGGGGCCCTGCCCCGAGCTAAAGGCTGAGGCTGGCAGCCAGAGGAGCCGGCTCAGCCGGTTCCTGACAGAAACCAGCCTGCACCCGAAGTGGCCCCACCGGGGGAGGCAGTATCTGGGCTGAGCAGACCATGGCCCAGCCCAATGCACCAGGAGCCCCACGTGCCCCACTCACAGTGGGATGGCCCCCGCAGCCTACCCAGTTCTGCCAAGCCACCCATCCCTTGTCTAGCATCAGCCGTGCAGGAAGGCATCACTGAGGTCCCAGCCCTGACAGCAGCCCCCCAGCACCTGACCCAGCCCCAGCTGTATCCCAGAGCTGATCCTGACCCTGCCCTGGTGCTGGGAGCTGCCCCAGCCGGGTGTACAAAGGTGGGATAGAGGGATGGCCTCCAGGCTGGGGTGCGGAGCCACAATGACAGGGTTCCAGCCTTTCATCATCAAGCCCACACACAAGCTTGCAGCCACAATAACCCAAGGAAGGCTCTGCTCCACACCCTGCTCAGGTCTCCCCGCCAGCGTGCAGAGTGCCCTGCGGTCTCCCCTCCCACCTTGTCCCTGTGGTTGGGGAAGAGCTCCAGGAGGGTCCTCAGACCCCCTCCTTCCTGGGGCTGATGGGCACGGGCAGCCCATAGCTGTGTCCCTGTCCCCAGCACTCACCGTGTTGCGGCTCGTCCCCCGCGGCTGAATCTGACCAGGAAGGAGCTGAGCGCCAGGGCTGGTGGCAGCGGTGACACTCCTGGGTGCTGCCTTGCGTAACCCTTTGTGGGCCAGACGCTGCCTGTGGGAGGGAGACAACAGGAGCTGGGGGTCCCTGGGCAGCTCCAGCAGCACAGCGGGAATCCTGGGGGGCTGCCTCTGCTGTTCCTCCAGGCTAGTGGCTCAGCCAAATCTGCTCCCATTTTCAGCCTCAGGTAGAGACAGGGCACCTGAGGACATGGGGTGGCAGTGCCTGAGGATGGGGTACTTCCCCCTCCCCAACCTCGGGGTTCTGTGCCACCTGTGCTACCTGCAGCACCCACACTCTCCTCAGGCCCCAAAGGGCACAGGGACAGTGCCAGCTGGCAGTTCACCCACGGCACCAGTGCTGGGGGACCACAGGAGAAAATGTGACCACCTGTTGCCCAGCAGTGGCTGCCACCTGCTTTCCTCCCCATCCCTTCTGCCGGGCCCCCACCTCACTATGGGCCTGGGGTCCTTCCTCCTGCCGCCGGGTGGGATTCCAGCCACAGAGATCAGCTCCGCGCAGCGGCTCCCAGCTCCAGCAGCCTGCGTTTGGTTCTCGTGGGGCTGCAGAGGACCGAGGCCCCGTGCCAGGGCGTCGCGGGGGGACCAGTTCCTCCGGAATCCCCCCAACACCAGCGGCCACCCCGGGGTTGGGGACATGGCGACGGCCCTGTCCGAGTGCTGCCGCTCGCCGCTCGTCTCGCAGGAGGACGGGGCAGCTCCGACGGTCCCCTCCCGGTTCCCACCCTCGCAAGGACGCGGCCCAGGCCCCTCAGGGGCACGGTGGGGCGGCCGAGCAGCATCATTAGGGTTGGCGGGGAACGCGGCCCATTGCCGGGCGGGTTTCACAGCCCGGGGCAGCCACGGCCGGAGCCGGGGACACAGCCGTCCCCTGGGCCACGCCGTGCTCCGAGCGAGGTGTCACGGGACAGGGGCTGCCCGCCGCAGCCTCTCCCAGGGCCCGGCTGCCGCTAGGTGGTGCCGGGGGCCGGAGGGCGCGGGGCTCGGCCTGGGGCCACAGGACACGGCAGGGCCGAGCGGGGCTTTGGGACAGAGAGGGGGAGCGGTTCGACGACACGGAGCGACCGCGGAGGTCTCAGACCGGGGCCCGGCAAGGGGGACCCCAACCGCGGGGCAGCAGTAGGCCCCGCTGCCATGGCAACGGCCTGGCCCCGCCCCCGCTGCCATAGCGATGCTCAGGTTCCGCCCTCTGCGCCTCGGCACAGCTGGCGTCGCTCTATCTCCGCCGCTCTATGGTGGGCCGGGCCCCATTCCCGTCCCAGCGCCTCCCACCCCACCTCGGTCCCAATCCCAGTCCCGATCTCGGTCCTGGTCCCGAGGACTATCGCGACACTCAGACTCCGCGTCGCGACTAGTTCTGGCGGAAGGGGGCGGCCCCACTTCCGGCTGTGGCCACCGCCCACTTCCGCCCTGAGCCGCCGGGGCGTGTCTGGCCGCGGCGCCTCCCGCGCTCTATGGTCCCCACCGTTCCCAGGCTCCTCAGCGGCGGCGGCGGCGGCCGGAGCCGGGAGGAGCTCGGCGGCGGCGGTGGGGGCCTGCCGTGCCCTGCCCGCGCCCTTGGCGGCGGCGGCGGCGGCGGCCATGGAGCTGGAGGTGCCCGAGGAGGCGGAGGGCTCAGCCGTGGCGGGGGCCGGCGCCATCACCCCGGAGGCCGGCGCGGGGGGACCGGACGCGGCAGGAGGTAACGTTCCCCGCGGAGTCCCCCCAGGCTGCGCCCCCTCCCCCCCGTTCCAGCTCGTTATGGTTCCTCCCAGCACCACCCCCGGGGTACAGCGTGGGCCGCTCCAGATGCCCCCCCCCCACCCCAAATGGTTCCGCCCTTTGGGGGATGTGGGGGGGGTGGGCGGTAGCTCCGTGTCCTCGGGGCTGTACCCACACACACGCACAGACCCCCGTGGCTCTGGGGCTCCGTGCTGGGGGGCACGGGGCGACCCCCACCGCCGGCACCGTCTGGGGTTGCGCCTTTTTGCCGCTCCGTGGTTCGTTAATGGCCTCAGAATCGGCTTTGGCTGTGGGAGCGCGGGGCCGTGGGGCTGTCCGCGCCCGGAGCCCCTCCGCAGCACTGAGAGATGCGGGCGGGCAGCGGTCTGACAGCCGCCCCGTGTCTTTCATTGAGGATCCGTGCTCACACAAAAACCTGGAAGTGGGTCCGTGGTTATTTCAGAGACATCGTGTGTGATGTGTGGATGTGGGGCAGCCGCCAGCCCCCAGCTGCCTGCGTGCCCCTCAGGCTCTGCTGCAGGACCTCAGGGTTGTGGGGCTGACAGCCCTCAGCTGTGCTGCTGGGGAGCGCAGGAGGGAAGGGGCCCCATGTAGCTGTGCTCGGCCATGGCACGCTGGTGTGATGTACATCCCCCCCTCTCTGTATTTCTGTGTGGTCGTTTGGTGCTCAGTCCAAAACCAAGTGCCTATGGAGGCCGGTGATCAGCATGCTTTTCTGCCCGTCGCAAGTGAACCTGCATTTCCCGAGCCTACAGGCTCTTACCTTACACTGATAGCAGGGGTGAAGTGGAGCTGGTAATGACACCAATGCTTCAGCATTTATGTTATTTCTTTGAATCAAGCTGCACGCTGCTCACCTAAGCAGAGCCCAAGCTGTGTCGCTCGGAGCTCCCAAGGCTGCGGGCAGCAGTAAGGCAGCCCAGAGTGTTTTCTGGAAGGAGCCAAACCCGCAGGCCTGGTGGCATGGCAGCAGCGCCGTGATCAGCCGATGGGACTGCGTGGAGCTCTCATGCTCACCTTGTCCTGTTGCAGTGACTCCCAGTCACAGCACCTCCACGTAGCGTGCGCTGCACGTCGCTATTTGGACCCCCATTGCAGGCAGTGAGACCCCCACAGGACGTGGAAGGGTGAAGAGAGCGAGGCTGCTGCTCAGTGAGACCCCCACAGGACTGAGTTCAGCCCCTTCCGGAGCCCTGGGAACCCTCAGGGTGTGTTTTGAAGGAGGAAAGCAGCGCAGTGCCGGCAGCCGGGCACGCTTGTGAACAAACAGGGCTAATCCTTCTCTTTGTGAAAACAAGGCCTTGAGGTTTTGAAAGTTTTGTAATCGCCGTGGCTGAAAAGGGAGTTTGAAAAAGCTGAGGTGTGTGAATGGCTCCTTCCTGGTCCCTCTGCCCCTCGTCCTGGGAAGGAGCTGCAGGCAGCACGGGGGGCTGTTCGCCAGTGTTGGTGCAGGGCTTGGAGCTGCTGGGGGGTTCTGGGGAGCTGTGAGTGCAGTGGGCACTGAAAGCTTTCGGTCTGGGGTGTCCCCAGGAGCTGGGGGAGGAGAGCATTGCCCTGGGGGGCTGCGTCTGAGCCGGGGGTCGCATTGCCGGCAGCTCACAGGAAGAGCTGAGAGCAGAACAGACGGAGTGCTCTCCTCCCTCTCCTTGCAAAGGTGGAGTCTAGAAATCCTAATTCCCCATTGGGCTGAGAGTTGGTTTCAATCTGTTTCCATTTCTCGTGGCTCCTGTTGCACGGGTCGCAGCCTGCCCATCACTCACAGCTTGTGGCAGGGACAGAATGTTCTTTGGGGCTGAATCCCTCTGCTTTAGGAGCTGCAGTGATGCGTGGAGGTCTCTGCGTGCGCTGGGCACGGACGAAGCCCCAGAGGCACTGGGGCAGCATTGGATGCCACAGACAGAGCTCTGCAGCCCTTCCCTCTGCAATGATAGCTGAAGGGTTGCTGAAAGCCTTTTTTTTTTCCAGTGAGCAGATGAGAGATAAGAGAAGAATTCCAACCCGTGGGGCATGAGCCGCTCCATCCGTACCAACGTGATGGAGAGGGAAATTGGAGAGAGCTTATCAGCTTGAGGAAAAATCAGATGTAAACACCGTCCCCAGCATGATTATGGTTCACAGCTCAGTGGGATGTCACGTGCCTCTTTCCCGTGAAGTGGTGCTGTAAGATGATGACAGAGGGAGCCAGCTAGGCAAAAGCGCTCCCAAAAACACCCCGTGCCCTGAACTCGGAAGGACCCTGCAGCTCCTTCACAGTCAATAAGTCACAGCTCAGCTGCAGGGAAGGAGCGAGGCGGTGCGAATGGGATTCAGGCTGCTCCAGGAAATGAGTCCTCCCTTAAGATGTGGATCGGCCCGGACCAGGGAGGGAGGCTGGGACAGCAGGACATGCAGAGATGGGTCTGGTGGCAGTTTGCTGCTGCTTGGCCACGGAGCCAGCAGGGCTGGGGCTGTGAGGGATTGAACAGCCCCGCAGGGAGCAGCCCACGAGGGGTTGGTGTGTGCAGTGTGTGACTGGGAGCGATGGTGGAAGCGAGTCGCTGACACAGCCATTGAGGGCTGCACGGGATGCACAGCCATGGTAAATAAATATGATTTTCCCATATAAGGTGATTGCAGCCTGAAAAGCAGGAGCAGGAATTCTAACACTCGCTTTCCTCCCAGCGCATCCAGCGTTCAGATGCAGGCAGCTGAGTGCTGAAATAGGGCTGGGCAGTGCCCGGACCGAGGGAGCTGCTCTCATTGCACGCTGCTGCTGCCCTTGTTGTGCTTTGCTATGCCCAGCTGCCTCTTTGGGCTGACAGGCGTGTTCCCAGTGCTGGCAGGGCAGTACCCCTGCGTGATGTTTCTGCATGGTGTTCCCTCAGTGGGAAGGGCTGGTTTGTGACAGCGCTCCGTCGTGCTTGTGGTGGAGAGGCCAGGGGAGCCCAGCAGGAAGGTGCACCGAGGCACCGTGGAGCAAAAGGCCAATCTGATGCTGGGATTGGACTGCAGAAGGGCAGGGGAGAGGAGGGTCGTGTGAAAATCCCACGGGTGAGTTTTGTCCTGAGCTCATCAACGCTGGGTTTCCCAGCACAGTGCCCAGTGCTGCTCGCCCGCGTCGTGTGGTGCTGGAAGGAGAAGCACTGTGGGGCTTTCCCCGGCTCTCCAGCTCCTCTCTGAGTACATCAGGCTGTGTGAGGTGAGCCCCGTGCCCGGAGCAGCCCGGGGAGAGCCAGCAATACAGCGATGCTGTGGTTGTGCCTTCTTTGGGTAGCTCTCAGCAGTTCCTCGTTCCCAGCAGCCTGGCGTGCTGCGGTGCTGCCAGCAGCCGAGCTCACCTCAGAACTTCTCTGGGAAATGGAAAAGCTAAAAGGGAGCAGCATTTCTGTCACTTCGTCTCTCCTCACCCACACGTGTTGCGGCAGAAAGCTCTGTCAGCCCCTCATTAAGCTGTTGTCTTCCATCGGGTGTTCTCATGGCTTTCCCGGGGTGTGTGTGTGGGTTTGGCTCTGGGCTGTGGTGAGGAACGTGGGCTGAGTCACAGCGGCCGTCCCATGGCTGCAGGCTGCTCACAGAGAGGTTTCTTCCCTTTGCTTCCTTCACCAAAGCAAACCCGTCCCTCTTACAGAGTCACAGAATGGGTTGGGTTGGAAGATCACCTACTTCCGACCCCCTGCTGTAGGCAGGGACGCCTCCTGCTCAGCCAGGCTGCTCACAGCCCCATCCAGCCTGGCAGTGAGCGCCTCCAGGGTGGGAGCATCACCACCTCTCTGTGCATCCTGTGTCTCACTGCCCTCTTCCCTGGCTCTGTTGAAACGCGTAAAACCCGAACCTGCGCATCCCATGAGTGGCTCTCTTAGATTTTAAAAGCAGGAACAAAGAGGTTTTTGGAGAATTGCATTATTTTGTAGCGTGAGGATTGCCAAGGAGGCAGCTTCACAGGGCGCGTGGTGCTGTAAGCAGAGCCGTCCCCGGATAGCTGCGCCCGGAGCCGCTGTGCCCCGTCAGCGCTGGGACAGCTGCAGCTCATTGCAGGGCACAGGGCTGTAATTAGCAGAATCTGTTCTCGGCGGAAATTGCTGCTTGCTCTGAAGTTGGGGGGGAGCAAACAGCCTGAGGGGTGGGCAGGGAGGAGGTGGGCAGTGCTGCTCTTATTCTGCCGTGTGTTAAATCAGAGGTTGTCTGAATCTGCCGCCCCGTTCCAGCAGCAGGAGGGAATTCTTAGGGTGAAATGCCTCATTTGTGAGTGGAACGGATTTGGTTTGCAGGGCAAACTAGCAGCGTCCCCCCGAGCTCCTGCATCTCTGCTTGTTGTCTTTCTTCCTCCAGTTGCAGTTGGGCAGCAGCATGGCAGAGCTGCGGTCGCAGTGTGAGCACAGCCCACGCCCAGCGCCGGTGCCTGCGGCCTGCTGGCCATTGAGGCTCGGTTTTTGCTGCTCTCAGACCCTGCTCCCTTCTGTTCCCACTTCAGCACGGCTCCATCAGGCTGGGCAGCTCCTGGCCGCACCGAGCAGAGCCTTCCCAAAGCCGTGTCCGTGGGTTTGGGGTTTCACTCAAGGTCCCGAAGATCAGAGGGATTTAAGAGAAACCTTCAGGCTTGGCGTCAGGCCCAGAAATGCAGGCTTCTACTTTTGCAAAGTAAAATGAAGGTGATTTGCTCTGGTTGCCTGGTTGGGTGGCCTGGTTTCTTTTTGTGAAGCGCTATATATGCGTAGAGGAGGAGCTGAGGTTCCTTCACGACGCTGATGATGCTCTCCGTGGTGGTTCAGTTTGGGGGGCAGAAGCAATTTGCTCTGCTGTCCCCTCTGAAAGCCCAGGGAAGACCCGTGTGTGCCGTAATGCCCTCAATCCCTGTGTTGTGTTGCACAAGCAGAATATTTCCAGCTCCTCTAGCACGGGTTGGAGACAGCAGCTGCTGCAGCACTTCTGTCATCCCTCTGCACATGTGATGGACCAAACCTTGTGGATTTGTCCAGGCAAAGTCTGGTGTTGGTGTTTCCACAGGGAGGCAGCTGGCTGAAGCCGTCGCCTGCTGAGCTCTGCTCCATCCCCAGCATAAGTGCTGGAGATGGGAGCATCTCGGGGCTGTGCTTGGCAGAAACAAGGCACGGTTCTCCCTGCTCAGCCCGACGGGTCCCACGTCTGGAAGACCAGCAGTTTGGTAGTGTTGGATTTTTCTCTTTGCAGCCTGTGCTCAGGGGGAGCTGCACGTGAATTCTCCCAGTGCTCAGGGCTCCACGGTGTTGGTGTGGGCGCTGGTTTTAAATGCAGAGTGCTTCCTCGCAGAGCTGAATCCCTTCAGGCTTCAGTCGGTTTTGATGGAGAAGAGATGATGGCGTGGTCCTTCTGCACCTCGCTCTCCAAGGGGTGGCTGTTGTGCAGCATTAAGCAGGAGTCGTGGGGGGATGGAGGATCTGGGACGCTCAGCCAGGCTGAGAATGCCCAAAAATGAATATTAAAGATGTGAGAGCAAAGGAATGAGCATCCTGAGATTGCCTGTAACTGGTCTCGGGGAGCTGCAGCAAGAGCACAGAGGGTTGTCAGGAATTTGGGGTGGAAAAGCTACAGAATTCCGTGACGTCACGGGGCTCTGAGGGCTGTGGGAGGCAGGGCTGGGACGTGCCTGGATGGCAGCTGCTCATCCCGAGGGGGGATGAACAGATCACGGACAGAAGTGGCAAGTGCCGCCTGTTATTTCATGTTTTCTGTTAGAGCTTCTGCTTTTGGGTCGCTTCGACTTGCCAAGAGAACGCTCTCCATCTGTCCTTTGCCTTATGGCTGGCCTTTAAGTGCTGGCAAAACTGATGCACCCATCTCAGCAAAGCGGGACCGGAGAGGCTCCCTGTGCAGAGCTCCGTGTTGGGTCGCACCCGTCCTCCGTGGCCCTGCAGCATCTGGCTCTGCTTCATCGCAGCTGCCTCGGGCTCTTTGCTCAGACAGCCACTGATGCTGAACTGCTCCCAGCCTTGTGACTTCCACTTTGATGTGCTGCGTTGAAAACAACACATGAAAACCCCTCTGGCCTCGCTGACGAGCCTGAAGGAGCCCTGAGCTGTGTGCTGAGCTGTCTGCCTGTAGCACGAAAGCAGCAGGGTTCGGGGTTTAAACAGCACGACTTCTCACGTGTGTCGCATTCCCCATTGAGAATGGTTGGCCAGCATGGCTGCACGTTCTCTTTCTTCCTCCCACCCCCCAAAGTGCAGAGCCTGCGGGGCTGTGCTGGGAGCAGGAAGCCTTAGCAAGCTGGATTAAAGCTCCTGGCAGATTCTTCTCATGGAGCTCAGCACCGAGTAGTTCAGAAGTGCTGGAATTCAGCTCACGTGATGCTGCTGTCTGCTGTTGCTTCGTTCTGTACCTTCTCCTCGTAGGGGATGCTCAGATTCCCCGTGCACTGGCACAGCTCTGGGGCTGTGTGCTGTTCTGGATCCCCAGCAGCGCAGCTCTGGCCATGGATGTGTGCTGGAAACCCGCAGCGTCCCCAGCAGCTTTGGGGTTTGGGGTGGGCAGCACACATCTTCGGAGCTCGTTCTGTTCCATCTGTTCAGGTGCCTTTGATAGCATGGAGCAGGAGCATCGGACCAAGCACTGCGGGCACAGAGAGCACAGATGGCCTCAGTGAGGGAAGGGAAGGTGGTGGCGAGCAGCTCCGGGCCCATCGCCCTCTGCTGCTGAACCTTTCCTGTCCCCCAGCCTGACCCCCCTGATGCAGCTCTGCGACCCACTTCTGAAATCCCTTTTAGCCCTCGGCGTGTGAGCACCCCAGGAAAAGCTCTGTCAGGTGACATTAGCAGGAGGGGAATTAAATCTTAGAGGATTGAGGCGAGCAGCTTTGGCTGGAGTAAATCAGGAAATACCTCGCTCCTGAAAAATCCAGGTGTGTCTTCGGGATGGTTTGTGGCCTCCAGACCAGGAGGGCTCAGGTGCAGTCAGGGTTAGGTGCAGTCTCTTTGGAAGGGTGCTGGCACGGCTGCCTGGGGAGAGCTGGAGTCACCGTCCCTGGAGGGGCTCCAGAACCACGGAGATGTGGGACCTGGGCTCAGTGGGCATGGTGGGATGGGGGGAGTTGGACTGGGGCATCATAGAGCTGTGCTCCAACTTAATGACTCTGTGGGGCCTGGCCCTCTCCGTAGCAACATCCCAGCCTGTTTTTCAGCCCCAGCAGTTTGGGACTGGCTCCGGTGAGGTTCATTTTTCCAGCCACCGCCTCCTCCTGCCTGGCACAGCCCTGTGTGCGGGGATGCAGAGCTGATCCCACCCCTCAGCAAAGGCCGGGGGCAGCTGGCCCTCACCGTGGCTTCAAAGTCCTCCAGCCTGTAATGGCCTCGCTCTCAATTAGCGTGGTGGTTTGCTGTGGTGTCATGGATGCAGAGATCCAGCTCCATCCCGGAGAGGCTGCGCTTCCTGCCATGCTGCTCCCTGTCTCTAATTAATCCTAATCAAGCTTTGCTTGAATTTTAGGCAGACTTGGGCTTGAAGGCTGCACTGAGGAGCGAAGCCGGGGCAGGGGGGAGGCTGCGGAGCGCTGACCTTGGGACCACCTTACCCTCACCCTGCTCTGGGATGGGCGTGTTTTGCTCATCTCCGCCGTCCTCCCGCGGCAGGAGCAGGAGCCTAGAGTTGATTTCAGATAAGACTGCACCTTTCCCGCCCGGCACGGAGCTGAGCATCCGTCCCCTGGGTTGCATAACCGCAGCGGAGCCGAGCGGCTGCAGCCCTCTCCGCTATTGGGTGTCAGCTGCTGTGGGCTCCTCTTGATGAGGTTTTTGTTTGGCTTTTTTGTCGGATGTGTCACACGGTTCGGGCTGTAGGCGCTCTGAAATTGTCCTTTTCCTACATGCAGCTGATGGGAGACAAGGAAACAAATCAGCTCTTTTTAAATTTCATTTCCCCCGGCTTGTCCTGCCCGTTCCCTGCTGTAATTGGCCTTCCCTGCTGCAAGCGCTTTTCTGGGTGGTTGTCAAGGAAACGTTTGAGCAGGGCACATCCTGCCTCAGCAACCCGCATCCCCAGGGACTGATGCCATCCTGCACCTGCATCCAGGGAGCAGAGCCGGGCAGGAAGGCGTTGGCCCCCCGCTGCATCCCCAGCCCGTGCCCTGGCCTGGCTGAACAGATGAGGCAAGGCAGGGTGAATTTCTGCTTTGGAGCCTGGAGCAGAGAGGCAGGCTGATGGATGCCCTCGGTGCAGAAGTGCCTCTTCGTGGCAGTCCCACGTGCTGGTGATGGTGTGCAGGGCTGGGTGGGGTGCCTGGTGAGGGATGGGGCATGCTGTCCCTGTGCATGGTGCCCCAGAGCCCCGTCCTGCCTTGCAGTACATGGAGCACTTTCCCTTGGCTCGTATTACCTCACTGTTCTGTCCTCAACAAGTTTATGCTCAAGTGAACAAGGCAGAGGGGTGGGAAGGGAGAGCAGGGTGTGGTGTTGGCATGGCAGAGGGCACAGTGCCAGTGCCATCAGCCTTCCCTGAGTGGAGGCTGTGTGGGGTTGTGGGGATCGCTGGCTGCCAGCTTTCATCAGGCTGCCGGGTGGTGTGGAGCCAGCGCAGGGTCTTGTAGGTGGTCCTGGAGGTCGTTCCCCTGCCCAGAGGTGCTGCATCAAAGTGGGAAAGGATCTCAGCGCTGCGCTTAGTGTTGTGGCTGTCTTGATGCCTCTCATCCCCATCCAGTGTTGTTGTCTAAAGGGGAGAAAGTGCACGCAGTGATCAGAAGTAGGTCATGGTGGCTGGGAAGGGCAGGGTGTAAGGAGCTGCCTTCTCAGGGCGGCTGCTGCACGTCCTGTCCCTGCTCCTGTCCCTGCTCCTCCCAGCCCGTTGCTCCGGGGCACTCAGTGCCATATGCTGCACTTTGGCTGTGAGAAGTTTGGGGGCTGCTTCCCCTCTGTGCCAGTTCGGGCTCTGCTCCTGGCCAAGGCTCGTTTCCTGGCATCTTCTCCCAGTTGCTGTTCTGTTGCCTTCGTTTCGTTCTCTCAGCAGGCCCTCCCGGAGAGCAGCAGCTGTCTCTCTGGATGGACACGTTGCACTTCCAGCCTTTCTCTCCGTATTTCTCCCACCACACATCTGCTCCCCGTGCGCAGCCCTTGCCTTTCTCAGCTCATGCCCTAAAGCAGACAGCGTGGGGCAGCCCGAGCAGACAGCAGATCCCAGTGCTGTGTTCCCAGCCTTCACCTCCTCCAGTCCGAAGGCTTTGCTCATGCTGTCTCTGTCGTCAATGGACAGCAGCAAAACTCCATCCAGGGTCTGTTTGTATCCCATGTATTTTAGCTGCAGGCACGGTGCGTGTCTCCTGCAAACACTCGAATGCAGCACCACCTCTGCTGGGGTAAAGGAGCCCAGATGGGTCTGCCGGCTCCTCCACTTTGCTTCCACTGCTTCCCTTGAGCATCGTAAAGCATTAAATATTTGTGAGCTATAAGTGCATGTGCACACGTCTCATAAAGGCGGCTTCTTTCCTAAGAAATTCCTTGTGTAAATCAAGCTTGAAACCCCTGTTTTTAACTCAGGATAGGTCATGGACAGCAAGGGTAAGTTTTTTCCTGGCAGTTTTGTTTTTCAGCCCCAAAGATGGATGATTCCTGGGCTTCTTCACTCGTGCCACGCTGGTGTGAGCCAGAGTGCCCCAGCCCAGCGCTGCACCACACGGTGACTTGAGGGCGCTGATGGGGAGGGTCGGGCTGAAGATGGGGGTTCCTTGGTGAGCCCTGCCTGCATCGACAAGAAGGAGAGGCGAGGGGCCTGGAGAGCTCTGAGTGGGAATTTGTCGAGGCAGCGTGTTGCGTAAGAGCAGAAATGGGTTATCTAATGTGGTGGAGGGGCAGAGCTAAATGCAGAAACCGAGCTGGGGCGCGTGCTGGAGCCGAGGCGTGCAGGTCTGGGGCTGATCACGGCCCTCTGGCTGCGGCTGCGACGCAGGAGCCGGCCGGGCTGTGCCGGGAGGTGAATGGAAGCGATGGAGACGGAGAGCGACACGGTGTCGGCATCGGGTGGAATGTGAGCAGCGTGTGGGTGAGAAGAGCTGAAGGCAGCGGGTCAGGCGTGCGCCAGGCATGGCAGAGCCCTGCAGCAGGCAAAGGGCCGAGGCCGGCCGGCCCACGCTTCTCCAACCAGAGCCACACTCAGCTTCCGCCCACGCTGAGCGGCACCAAATCGGATGAGAATCATATCAATTAGCTTGCTGAGCGCCCGGACTCCCCAGGCACAGCTCTGGTGCCCTGCGGACCGCAGTGCCGGCTCCTGTGGCTGCGCAGCCATCGCTGGGGTTCGGGCAGGCCGTGCAGGGCCACCTGGCAGCGTGCTGAGCCGGGGGAAGGGTTTTTTCCCTGTTCTGCCTAGAGTTGATTTCATAAAGCCGATTTCTTTCCTCTTTGGAGAGGTTTTGCTGCTCATTCCCTCGTGCACCTGAAGCGTTGTTTATCCGTGAGGTCCCCGGCCTCGCCTTGGGACCTTCCTGTGAGCGATTGGTGATGATCCCACACTTGGTACGTGTACAGCAGCAGACACTTAAAAGCTGGCAATGAAAGCAGCTTGTGGTAATTATCACGAAATTAAAGATAATCTCCCGCCCTGGAATGGTGACAAAGCGCAGCAAAGAGATTAGCAGGGCTCGTGGCTGCGGCCCTCCAGCGCTGTGCATCCCCCTGCCCTGCCCGCTGCCGGGCTTCCTGCTGAGTGGCCAGGAAGGTGTGCTGTCATGGTCCGAAGAGCTGCTGTTCCAGCTCCGGGTTCTCCGAGACAAACGGCGCTGCGCTCCGTTGGTGGTCGCCCTGTCTGGTTTGTGGTTGTGCTGTGGGTTAGCTGGATTTCCACCCATGCAAGCGAAGGCAGTGTGATTTAAAGCAAAACGCCACAACAGTGCTGCTCCAGCTTTGCATATGCAGGCAAAGCACTTGGGTTGGAAGGCTGAGTTGCAGACTGCTCAAAATACCACTGGGATGAGGTGGTTTTGGCTGCTGCTCCCAGCTCTGCTCCTGTATGTGAAGGCTGTGGGCAAAATCTTAATGTCTCCCTGTTGGCTGTAATGGAGAAATGGTGGCTTCTCCCAAAGCAGCAGTGGAGATAAGTGGTGGATTCGTTTCTGTGCTGTGTTTGGACGCTGGGTTCTGTAAATAGGTTCAGTGATAAGCATGCATTGTGGGGTGGCTGGGAAGCAGCTTCACCAGCATCTCTGTGGGCCTCTGGATGCATCTGGCCATGGTGCAGCACAGCCCTATTGCTCACAGTGCTGTGGGGTCTTAGAACTCTGTGCTGAAACCTCCAGGAAGAATGATTGCTGCGAGAAATGGTGCCTGTGTGCCTTTGGGTGAGCCCAGGAGCTTCAGGCTCCTGCACTGGTGGAGCTGTAAGCAGCGCAACTGCCTGATGGGCTTTGCAGCGTGCTTGAGTGAGCAAAGCAGTCTGTTGTTGTCTGGGTGTTTTTAATCTCACGTGCCTGTCTGTAGTGATGCTCTGCCCTTCTCTCCTCAGGTCTGGCACCGAAGAAAGCAGCCGTCACCGAGGTGAGATGGTCTTGAAAACCCCGTGCTGAGAAGTGAGAATGCAATGAATGGAGACTGCGTGCTGGGCTCCTGCAGGGCCTCACCTGCTCTGGCAGCGGGACGAGGCAGCAGGGCAGCACAGAGCCTGCAGCAGGGCAGCACAGAGCCTGCAGCAGGGCAGCACAGAGCCTGCAGCAGGGCAGCAGCTCGAGGGGCCGATCTCCTCTTCCCCATAAGCCGGGCTGCAGAATCACTGTCACCTCCTGGGTCAGCAGCAGCAGCCCAGTGTGAGGGTCTGTGCCTGGAAGCTGAGCCCCAGAGCCCACACTCGTGCTTTAGGGCACTGTGTTCCAATGGGTTTTCTTTGGTCCGAGTTTCCAACATACCCCTTTTGTGTTACTCATCTGGGATGATGAGCACTGATACACAAGTAGCAGAACCTTCCCATACGCTGCCAGGAATGTGGGATGCTGTTCCTTTTGCCTCCTTTAAAAGTTACTTTCCTCAGTGCAGAATGAGCCCCACTTCTTCTTGCCCTGGAAATGCAGGCTCTGTGCAGGAGACTTGTTGCTGATTGTCATACAGTGGGAATTGCTTAACAAATCCCTGTGGCTTAATTATTGTGGGAGGGTGGTGGTGAGCCATGAGGGGAGGCAGGGCGGTGCAGCTCGGGCTGGCGTGCAGGAGGATGCTCAAAGAGGAGGAGTGGGAAGGTTTTGAAGGAGAAATGAGGCTGCCCCTTTGTTCCTGAAGTACGGGACCAGGAATAGCTGCGAGCTCCTGATTAACAGCTAAACCACAAAGAACTGCCTGAACAAAATTACCCGCTGTTTGCTGCAGCTCTGAGAGATGGCTCTGTGCAGCACTGAGAGACAGTGATATAATGCTGTCCCTTGGGAAGTGACCTTGGATGTCTGCTTCAAGAGCAGCCAGGGCCTGGCTGTTCTGTGGTGCCACAAAGCCCTGAGAGCTGCTGGTGCTCACCGCTGCTGGGGCTGCAGGAGGAGCTGCATGCAGCTTCACCCGATTGCATCGTTAGGCTGCTGGATTGCAGCTGCCATCTGCTCCCTCCTCTGCAAAACTTCAGGAGCTGTTTTTGCAGCTCGCCCTGTGTGGGCTTGTCCTTTGAACTGTTAACAAATGAGATCTTGCTTAAATGGATTATCTCCATGTGAACGCAGGAGCGGGGCTGTGTTATCCACCTTATCAGCCTTTTGTTTCTCCGGTGAAGTGTGAGGCATTGCCATGAGACCTGAGGGCATGGGATCTTTAAGAGCAAACTGCCATGAGACCTGAGGGCATGGGATCTTTAAGAGCAAACCTCTGGCAGTTTGATTTAATGCATCACTGTTTGTAATCGATGGGAAACCGGAGCCAAGCATGCAGGGAGTCCCGGCAGCCGGGAGGCACGAGCTTCTCTCCTGACTCAGTATCTTTGCCACGGGCTCTGCCCCATTGGTGTTGTGGGGGGAACTGAGTATTTTCAGCCCTGCTGTCTTGAAGGATGGATGGATAAATCAAACAGCCTTGTTTGACCTTGCCAGGTGCACCCGCTTGCAGTCGGGATCCCTCCATCCTTATGGCTTGGCCCAGCCTGCGCTGTTCTGTTTGTTCCTGTTGGCCAGGCCAGCCATTCTGGGATGTCACCGTGCCCTTTAGTTGCAGGGCCCGTCACTGCCAGGGCAGCCTGGCCAAGGGAAGAAGATCGGCCATCGGAGAGTCGATGCTTCCGGAGAAACCACCTACAAAAAGGTTTGGATGTGGGGAGCAAGTTGGTGGTGGGCGGAGAAGCCAGGGCCAGGGGTCAGCAGTGGTACAGCTGAGCTTTCCTGGCTTAGCAACCAGTAGCAACCAATCTGGTTTAGATTTTATGCAGCACCCCTGTACTGTGCAGTCTTGGAGGCCTGAATGGATGTGTTCAGCAGCTGGTTGAGCTTGTTTAGCAGTATGCAGTGCTCAGGATGGCCGTGGAAGGCAGAGCCCTGCTGTAGAACAAGGACTGCCACAGTCTGAGCACGCTGACACACGGCTCCTTCCTTTCTGCCAGACCACTTCCTCCACGCTGAAGGGGGCCATCCAGCTGGGGATCGGGTACACGGTCGGCAACCTGAGCTCCAAGCCAGAGAGGGATGTCCTGATGCAGGACTTCTATGTGGTGGAGAGCATTTTCTTCCCAAGGTAAAGGAGACGAGGAGACAAAATGAACGGATGAGTTCTTTCTTTTCCTCTCACTGATTTTTTCAAGAGAGCTTCCATCTGTTTTTAGATGGCAGAGATGGATGCTCTGAGTGCTTTAAGTATGCATCTATTTCGTGCAAACTTAGCAGTGGGAAGTGTTAGATTCTGCAGTGCACTGACTTGCAAGGAAGTGCAACGTAAGGTGCAGTGCTGTGTGCTTGGGTTAGCCTTGCTGTGTGCTTTTCCCTCTATCTGTAGGATATCTGCCTCAAAATTAGACCGTGTTTGAGGTGGCAGAAGCTCATTCCAGAGCTCTTCACCTCTGTAAATAACCAGAGCTCACACGAGCTGTATTCTCCACGTAAATACATCCTGCTGGGCAAGTGGCCACTCCTTGCATTCTTTGGAAATAGGTTGTGGCAGATAATTGAAAACCCACCTTCCTGTTGTCCAGCCACAGCAGAAAGGCTGTTTGTTTGTTTGTTTGTTTGTGTCTTTTTGCAAGGCTCAGTTTATCCTTACCATGCAGCAGCCTCGATGAGACCACCTTCCTGTGAGTGGTGACACCAAGACTCACACATCTCATGTCTGTTTTGTGCAGTGAAGGAAGCAATCTCACCCCAGCTCACCATTATGCTGACTTCAGGTTCAAAACCTATGCACCAGTGGCTTTTCGGTACTTCCGAGAGCTCTTTGGGATTCGTCCGGATGATTATTTGGTATGGCTATGTTTTTGGACTTGTTTACCCTGCTTTATTCGAGGTGGTCTGGAGCAGTGCAGTAAATGTACCCCGAAATTGAGGCTGTCGGCTGATCTTGCCTAAAAGGGTCAGAGAAGCGTCAAGGAATCCCAGCAAGGAGTGGGAAGAGGCCGTGGCTTTGGGGCTCCTGTTCTGGGAGATGAGACCAGCACCACTCAACCAAAGCCTGTGTTTGCTGAGAGCTCACACTGGAGGGAAGGGGAACGGCCTGCTTCAAGTGTGTGCTGCACAAGCTGTAATGGGGTTCCCTCTGTTGCTGTCCCTGACAATAAGTCGCTGTGTTTACCAGCAAAAGGGGCTGTGTTCTGCTGGCTGCAACCCTGTAATGTCCCCTGGGGCTCCGAGGACAAAGATGGGAATTTGTCCTTGTGTACTCACTTGAGAACTATGTGAATGTAGTTATGTTAATCATCTTACGACGGCAGAATAACGCACGGCTTGTTCCTGTGCTAGGAAAGCTCCTCGGAGCTGTTCTTAAACCGCCCAGAGATGCAGGCTGCTGAGCCTTGGAGCGCACTGGGGTTGAATTGGGTCCCATGCATGTTTGCAGCACCCTGCTCAGGGGATAAAAAGCCCATCCAAGTGAGCTCCCACCCTCCCCACATTCTAACAGCCGCTTTTTTTCTGACTCCGGCAGTAGGCAGGGGTAACCATAGCTGTAAACACACAAGCAGAAGCGAGTCTGTGCCATTGCATGGCCTGGCAGTCGCTGCGCTCCCCGTCTGTGCCAGCCGAGATAACGCTGCCTGGTTTGATGGCTCAGAACCCGGGTGAGGCACAGAGCCTGCTCAGCTGCAAAGGTCACGGCTCTGATTTGTTGCTTCTGCTTCCCCCGATTCTCTCTTGCCTGCCACAGCAGCAAATGCCTTTAATTATGCATGAGATAATTAACTTGATAAAGTCTCGGATCATTAATCTGCGCGGTGCTGAAAGCTGTTTTCGGTACGTGATGACGAGCGTTTAATTTAATTGCTCTGATTATGGCCCTTACGTCCCCTGCCTTCCTCTCCTCTCCTCACCTCACGCTGTGGGGACCTGATTGACCCACGCAGACACCCCCGGGTTGGTGCCCCCCTGCAAAGTGCACATCTGCACTTGAGCTTCGTGTTTTTGTTCCTGCTGTCAGGCATGTCCTCAGCTGAGGGCCTGCTGTTTGCATCCTGATGTCTAGAAGTGTCCTCCCAGTGCAGCACCCCTCGCTGTTCTGAGTGCTCATCCCTTTCTTTCTCCTGCTCTCGTGCTGTTCGTGTGTTTCCAGCGGGAGTGGGGGGAGATGTGGCTGTAAAGCACGTCTGTAGCAGGGCAGCACGAGGCCAGGGAGGCCGCTGAGAGCAGCAGAGCGTCGTGTTCCCTCCAGCACAGATACCCAGGGCAGACTGGCACGTCTCTTAAAATCCTATCTTTCTGTCTGTGCTGAAAGGAGCCTCGATGTGATACGCACGGACACGCACAATGGGAGAAGATAAGATGTCATTACGAAGCCTGGATGTTGCTGGAAGCAGAAGATTAGCTTGATTCTGAGCAGTTGGGATGCTCTGAACTGTAATCTCACTCTCTAATTGTAAATTGTCCGTCAGCTTTGCTGCTTAGACCTGGCCTGTAATGAGAATAATTCTCTTTTGAGCTTTGCTACCCCTTAATCTCCCGGGTAGGCAGCGTGCTGGGGAAAGCCCTCAAGGTCATAGAGCTCAGCGTGCAATGGGCTGGGGCTGAAAACATCGTCTTTTTCCTCCCCAGTACTCGTTATGTAACGAGCCCCTGATAGAGCTGTCCAACCCTGGTGCCAGCGGCTCCCTCTTCTATGTCACCAGCGACGATGAATTCATCATAAAAACTGTGATGCACAAAGAAGCTGAGTTCCTCCAGAAGCTCCTTCCGGGCTACTACATGGTGGGTATCACCCGGCACCTGGGGTTTGGCTTTGCAGTGGCAGATTTGTGTTCCCAAGCCCTACACAGGGCACGTTGTCCACCCAGGGTTCTCGTGGCATGCCTGCCCTGTGCCATGTGTCGTGCAGCCAGTCCCAAAGCAAAAACCCTTCCAATTAGCTGCAAACAAGCAGTAAATTAGAACCAGAACCCACTGTCTAGAGGGGTGTACAAACCAGGAGCTGCCTGTCTGCATACCGACACTGAAAGATCCAGCTCCATAGATGAGGGCGCTGGAATTCCCTCAGTTCAAAGAATTATGCTGCTACACCTGCCTGGTGCGGAGCTGCGTGCTACCTGCAGCACTCCAGTGCCTTGGGTTACTGTAGGGCTAGAGCCTGATCTCTGCTGTTCTTGGGAAACCCATCCATGTGAACGAGGAGGAAGCAGAGGAGGTTCATCCTGAGTTCCTTTGGAGCTGGGAAGTGGGCTTTGCATCCTCCTTGGCTGCCTCTGTTGCTTTCAGCTCGCACTGCAGCACGCTGATGAGGAGGGCTCACTGCTGCACCCAGCTAGGTGAGAGCAGGTGAGAGTGTGAAATTCAGTGCAGCTGTGCTTCTGCTGTCTGTCAGGAGCTGTCAGGCCTGTCCTCTCATCACAGCGTGCCGAGACGTTCCGTTTCCTTCCCAAACTTTCCCAGAGCTGAACAAGCAAATCACGCCTGTCGTGTCGGTCCTAATAATGCAGCTGTCTAAAAAAAGGACACGGCAGTCGAGCAGGATATCCGCGCTCTCTGCCCATCTGTGTGTTTTGTAAAGCAGCTCTCAGAAGGAGGAGGAGGAAATTGATGTTGTTTTGTTTAAAATTAAAGAACAAAGCAACAACCCCCCCCCATGTCCCTGGTTTATTCTGGGCTGGAGAACGGCTCTTGAATTCCGACACTTCTGAAGGGCTGAAGATAGCTGTTATTTTTGAACTTGAAGTTCCCACTTATTTGTGTTCTTCTCTTCCAGTTTGGTTTCCCTTTTTTAGCTGCTGTTGATGGGGAAAGCAGGGAATTTCCGGACTTGGTTATTTGCCCAGAGAGCTCTGAACATCCCATTCCCTGTACTCAAGGCCCGGTGGTATTTTCAGGTCCCAGAGCCACTGAAATGCAAGGGTTTGTCAGAGGTGTAACAGTCAGCTCTTATGCAAAGATCAGAAAACCTCTGGGTGATGAGTCCCTACCCTGGCCGCTTCCTTCGTGCGCTCTGTTGGAGCACAGTGGGAGTCCTGTTCCAAATGACCTTTCCTGGTGCTTTTTCCAACCCTGCTGCAGAACCTGAACCAGAACCCACGGACGCTGCTGCCCAAGTTTTATGGACTGTACTGTGTGCAATCGGGGGGCAAAAATATCCGCGTGGTGGTGATGAACAACATCCTGCCTCGCGTGGTGAAGATGCACCTGAAGTTCGACCTGAAAGGCTCAACCTATAAACGCCGGGCATCCAAGAAGGAGAAGGAGAAGTCCAGCCCCACGTACAAAGACCTGGACTTCATTCAGGACATGCCCGAGGGCCTGATGTTGGATGCAGACACCTTCAGTGCGTTGGTGAAGACGTTGCAGCGAGACTGTCTGGTAAGGAGGGGACGATCCAGGGAGTGGGACTACAAAGCTTTGAGTGTGGGGAAGGCTGAACGACTGGGAGCATTGCTAATCTGCTACCCCCAGAGCAGGAGAAGCCCCTCTGCTGCTCCTTATGGTGAAAGCAAAGCAGTGGAGTTGAATCTTGTGGCAGTCTCAGAGGATTAAGACATGCTTTCACCTCGGGCATCAAACTGTGGCAGTCTTGCCGGTTGTAGCTGGCAAGTCTTGGGACTAAATACATTTTCCTATGCGACGTGCAACAGGTATTTATCATAGAATCACAGAGTGGTTGGTTGGATGGGACATTAAAGCCTGTCCAGCCCCAACCTTGCCTGGGCTGGCTGCCCCCCACTGTGTCAGGCTGCACAGAGCCCCATCCATGGCCTTGGGCACTTCCAGGGATGGGGCACCCGCAGCTCTCTGGGCAGCAGCACCGGCGTTCTTCTTACAGACAACGTGCTACTTGTGGGCCTTCAGCCCTTGGGTTGTGGGATGGCCAAACTCTGCACAACCAGAGATGTTTACTGATGCTCTGGCAAAGCAGTTGTTAGCACGACCACGGATGGGCTGTCCCATGCTTTGCGGTTTTGCTTTGTTTGGACTGCTGACCTGTGCCTTTTTGTCTTTACTCTTAAATTCTACACTAACTTGCAGGTGTTGGAAAGCTTTAAAATCATGGACTACAGCCTGCTGCTTGGTGTCCATAACATAGACCAGCAAGAACGGGAGCGGCAGTCCGAGGGAGCGCACAGCACGTCGGATGAGAAGCGTCCCGTGGGGCAAAAGGCACTTTACTCCACAGCCATGGAGTCCATCCAGGGTGGGGCTGCCCGGGGGGAGTCCATAGACACAGATGACACGTAGGTGGAAACCTGGGCCCCTCCTGCTGTGGGGGGGGGCAGAGTAAATCCCAAACTGAGGGCTGCTTACAGCTCTCCTGGGGTTGCGGCACTGCTGCCTGAAGCCATCCCAGCACAGTCAGCTGTGTAACTGATGGAGCAGTGCATCGAGGTTTGCCCCATCTGTGGTCCCTGAGGGCTGGGGGTTCCTCCTGGCTGTCCTGCTGGCCCTGTGGACTTTGCTACCAGATGCTGCAGTTTGCTGTGCTTGCTGCTGGCAGCCACGTGGAACCAGCCGCTCCGGTTCCAGTGGAGGATCAGCCACAGTGGAGCCAGGAAATAATTTGGTGTTTCCATTCTTTCAAAAAGCATCCCTAATTGTAGTGGCCTGCTTTATGCTTGCATGCTTCTGCTGTGTGCTGGTGCTGCTGCGCCTTTGGCTGATATTAAGGAATACCTTTGTCCTTAAGGGTCTGCTGCCCTTTATAGGCAGCTCGTGCTGATTTGGAAACCGATCCGGTCCTCAGAATAAAACATCCCATAGCTAAGAAAAACCCATATGGTCTCTCTGGCCCCAGTGGAGCTGTTGTCATACAGCACAGGTGCTGTCCTGACATTTCACATTTGGTGGTCCGGGCAGGCAGCCCCTGTGTGTGGTGGGCTGGGTGGGTAGGTGGCTGCTGGTAGGTTTCATACTGTCTGAGCACCACATCAGAGCCCTCCTTCCACTGCTGTCACCGCCCTTCCTCAGTCCTGGGGCCTAACAGCTCTTCTTTTTAAGTCTGTACTCACTGTGGCCTTGTTTCACCTGCAGGATGGGAGGAATCCCAGCAGTGAATGGCAAAGGAGAGCGTCTGCTGCTGCACGTAGGAATTATAGATATCCTTCAGTCGTACAGGTGGGTGCCTCTGCAGTCATCTGTCCTCTAAGTGTGCTCCATCTATTTTAATACTGAATGAAAGCAAGAAGGTTTTCCTCTCCTGAAGAGTTTGATGGTGTGTAGGCAGGCTGCCTAAAGCTGTCAGATGTGTGTTGGGAGCTCTTGTCCTTAGAACAGCTGGTGACACTGAGCTGTTTGCCTAAGGTGTAATGAGTTGTTCTTAAATTCCCCATCACTGTGCCTGGGCTGGGCAGCACATACCCATGAGGGAGGGTGATTTGCTGCAGGTCTTGCAGCCCTGCTCCTCCTTCCCTGCAGGGCTCCCAGGCAGTCCTGAGCCGACTGTTGGTGTGCTCTGCTGACCTCTTGGCTGTGGCTCCGCACAGAGCAGGGCTCAGCAGCTCAGTGAGCACTCCTGTGCGGGTTATGGAAGGTGGCTCTGACACCAAGTGCAAGCCTGAAGCCGAATCTTTCTTTTTCTCTCTGCTTCTTCTCTGAAATTAGGTTCATCAAGAAGCTGGAACATACCTGGAAGGCCCTTGTCCATGACGGGGTGAGTGCAGGGGTGCCCTCAGCAGGTTACCTGCCTTGGCTCGTGCTACTTGGTGCCAATTGCCTCGCTATTTATAGTCCCTAAAGTGGTGCAGTTGAAGCTGATGAAAGGAAGGTTCTTGCCTCTTCTGCCTCCACAGCGGTGTAGTACAACTTATTCCCACTCAGGTTTTCTTGCACACCCCACCTCCTCACATGCTTAGCTGTCATGCTACCAGCTCTCCTCCTCTGCTCCCATCTGTCATTTTCCTCCTGTTACCAGGAGCTGTATGTGCAAGGCGTGTGTGTTTGCGTGTGTTGAGGAGCATTGCCTGGGCTCTGTGTGGTGATTGGCCGTGGTTCCTCTCCAGTAAGCTGTCTGCTAATAAACCCCTTGCAGTTTCCCTGCTCTCTCATCTCCAGCAGCAGCTAGGGGCGTGTTTACAAAAGACCATGCCCAAGATATAGGAACTATATCTGGGATTGTTCAGTCTGGAGAAGAGGAGGCTCAGGGGAGACCTTATTGCTCTCTATAACTACCCGAAGGGAGGTTGCAGTGAGCTGGGGGTCGGCCTCTTCTCTCGTGTAACTGGTGATAGGACTAGAGGGAATGGATTCAAGCTGCGCCAGGGAAGATTCAGGCTGGATATTAGGAAATACTACTGCTCTGAAAGGGTGGTCAGGCACTGGAATGGGCTGCCCAGGGAGGTAGAGGAGTCACCGACCCTGGAGGTGTTCAAGGAACGTTAGGATGTTGTGTTGAGGGACATGGTTTAGCGTGTACTAATGATGATAGGTGGATGGTTGGACTGGATGATCTTATAGGTCTTTTCCAACCTTAGTGATTCTGTGATTATTTGTCAGCATTGCATACGCAGTCTTCCCTTAAAAAAGTCCTGCAGAGGAGAGGTGCAGATGCTAAGTCATAGCAGCACAGTGACATCAGGAGCAGAGACACCAGCTCCATTAAAACAAGAAGTTTATTGTTTGAAGGGCCTGGGGACCCTTGGCTGCGTGTTGGTGTCCGTGTGACGTGCTGCTGTGCTCAGGTGTGCTTTGAATGTCAGCCAGCAAAGCCAGCAGAAATTTCACACGAGTAATCAGGTCAATATTTGAAAAATACAGAAAGCCTGTAAAGGAATAAAATCACCAAAATCCATTATAAAATTACAGCAGGAGCGTAATCAAATGCAATCAAATCAAAGGCAGTGCTTCAGGCTTATTTATAGCATTAATCAGATCATTTCAGTTAAGCCTTTCCATTTTAAGGATCTATCAGTGCTAAATGCTGGAATAGAAAAGATTGCATCGGCTGCTTTAGAAATTCTGCCTCGAGGAGTCATTTTAAAATGAAACAAGGGTTTCTTGCCTTCGCAGGACACGGTGTCAGTGCACAGACCCAGCTTCTATGCAGAGAGATTCTTCAAATTCATGACCAACACGGTGTTCCGAAAGAATTCCTGTAAGTATGGGGTCCGTGTCCGAGGCACAGCCTTGTCCCCAGCTCACTGCCTGCGTCCACACTGGGCATTTCTGGGCAGGATTCTGAGCAGTGACACAAAGCTGCAGAGCCCTGGGCTTGCCATGGCTTTCTGTGGCTAAACTCCTGTCCTGGAGCTCTCCAGGCAGCGGGAAGCGGGCAGGGCCCCCTCTGCCTATGGAAGGAAAGGTTCCTTTGGTGTGACTTCTGTCGGTGGTGATTCCCTCTTCTCTTCCACTCTTCTCCTCCAGCTCTGAAGTCATCTCCCTCAAAGAAAGGGCGTAGTGCCTTGCTGGCTGTCAAGACGCCCGGTCCAACAGCTGCGTTCTCAGCCAGCCAGCTCCCCTCTGAGAAGGACGAGACGCAGTACGACCTCCGTGCAGCCAGGAGCTACCCCACCCTTGATGACGAAGGTAATGGCCTGGTTGGTGTCTGATGGCTGTGAGATCACCCTCTCTGTCCTAGCAGTGCTCCCCTGTTCTCATTGAGCTCCCTGCTCTGCACCAAACACATGCCTTTCTGGTTGGGTAGCTCTTCATTCCCTGTCTTGCAGTGCTTTGCAGGTGCTAAACCAGGACAGGGGGAAGGTAAGACTGTATTGTTTTGTCACAGTGCTAGCAGTTGGTGGATTGGGAAGCAACGCCTCTGCATCCCAACCAAATCCCTTCCTTGCAGCACTGTGTGGTTCTGCAGTAAATGGTCTCTTGCGTCACTGCTGCAAGGCAGCCTCTGCCAACTGGCACCAGCAGTCATAGCCCAAATGCAGTCAGAAGGTTGGGTTTTCCACCTGTAGAAAAAGGGGACTGAGAGCTGCACGTCTCTGATGTCTGAATGGGCATAAGGGGGAGGATCTTGCTGAAGATGAATGGGTCTGATTCTTTGCCTTTGCATCGCTTCCATCTGGGCTGGATTTACAGATGGTTGGTGAAAGGCTTCTCGAGTGTGTAAGTGTTAGATTTCTACCCGTGCAAAGCAGTGAGCACTCGAGTCATCTCTTAATTCACTTGGATATTTATCTCTGTCAAGCCAAGCCTTTAATCCAGCTTTGGTTACCAGTGAGATGTCTTCCTTGGCATTACATTTCCAGTAGTGTCTATCTGCGGTGCTGGAAATGGTGCTTGCTGGCTCTCTCTAGAGGATGCTTTGGGATAAGCTGTTGTTTTCATGAACTCAGCTCAACTTCTTGCCTGTTTGTGCATTCATGGGGGAGCAGCCTCACACGGGGCTGCAGCAGATAAGGAGCTAATGTTTGACCTGCTTATCTTGCTCCCTCCATCTCTCCTGCCCTGCGCTTGGGGCCAGCAGGCAGACCAGACCTGCTCCCCTGCACGCCTCCTTCCTTTGAAGAAGCCACCACGGCCTCCATAGCCACAACGCTCTCTTCAACATCTCTCTCTGTTCCTGAGCGATCCCCTTCGGAGACATCGGAGCAGCCTCGGTACAGGTGAGCACGGTGCCCAGCAGCTCCTGCTGCCACAGCTCTCGGCAGCCTGCCCTGTGCTCTGCAATGCTAATGACCGATTTTAATTAAATCTCTCCTGGGAGCGAGCAGACACAGCTTTGATGGGATTAATTATTGCTGGGAGAAGTGTCAGCTGTTAAGTAGAACGTCTCCCTCATGGGGTGGGGAGTGAGATTTGGGTGCAGTGTTGGATTTCTGTCTTAAATCCCCCCTCTAACTCTGCTCTCCTGCTTTCTTTCTGCAGGAGACGCACGCACTCCTCAGGGCAGGACGGCAGGTGAGAAACGTGCCTCATCCTCACCTTTGTCCCACCTCAGCTGTGCAAAGGCTGCTTTTCTTGGAGGGCTGAATGTGCCCCTTGATTGCAGTTTTCATTACAAGCAGATCTCCCAGTGCTTTGCAAGGAATCTTTAATATTACCCCTGTTATTTGATGGGAAGGAGGACAACTGGATTTGGATGTGTTGCCCAAATCTAGCCACTCAGCTAGCTCTAGAATTAAGCAGAGTTGTCCCTTACATCCCCCTCTGGATAAGCAGGCCTTAAAAGTTGGAAAGGTCCTCCCCTGTGCATCTGTCTGGACGCAGTGGACGTGTGTATGGGAGAGGCTCTGGCACGGGAGCGCAATCAGACCCCCAGAAAAGCAGCTGGGGTGCTGCTCGGCGTTCTCAGAAACCTGGGAGTTGTTTTTCCTGCCTGTGGCAATAGGTGGCACAGAGCCAAGGGCAAGGTGGGACAGAAATCCCTTCTGCATAAGAGTGTCCAGATTTAGAAGCTCTTATCGTGTAATTATCTCGCATACTTTTGCACCAGTAAAAATAACCCTGTTGCCTGTGTCAGCAGGACCTGAACGAGGAGCTGGCTTGCTGCTGGCTCTGCCCTCGCTTTTTGGTGCCTCTTGTAAGTGTTGTAGTTACAGGCTCTGAGATGCAGCTCTCCCTCCTCTGTCCCTGCAGTCAGTGCTTGGTGCTTCAGGGGCAGGAAGAGGATGCTGGTAGATGGGAGTTTCCAGCACCTGCCAGGCATCTCCCCCTGTTCCTAGTTTTTACTGATTGTTGAGCTTCAGACCACCCAGACTGAAACAATCCTTTTCCAGGGTGTTTCTTAATGAATCCTGGTACGTTCCTGTCAGTGGAAGGTGCAAGAGGCAACTTGCTGTTGGTCTGCAGCACCCATAGAAGTGGCAGGGAGCTGTGAAGCTCCTTTCCTGCTGCCAAATCCACTGTCTGAAGCTGCTGAAAATTAGAGATTAATGGAAATTAAACTCGAGCACCTGTGTCAGGACGCACTTGGCAAAGTGCCGTGACTTCACCTGGATTGCTCCGGGCTCCCTCACTGCAGGATGTGACTGTAGGATGTGACTGCTCATCTGAAAACAGGTCAGGTGAGCCGTGTCCTAGAAGTGGCAGCACAGGGAGCTGAGTGGCTTGGGCAGAGGTGATGTCTGTCACAGACTTGCTACAGCTGCAACCACCCCATATCAGTGTGACCCTCTGCTTATTTTTTTGCCTAGTTTCTGTATTTCTGGTGCTGGTGCCCGTGTCCTCTCAGCTGAAATGAAAAAGCCCTTCCCCAGTTTGCTCAAGCTTGAAACGTGGCAGACCTCTGACAACCCAGATCTGCTGGAGAGCTCCCTCTGGGTTTGGGAAATGCATCCCTCTGGCAGCGCCATCCCAGCAGCTGGACGGGAGCGGTGCTGCCTGCTGGTTCCAGCCCTGGGACAGAGCAGAGCCAGCCGGGGACTGAGCAGAGCTGGTCAGAACCACTCAGAGACACAGAAACTGTGCCCTTGGCTGGGCAAATGCCAGCTCCTCCTTCCCAGGAGGGCTATAGAGCCAGCCCTGCTAACACAAGCAATTACTTTAATAGCAAGAGGTATTAAATTGAAGACTGTCACAAACAGCTCCTGACTCGCAGATAAATAGGATGTTAACCCTGGAGTGAACCTCAGTGCACCAGGGCTGCAGCACAGGTTGGAGGCTTTGGCTCTTGGGAAGTTGATGGATGACACTGGGATAGATCTTGGGCACGTGTTTTCCCCAGAGGCCAATTGTCCTTTTTCCTCCTGCATTCAGGTTGACATCACCCATCCTTTCTGCACTGCTGGCTAATGAATCCCTTTCCTCCTGTCCTTTCTTTCCCCAGCTCCACAGTGCCGAAAACCAAAATCTGATGGGACTGACCCTTCTGCTGGGAGTTTTGGCTGCCCAAAACCTCAGTCCTGGGAGGTCTGGCTGAGCCTTCCCGTGTTTCTTCTGTTCCCAGGTCACACGAGGAGGTGCGAGTTGAAGAGGAGCTTCAGCAGATCAGTGTAGAGCTGGAGCCCAAATGTGATGTTGAGATTGTAGCTCCTGAAGAAGACGACAAGGAGTAAGTGCTGGGGAGCACTTGGCACAGCCCTGCCCTGCACCTTTTGTGTCTATGGCAGCTCATGCTGATTTTGTAGGGCATCAGCTTCCCTGGGGAGATGGGTCCCATCCCAGACCTGATCCTTCTGGGTGTTAATGCAGAGCATCCTGTGCAGTTCCTCTGTGATTAATCACCCGGTCTTGCTTGCTCCCTCTTTCTGCCCTCACTGACCAGATGCTGTTGTTTCTTCCCCCTTCTAGAGAAGCAGCTTCTTCAGCCTGTGCCATTGTAATGTCCACAGCTACAATAGAGGTGGAGACGGCCAGCCAGGCCTCCGAACCAGCCAGCCAGGCCTCGGATGAAGATGACGTGCCAGTCACAGACATATACTTTGTAAGATACCCTCTGCCTGGTCCCTTAGGGATGGAACGGGGATGTGTGGATGAGGCTGTGATCTGTTTCAGGCCGTGGGGTGTGTGGGGCAGCGTCCGCCCTATGCTGTGCTGAGCACCTTCACATCTTAGTGCTGGGCAGGGGATGGGGGTAACCCTTGGAGAACTCAGAACAGCACCCAGTGGGGCTGAAGCACGTGATGCCACTGCTGTGGATGGAGTCGTAGGTGTGCTGCTCTATTTGGAAGGACTGGTGCTGAAGGGCTTACCTAGGCCAGTGCGTTCGCTCCTGGGACAAGCCAAGGTGAACGTGGGTGTGCTGCAGAGGCCCCCCCAGCCAGGGCCCTGAGCGCAGACACACCGGAGTGGAGTGGAGGTGGTTGTGGTGGGGCTGACCTGGGGCTCTTGTGAACTCTGGCTTTTCCTCTCCCTGCAGGCAGATGCGTTAGGTGGTGCAGTGGAAGTCTAGTACTGAGACAGGGAGTAAGTGAGGTGGTTGCTGCTGGCAGCAGAGTGCCGTGGGGCCTGGGGCTGCGTTCCTCAGCCAGCTTCCACAACGTCTGAGCAGCTTCTGCAGAATGGAGGGGAGTTTTTAGGAACGTGTGCCTGCTCTGTGGATTCCCAGAGTGGAGCTGAGGGTCTGACCCATGGCAGCTCTCCCCCATGTCCTGGCGCTGGAACCTTTCCATTAAAAGAGGTGCTCTGCTCCAACTTGCATGGCGATGGAGATGAGCTGTGCCCTGTGAGCTCCTTCAGGCTACCCTGGAAATGGCAACATTTGGCTCTCCCTCTGCTCATGTGGCTCTGCTGCAGAGCTGCTCACTCGTTGCCGAGTCATTTGGAGGCTCGTGGGAGCTGCAGAAGGAATCAATTTTACAAGCTTGTCTGTTTGGGTTTTGTGCATGCTGTTCCAAATGCAAACAGCTCCCTCTAACACTGGCTGCTCTTTCTTTGCCTGTGGATGGCAGCTGTGTGCAGGCTGCCTGCAGATACTGCCTGTTCCACTGGCAAATGTCTCCTAGCAAGGGGCAGCTCCCTTCCTCCCTGTCCATGGGCACGTGGACTCCCCCCAGCTTCCACGGGGCTCTTCTCTATCCAGAAGAAACCATTTGTGTGCAGTGTGTGCTCACAGAGAGCCTGACTGACTCATCAGCATCTCATACTTCATCTGAGTCCTTGAGTTTTGCATTAAATGTGTGTTGTGTGCCGTGGAGTGTTTGTCACTGCTGGGACGAAGGGAAAAGCTGATCTGGGTTTCCCGCTGGCAGTGGTGGCTTTTTTGTTTGTTTTTTTGTTGGAAAACCACTGGAGCTGGAGCTCAACCGAGGCTGCGCCCAGATGCAGCAAGGCTTGGACCCCAGCTGCTCCCGCAAGCATGCTCCGGGAGTGATGATGGGTGGAAGGATGCTACATGCAGAGGATGATTGTCAAGTCCTGGGGGCCCATGGTCTGCTTTTTGAATTCAGCTTCCAAAAGAGGAGCACTTTATCCCCCTGCTCGCTCTCAGGAGAATAAAGGTGCAGAGGTTTGCCAGACACGGGCACTGCTCCTCCACGCACGGCTTTCCTGCCCGCTGATCCGTTCAGGCCTGGCCTTGTCCAACCCCTTGGTTTTGTTTGCTTTCTCTTCCATCCTGTCTTTCACATCACCTTTCTGTTGTTTTTTTGTTTGTTTTTTTCCCCTCTGTTTCCCTTCTCACCTCACTTACCCCGGGGCCATGCAGTTCACAGATGGGAGGTACTGGATTTACTCTCCCCGCCAGCGCAGACTCCGAACCACCTCGCTTTCCTCCAGGACTGTAAGTGACCGTGCTAGCACGTAGCAGAGCTGCAGCTTTGAAACACTGGGGTCAGCAGCTCCATTGCCCGGGGATGCCATGGTTCTGTCCTCCGTGACCACTGGGAGTCAGCCCAGTAGAAACAGGGAATGCAGATCAAAGCTGCCCAAATCAATCTCTCGTGGGATCTCACAGGAGTGAAGACTCAGCCCTGCTTTTCTGCAGTGAGGGCGCAGCTGCTGGCTTGGCATCGCCCAGCACTTGGACAGACCTGCAGGCAGCAGATCCATAAAGGTGGAGGCGCTTGAGCATTTATAGATGATGTTAGGCACAGCCCCCTTGGCCCAGGAAGCCAAACTGGGTTCCAGAGAGCCTACCAAGATGTTTTGAAACTGCTATTAAGCCAGTTTTGGCCTTTTAGACCTGTGGCCTCTTTCTGGTGGCAGCTCCTAAATCTGAAGGAGTTGAGAGTTACTGATGGATTACGGATGGTTTCTGCTCTCCAGCCCTTGCTGTTATCACCCACGGGCTCCCTCCTCACCACGGGTTTTTGGTGAGCAGTGAGAGTTTCACTTCCAAAGGATGCAGAGAGGCAGCTCAGCATTGAGGGGCTGCATCCAGAGCTCTGGGTTTTGGTATTCCCCTTGGCTGGGTTTTGGGAGAGCTGCTGTCTTCCTCAGAGGGTGATGGCAGCACTGTCAGAGCCTTGGCACAGGCATTTGTTCAGCATGGTCTGAGCAGCGCCTGCCTTGGAGCCAGGCTGGGGAGCAGAGGAGGCATCAGGCAGGGCGCGTGGGGAAGCAGGGGCAGGAAGATGCTCTGAGCTTGGCTGCTGGGATGAGGAGGGGCAGCCCCAGCACCGGCAGGGTTAATGCTGAGCACCGGATGCTCCTTTTTTATCTCCCCGCTGGGTTTGCAGCTCCCTGCATGTGTCTGGGCTCCCAGAAGGCTCTCAGAGAGGCTGGCTGGAGCATGTAGTTCAGCTGGGTTGGGTGAAAAACAGGATGTGCAGCAGGCTTTGTGCTGTGCTGAGCGTTGCTGTGCCTCCAGCAGCGCCCTGCAAAAAGCTCCAGGCAAGGTTTTCTCCTTCCTTCCTTCCTCCCAGCAGTCTCTGCTCACGCAGCTGCAATTACTGGTGGGGTTCAGCATGCAGAGCCCAGTGCTTCAAAGCTCTTCAAAGCTCCTCCAGCTTCTTGTAGTACCTTGCACAATGTAGACACTTGGTTCCCGGGCTGGGAGCCCCCCCCAGGCTTCTTCCAAGCATCCCATTCCATTTTTCTTCCTCTGTAAGCCTGGGCTGGGCCAAAGGGGGCATTTTTTCTCAGGCACAGGGACAGCTCTGGAACCAATAGAGCCACTTTGCAGTAGAAGTTTCCCCCTTAGGAACCCGTGGCCCTTGAGCCTGGCTGGGCTTCTCTGCTGAGTTGGAGGCAGAAGCGTGTTTGTCCCACTGATGCCCAGTGCTGTGAAAAGCAGCTCCCTCGACGCACATCCCCTTTCCCTTCATTTTTTCCAAGATCCAGTTGTATTTTGCCTTCTGTGTTGTACCCATTCTCATCACCACCACTGTCTCCAAGACCGTCAGCGAAAGCTGACTGGTTCCCTTTTGTGGCCGCCATCCACCATGATCCAACCCAGCCTCCTGCTGCCTCACTTGGCCTGCAGGGAAGGGAGAAGGCACGGCAAACCCGGTCAAGTTCCACTGTAAAAGCCCTCCTGGCTACCCAAGGTGCCAGCTTGTAGCACACCAGGGGCTCAGGGAGTGGGGCTGGGAGCTGGGAGTGAGTAGCAGGAATGAAGAGCTCCACCTCTGCCCCTTGGTAAGTCGCTTCCCGCGTCTCCTGGTTTCTCCGGGCTGATGCTGTGGCAGGGAGCTGAGAGTTCCCTGGTGCCCACAAAGCCCTCACATCTGTCCTGCGATGGGGGGGTTGTGCCATTCTCCCTGGAGCAGGGTGCAGTGCCAGCTGCTGGTGGCAGGGAACAGGTAGGTACCAGCATGGAGCCCCAGCACTGAGCCCGGTTCTCTCCTGCAGGCGGACAGCTGTTCTTACTGTATTGTTTCCTACTCTTTTATTTTCTCCTTTTATTTTTTCCTCTTCTCTCCTTTGCTCCCTGCTCTGCTGCTGCTCTCCTTGCATTCTCCCCGCCGTCTCTGGCCACTCTGGCAGCCGACAGACGAGAGGAGTTGGGTTTACTCCCCGCTCCACTATAGCGCTCAGCTCCACTCTGTCTCCGATGAGGAGAGCGATACAGTAAGTGTACGAGAAACACGTCCCGGGTGCCTGCTGTGTCACGGTCAGAGCGTGGGCTCCCTGCAAGCTGAGCTTGCCGAAGAAGCCATGGCCCCTGTGCAGCTGGGGGCTCTTGCAAGGCTGCGGCGGAGCCTCGGCGCAGCTCTGGCAGCAGGAGAGCTCTGCTGTGCCAGCAGAGAACCCATTCAGCTCGGCAGGGGTTGAGTGCAGGGAAAGCTTGGGGTCTGCAGGTTCTCCAGGCGTGGCGGCGGTGCTGGGGGTGCAAAGCGAGCAGGCTGCCCTCCTCACACCCCTTTTGGCTCTGGGGCTTTGGTGGGCTCAGACCAACCCGAACGCGGAGCGCGCTCGGCTGTTGACGCTCTTTTCTCTGCCTCTTGCAGTAATCTCTATGCAGACACAGAAGCCCCAGAGAGCAGCGATTCCCTCTGCAGGTCGATGTGTTCCCTTTTCGTTGATGCAGCCGTTCCAGTGGGATGGGGAAGAGCTTGCTGACACCAGTACTGCTGCACTGCAGGTCCCGGGCACTGCGTCTCAGAACGGAGCCAAACTATAACCGTCTGTTCTACTCCTCCCAGACGTGGGCAGCAAAGAAACCACCCACCCACCCCAAGGGGGACGTCCAGCTGGGTGTAGAGAGTCCTGGGTAGTAACACCGTGTTTTCCAGACGTGCACTACCGTAGCTACCTATCCATGTGTAATACTGTGAACCTTTTTAATTTTTTAATCATGTATTTATTTCTTTTATCTTTGCACACAGACAGCACAAATGTGCTTTTTTAAACATTTAGTTTACTGCACTTTTTTTTTTTCTTTTTTTTTTTTTTCTTTTTTGGTCGGTTGGGTTTTGTTTGTCGGCTTGGTTGTTTTCGGTTTGATTGTCCTATGTTTGTGCATCAGACAGGAGTGTGAGACCTCACTGGAGAATTGGTAGGAGCACATTGCTGGGGAGGGCAGGGAGCAGAGTGGCTTCGCTGGAGGAGGCAGCAGCGTGGTCTGACCTGCTGGTGGAGTCAGGAGGTTTAAGGCCAGGCAGACTGCTGCAGTTTTGCTGGGTGACCCAAGGCTAAAGTCACCCAACCACTCTGTGCCTCGGTTCCCCCGTGCTGTGGGTGTGCAGTTCCCACTTCCGTTCAAGCACTTACACCCTGGGATGAAAGGTGCTATGTACATGCGATGTATTAAAGGCCATTGAGTAGAATTGCTCCTATGTTACAGTAGTAGCCATGCCAATTCACTTGGATCCAGAAATTATTAGTGACTTCTCTTGATCCCTAACACCGAGGGGGGGAAGCAAGCGATTCCTGGCAGTGCCCACGTGTTCACCTCGGCTCTCCGGACGTCGCAGTGGCTTCTGCCTTCACCTGCTGCTGTCACTGCTGCTGTCACTGCTGCTGTCACTGCTGCTGTCACCATCCCTCCCACGTTTTGCCGTAGTGGCCGCTGCCTGCTGGCGGATACGGACAGATGAGGACTGGGCACCTCCAGGGACTGCCTCGTGGAGGGACGTTCCCTGCTCTGCCCAGACCCCGCATCCCACTGGAGCTGCTTGGGACCTCACGGGTGTATCTGACCGAAGTTCTGCATCTGACTGAGTTTTGGGGGTTACCAAATGTTGGGTTCGTGCATCTCCTCAGGGCAGCTGGGGAGGTGCACGCATGGCTGTGTGCTGAAGGCAGGAACGTGGGCAGCACTGCGTGCACAGACTGTGGGACAGGAGCCGGGTGACTCGGCTGCTGTTGGGAATGGCTGCTTGGGATGTCTGAGACGTGGATAGTTTGCTCTTCGTGGGCTGCAGGCTTTAGCCAAGAGTTGGTATCACTTGGCAGTGCTCGGGTTAGGCTCGTCCTTCTGTCGGCTGAACACCTCTTGAACTCCAGCAATTTCATCCTCCTCTCACAGAGAGAAGTGAAACCCTTTAGCCCAGAGGGTGCCAAGTCTTGTGTGCTTTGCAAGTCTCACTTGAGAGAGGGTCGAAATCTCTTTGTTCTCATTACAATCTTCAGCTGTCCTTAGGATTTGTTGCAGAGGAGCGTGGGGGGGATCCCTCCTCCTGGGGTTCAGTCTCCTTCCATCTGTCCCCACAGCAGCACCCAAGACTGGTTCACTGAGGTCCCAGAAGGTAAGGGGCTGGTGGGAAGCTCTTCCCTCTGCGACACAATGACCTGGGAAAGGATCTGTGTGAATTATGGGACCCCCTACAAATGTGGGACCCAAACTTCCACCCCACCCCTGGGGATGCTGAAGGCTGTGCAGCGTGCTGCTCTGAGTGCAGGCTGGGGGTCCTGCAAGCTGCTGCCCTTAGATGTATCCATGTAGTTACCAAATAATCTATCAGAAGTCCTTTCAAGGCTCTCCCCTTTCTATTGCTATGTGACAGCTCGTGGCATCCCTCCGTGACAGGCTGGGGAACAAACAGCTCCTGAGCCCCCTACCTCCTTGTGCCAGCCCTGGGGGTTCAGGGGCAGAAGGGAGATGGGAGTAGTGCAGTACCTACAGACTAATGTGCCTCTGGACTGAGAGCAGGAGGCTTCAGAACGCCCCAAATCCAGCTCGGCCAAGCCCCATCTACCCTGGCGTCTGTTGGGGTCAGGCAGGGCTTTCCAAGCTGCCCGTTACAGATGGCGTAAGCATCACCAAGAGCTGAGGTGGAGGCTCTGCTCCTTCCCTGGGCATCCCGGTGAGCGGGCTTTGCAGGCTGGAGTCGGCGTGGGCCCAGAAGGTGTGGGAAGCCCGGATCTCAGCACATTCATTCCGAGCGTTGACCTCCTTCAGGGGCTTTGTGAGACAGTCCTGGTGCGTGCAGCCTGCTGTGGCTGGGGGTGAGCTGTGCCAACACGGGGGGCAGGAGGAGCCTTCCCTGGAGGAGCTCCCCATCCCACCCACGCACAGCCCTGTGTCAGTGCTGGGGAACAGCGTGTAACGAATGTATGCCGTTGGGGTGAGAGGGGCCGGGATGGGATGCAGCCGGGGCTGTTCTCACAGCTCTCTTTTGGGGGGGTGACGACCTCATGGGCGTTTTTTTTCTCATTTCCTCGTTTGTTGTTTGGGGTTTTTGTTATTGTTCCCCTCTTTGGGGGAAACCGTTTGGGTTTTTTTTCTTTTTGTTTTGTTTTTTTTCCGGAGAACTGTACGTCGGTGCGATGTGTCCTCGGCTCTGTGATAAAGCATTCTCTATGTGCTGTACACACAGCGCGGTGTCGGCGCCTTCCTGCCCGCCCTGCGCTGCCTTTGGGGCGAGAAAAAAAGGAAAAAAAGAAAGAAAAAAAAGAGAGAAAAAAGGGAGGGGGAGGGGGGAAGAAAGAAAGAAAAGAAGGGAGGAAAAAAAAAGACGAAAACAACCGCCCCGCGTAGGCCCGCCCCAAGCCCCGCCTCCAGCCCGCACCGAGCCGGGCACGGCGCGGCCTGGGAGCCGGGGTGGTCCCGGGTGGCCGTGATATGGGGTCGGGATCGCGCAGCCGGGACCGGAGGGACCGAGAGAGGGACCGGGAGCGGTCCGGCAGTGAGGGGAAGCGGCGGCGGAGCCGGAGCAGGGGAAGGCGGAGGGAGGCGAGCTCGGGGTGAGCGGGGCGGGCCTTGGGGGGAGCGGGCCTGGGCGGCCTCGGTGCGGAGCTGGGCCGGGCGGGTGGGAACCGGGGACGGCCGGGCTTTGTCCTGAGGGAGGCGGGGAGTGGGGCCTGGGGAGGCCGGGCCTGGTGGGGAAACGGGGCCCGTGCTGCCTTGCGGGAAGCTGGGCCTTGTGGGGAGCCGGGCCCGGTGTGGGCCCTGTGGGAGGAGCAGGCCTCGGCCTGTCAGAACTGGGCCCGGTGGGGATGAGCGTTGGGGAAACCGGGCCTTATGTTGTGGACCGGGCTGTGACTGCTGGGCCTTGGGCAGGCGGGGAGCCGGGCCCTGTGCTCGGGACCAGGCCCTATAGAGCCTGCGGTGGGAGTTGGGCCTCGGTGCGGACCTTGTCCCATGGACCGGGCCTTGGTGGGGACGGGTTCCTGTGGGAGGGAATAGGCCTCAGCTGGGCAGAACCAGGCCTGGTGTGGTTGGGTACTGTGGGGGAAAATGGGCCATAAGTTGGGAACAGGGGCAGTATGGCTGGGCTGTGCTGGTAAGGAATTGGGCCTTGTCCTGGGGCAGGCAGGGAGCTGCGCCCTATGTTTGGGAACAGGCCTCGTGGAGCCTGGGGTGGGAGCTAGAACCCATTGCATGTAGGCCTCGTTGCAGGTAGAACTGGGCCCCAAGCTGGGCTCAGCCCCAGCAGCCCCACCAGTCGGCACCATGCAGTGCTGAGGGGCTCAGCTAGATCAAGCCAGTCCTAGCACCGGGGTGGGATGAAGATACCCAGGGAGACCCGGCACCTCCGTGGTGGCTGGGATGCTGTCACACACCATCACAGAGCTCCTCAGGAGGGCTTGGCCCTGTTGTTAATCATGGGCAACCAGAGGTGCACACAGTAACACAGGAGCTTGGAGCAATGCTGTGTGTGCCACTAACACACACACGGGAATGGGGTGCGTTGTAGGCAGCGAATGCTGAGCTGAATGCTCTGCTCTTGGTTCTTGCTGCAGCTCAGAACAGGTCGTGCCATTCTGTGGCAGGGGGAGCACTTCTCTCCTGAAGCGCTTCTTCGGTGCAGAGCCCAAAATCACCGACCAAAATGTGAATTTCCCCCCCTAGTTCTGACTCCGATGATGAAAGACAGAAATGGAAGAAGAAAAGCAAAAGCAGGGACCAGCACCATAAAAGCCAAAGGAAGCACCGCTCGCGGTCCCGGGGTCGTTCCTCTGACTCGAGTGCAGAGCGAGACAGGAGGCGAGCACGGAGCAGGGACAGGCGGAGGAGGAGGGCTGGCTCCAAGTCCTCTGTGTCCTCGGTCAGCTCGCCCTCCCCACCACGCTCCCGGGGCCAGGAGGAGTCGGGGCAGCAGCTGAGCCTTCAGGAGCGCTTGAGGATGAAGGAGGAAAAGAAGAAACAAGCTGCGCTCATGAAGGCCTTGGAGACACCCGAGGAGAAACGAGCCCGCCGGCTGGCCAAGAAGGAGGCCAAGGAGAGGAAGAAGCGGGAGAAGATGGGGTGGGGAGAGGAGTACATGGGTTACACCAACACGGACAATCCCTTTGGGGACAACAACCTGCTGGGCACATTCATCTGGAGCAAGGTGAGTGCTCCGTCCACACCTGGTTGTCCTAAGAGGCAGCTCAGCACATCGGCTCGGAGGGCAGCGTGCTCCTGGGGCTGCTGTGGGATGGGACCGCAGAGTGGGGCATCGGGAGGGCCCTTTTCTTCAGGTGGGAGCCTCTGAAACACCAAAGGGAGCCACGTGAAAGCAAAGCTCTCGAAGGATATCAGCTGGGTGTTCCTGTAAAGCTCTGTGGGGTTTTTCCTCTGTTCTCTTAAAGACAAACATCCACTGTTGGATTTAGGATGGGAAGTCAGGTCATGGTGCAGGAGGGGCTCCTGGGGGAGCGTTCAGTGCCCACGTTGCTGTTGCCAGGTGGGCTGGACTCTCTGGGTGAGCTCAGGTGTTACTGTGAGGCTGCAGGAGTAGCGTTTGAGGGAGCTGGGGATCTCTGGCAGACTGAGAGCTTGCTGGAGCAGCAGCAGTGGGTGGATGCAGTGTTTGCTGCCCCTTGAGGGGCTGAAGGAGGTTGCTTGGTTTCATGGCTTCTCTTGGCTGCTCTGCTTCAGGCACTGGAGAAGAAGGGGATCAGCCACCTGGATGAGAAGGACCTGAAGGAGAGGAACAAGCGAATCCAGGAGGACAATCGCCTGGAGCTGCAGAAGGTGGGATCAGCGTCCCTCCCTCCCTCCTACTGTCTGACATGGACAGCCCGGCTCTCCCAGCTGCTCCCAGCCCAAGCTGAAAGTTCCCTTGTTCTTTCTGGGGGAGCCTGGAGGATGTGAGTGCCACAGCGTGCTCACTTCTGTCCCAGGGTGAGACTTTCTCCTTGGGGCTGAATCCAGCTTAGGATGTGCTGACAAGTGCCAAGTCACTGCAGCGAGGCTGTCGGTTGTACCCAGCGTCCCCTGTCCTCCAAAGGGCTGGCAGGCTCTCCGGGGAGCCTCGGGGTGATTTCGGGGGCTGAAGGGGCTCACTGGGTGTGGTGACAGCAGTGTCCTCGGGTGGGAGCCCTGTGGGAGGCCCAGCAGCCTCACGTCTCTCTCTGCCACTGAGCAGGTGAAGCAGCTGCGCCTGGAGAGAGAGCGGGAGAAGGCGATGCGTGAGCAGGAGCTGGAGATGCTGCAGAGGGAGAAAGAGGCAGAACACTTCAAAACCTGGGAGGAGCAGGAGGACAACTTCCACCTGCAGCAGGCCAAGCTGCGGTGGGTGGGCAGTTCTGCGGGGACAGGCTGGTGGGGAGCAGGGGGTGGCAGGTACTGCTCACAGCCTCTCTGTTCTCACCCAGGTCTAAGATCCGGATTCGGGATGGGAGGGCAAAACCCATTGACCTTCTGGCCAAATACATCAGCGCGGAGGATGACGACCTGGCTGTGGAGATGCACGAGCCCTACACCTTCCTGAACGGCCTGACTGTCTCCGACATGGAGGATCTGGTGGAGGACATCCAGGTACCAGGGCTGTCTGCAGGGCGGCAGCTCAGCGCTTCCCTCCTTGAGCTTTAAGCATCAGCGGGTGCCTGAAGCTCTGGCTGTCCTCTGCCCGCAGGTTTACATGGAGCTGGAGCAGGGCAAGAACGTGGATTTCTGGAGGGACATGACCATCATCACAGAGGATGAGATAGCCAAGCTCCGCAAACTGGAGGCCTCTGGGAAAGGAGGACCAGGTAAGCATGAGCCCACTGCGGGTGTCAGAGGGGGTGTGTACAACAGGTAAAACGTGGCACAGGCTCTGCTGCAGACCGGCAGGTTTGTTGCTCCAGGGTTGGAGGGAGGCTGTGGCTGTGACGGCTGTTTGGAGCAGCCCAGGCTCACAGGCTGACCGGCCGCCCTTTCCCACCCGTTCAGGGGAGCGGCGGGACGGCGTCAACGCCTCCGTCAGCTCGGACGTGCAGTCCGTGTTCAAGGGGAAGACCTACAACCAGCTGCAGGTGCTGTACCAGGGCATCGAGAGCAAGATCCGGGCCGGAGGGCCCAACCTCGACATCGGATACTGGGAGAGCCTGCTGCAGCAGCTGAAGGCCTACATGGCTCGGGCCAGGTGAGGGCGGGGCCCGTCCCCTGGCTGGGGGTGTGGAAGGGGACAGCAGGGGGTGTCCCAGCCGTGGCTGTGCTGGCTGTGACCTGACTGCTCTCCCCTCGCAGGCTGCGGGAGCGGCACCAGGACGTGCTGCGCCAGAAGCTGTACAAGCTGAAGCAGGAGCAGGGCGTGGAGAGCGAACCGCTCTTCCCCATCATCAAGAGGGAGCCGGAGTCCCCCAGCGACAGGTCTGCAGCCCGTGGGGAGCAGGACTGCAGGCATCCCCTGTGGGCACGCTCCCATCTGTCCCCAGGCGGACCTCACGGAAGCACGGCTGCCACCTCCATCCCAGTTCTCTTCTCTCTTCCCTGCAGGCTGGATGCAGAAGAGAGCATCGTGGTGCAGCCGGGGCCATCCTCAGAGCCCGAGGCTGAGCAGGACGTGGAGGTCAAAGAAGAAGCGGAGGGGGAAGCCGTGCTGATGGAGGAGGACCTGATCCAGCAGAGCCTGGACGACTACGATGCGGGGAAGTACAGCCCCCGGCTGCTGGGCACCAACGAGCTGCCCTTCGATGCCCACGTGCTGGAGGCGGAGGAGGACACGCATCGGCTGCTGCTGCTGCGCCAGCAGCTCCAGGTCACAGGTAGGAGACCCCTGCCGGGCTCAGGGGGACCTGCATGCTGCGGGATGCAGGGCTGGAGGGAGTGCTGCCCTCTGGGTGAGCAAGAGGCAGGGCTGGAGCACTCGGTGAGAGCTGCAGTGGCTGAGAGGTGTGCCGGGCGGCGAGTGGGACGGCTCAGAGTGTCCCCATGGATAGCTGGCCCAGGTCCTTCCCGCTCCCAGCTGCGTCGTTAAGCTGCTTGGGCTGCAGACAGGTGGGGAGGACATTCTGGGTGCGTTTCCCAGCCCCGCACCCAGCACTCACATCTCAGCGTCCGGCTCCGCTCCCCCGGCCCGGCCCCTTCCCTCCGCACCCCGCAGCGCCGGGCTGACGCTGCAGGGCCGTCCCTCACCTCTCCTCCCCGCAGGCAACGCCACCGAGAGCGCCGACGACATCTTCTTCCGCAAGGCCAAGGAGGGCATGGGAGCAGACGAGGCTCAGTTCAGCGTGGAGATGCCGCTGACGGGCAAGGCCTACCTGTGGGCCGACAAATACCGGCCCCGCAAGCCGCGCTTCTTCAACCGCGTGCACACGGGCTTCGAGTGGAACAAATACAACCAGACCCACTACGACTTCGACAACCCCCCGCCCAAAATCGTGCAGGGCTACAAATTCAACATCTTCTACCCCGACCTCATCGACAAACGCTCGACGCCGGAGTACTTCCTGGAGGCCTGCCAGGACAACAAGGACTTCGCCATCCTGCGCTTCCACGCCGGGCCGCCCTACGAGGACATCGCCTTCAAGATCGTCAACAGGGAGTGGGAATATTCCCACCGCCACGGCTTCCGCTGCCAGTTTGCCAACGGGATCTTCCAGCTGTGGTTCCACTTCAAGCGGTACCGCTACCGCCGGTGAGGGGGGGCTCATCCCCTGCCCAGCCCCGCTCGGCCTCCTGCAGCCTCACGCTGACTGTTCTCCTTTCCCTCTTTGCTTTGATCCCGAGGGACTCCGAGACTTTGGCACGAATAAATAGGGGCTGTTTTACACCGCGGTGTCTTGCATGTCCCCCCCAGCTGGTGTTGGACCGAGCAGCGCTGGGGGCTGCGCCGCCCCCCCCCCCCTTTGCTGACAGCCATGCGGGCTCCCATCGCCTCTTCCCGCTGTCAGACGTCTCCGTCCGCGCCGCTCCCAGCGGCTGCCGCACCCTTTGCTCCGCGGTCACGGCCCTTCGTCTGCTGGGGCGTCAGCCTCGGGGGGGTGAGGAGGAGGAGAGGGGTGTGAGATGTGACCGCGACATCTCCTTACAGGGGAAAATCCGCTTTCTGTGGCCCTCGGTCCCTCCCCCCGTCCCTGAGCGCTGCTCGCTGCCCGGCTCAGGGCTGGCCGCGCTCCCCGGCGCCCGCTGGATGCTGGTACGGGGGAAGGGCTGCCCGAGGCGGGGGGGCACGGCCTGGCCTTGCCCCGTCCTGTGCTGAAGGATGGAGGAGGAGACGCCGGGTGAGCAAGAGCCTCCAGGAAGCCTCGGCCGTGAACTGTTACTGCGGGACGCTGCTTCAGCTTCCTCCCCCCCGGAGCTCGCAGCATCCTGCCTCCCCGCTGCCCCCACACCGCTACCGCCCCCCCCCGGGGCTTCTCAGCCATGATGGGGCCGCCCCGTAGCTCACCCCTCCCGCCGCTCGGGGCTCTGCAGGCAGCATCCGGCCCGGGGGGAAGCGGAGCTCAGAAGCCTCCCACGGCCGCGTACCCGCGTCTGCCCCACGGGTGGGGGCACCGGGGTGGGGGCGCGGCCACCCTGCCCGCCCCACACATTTCCCATCCCTCCGGACATCGCCAGCCGTGCCCCCGGCCGCTCCTTCCTGCGCGCTATTTAAAGCCGTGGAGCAGCTGCCGCCGGGCGGGGGGGGAGATCTTTGATGCCGGCGCAGGAAGCGCGTGGAGGCCGCGGCGGAGACGAGATGGGAGTAAAAGGGAGAAAAAAAGGAAAAAAACAAGAAAACACCGCAACCCTCTGTGCTGCACAGCGCACAGCTACACAGCACGGCGCCCTGCGCTCACCCCGCGCGGGGCCGACGTTCCCCGGTGTCCCGCTGCGCGTCCCCGCGGTGCCGCACGTCCCTGCGGGGCGGCGTTGGAGCATCACGCTGCAGCCCCCCGCCTCAGCCCCCCCGCACCCACATCCTCTGCACCTGGGGGGGCTGTGGGGGGAGCCGCGCTTCGGTGACATCCGCTGCCGCCCCACGGCGTGAGCTCGGGGTGGCGGCACCGCGGTGGGCCTAAGGGACGTCCTCGTGTCCTCCAGTGAGTGGTTCCAGCGCTGGGAGCGCGCAGTGCGCCCAATGGGGGCACGGAGGGGTGGAGGGGTGGTCGCGGGGGTGGTCGTGTCCCCGCGTGCCACGCACAGCGGCGGCTTTGGGGAGCCGCGGTGACCCCGCGTGCAGCGCCCGGCTCTGCTGCTGCGCCCCAATGCGGAGCCCCGCGGTGCCCACGGAGGGGTGCGGGGCCGTGGGGGGCCCGCGGGGTGGTGCAGCCGAGGGGTGAGGGCCAGCCCCCTCCAGACGCAGGAATCCGGCTCGGGTAAACAAGTGAGTAACCCGGATAAGAGCGGCCCCGCTAAATATAGCCGGGTACGGCGGGCACTGCGCGCCCCATCGCCGCCCCACTGCGCTGCTGGAGCGGGCGCAGGTGAGCCGCGTCCCCGCGCGTCCCCGCGAGTCCCACCCCACGCGTCTCTGTGCCACCCGCGAGAGCGCAGCCCCGGGCCCCGGCTCAGCCCCATCCCGGGGGAGCGCTGCGGGGCGGCGGGGGGCGCGGGG
>JACDJE010000634.1:450533-462962 GCA_016647715.1 Pavo muticus
CGGGTGGGGTGGGGGTGGGGATGGAAATGAGAACGGGGATGGGATGAGGAAGGGATAGGATGGGACTGGGATGGAGATGGGAATGGGAATGGGAAAGGGATGGGCTGAGATGGGACTGGAATGGAGACGGGGATGGGGATGCAGATGGGATGGGATGGAACTGGAGTGGGGATGGAATGGGGATGAGGATGGGAATGGGATGGGATGGGGCTTCGTGCCATGGATCACAGCGGGGGCAGGTGCTTCGTGTCACCGCCGGCGGTGCCGCACACCACGGATGTCTCCTGCCTGGATGTCCCCTGGAAGTCCCCTCTCTGGGCTCCACGGCTTTGATGGCTGTGGGTCCGGGAGGGATGCTGGAGCTCTGCCAGCTCTGCGTGACGTGGTCGGTGCATTTCCCGTCCCAGCCGATGGCCTTGAGCAGATCTGCGCTGAGGGCTGCGGGGACGGTGCACCCATCCGTGTCCACTGGGTCATCGGGTGGGGGACACCACAGGGTGCATCTCAAAGCAAAGAGGAGAGCTGGGACACGAGGGACCCAAAGCGGGGACCCACAGCTCTGCGCTCTGCGCAGCTCATCCCAGAAAAACACCATCCCGATGCCAAAAACCCCATTAATGCCCACTCCAGCCCGCGCAGGAGCTGCCAACGCATTTCAGGGCTGCCACTTAGGAGCAGAATCTCCCGGGGGCTCCCACCAGCCCCTGTGCCCCCCAGTGGGGCCGAGGCACAACCTGAGGGTCTGTTCCCCGCAGGAGCCGCCGTCCCCGCACCGCAGATCGAGGACCCTCTGCCCCACGCATGAATTCCTGCCCGTAAGTGCCTCCGCGCCGCTCTGCAGCTCTCTCTGGCTCAGTTACAGCCCCCCCGGTGATAATTGAGCTCTCGTTAATATTTTATGCCCTCTAAGTGCAGCCCTGACAGCTTGTGGGGCTGTCGGTCCCCGTGTCCCCTCGGTGTCACCGGGAGTGCAGGGCTGTCCGTGGCTGCAGGATGAGGTGTGGGGAATTGGGCGACCGGGAGCCCCACGTGGGGAGTGAGCCCTTCTTGCTGGGCCCGTGGGTGCCCTGTGGGGCTGCTCAGCTGCCGGGGGCACCCCGTGGCTGAGGGTCCCCCGGGGTGCAGCGTGGCATGGGGACACAGCTCCATCCAGGCAGCGATGGGACCCCGCAGCCGTATGGCACTGCAGGCGGTTTGGGGACATTTGCAGTAATGGCTGCTATGGGTCCTCCTTAATGTTGTGGTCCTGAGAGGTTTGGGGCAGGGGAAGGGGTCACTTGGGGACGGGGTGGGCGGGCGGCACTCATCCCTGCCCTGGAGAAATGAGGGAGGCGTCTGCTGCCCGGGTGCCCGCTTCTGGGGGTGCCCATTTTTGGGGTGCACGGTTACCCCCGGGGCGGGGTTGAAAGCAGCTCCGTTCCATCCCAGGCCACCCCGTCCGCAATAATTAGCAATGACAAACCGCTAATGACAAAACCAGCTGTCCTTACGCTTCATGCCCCGCAGCAGCCCAGTGACAAACCCTCAGCTCCAGCCGAGGATGGGGGACGTGAGACCCGGCCCCACCTCCCCGTACCCCGGGCTGGAGGCGCTGGGCCGGGGGGCACGCGGTGCTGCCGTGGGTGACGCGTGCGCCGCGCGGCTCCGGGCAAGAACGTCCGCCTGCGGTCATCGCCACGTGGGCGCCGGCCACAGCCGCGGGGATGGGGGGAGATGCTTTTAAGCTAATCCTGCCCCTGTGTGTGGGATGCGGCCGCGTCCCTCCTCCCAGTTTGGCACACGGAGCTGGGACCGCGTCCCCACTGCGCCGCAGGGATGGGGGTTTGGATGAGCCCCCCCGGCACGGGATGGAGCCCAGCTGGCAGCGCTGCTCCAAACAATGAGCACGTGGGGTTGGTGGCTGCTGCCCCGGTGGCTCTCGGCCCGGTGACGCAGAGGGGACGGTTAATCCCGGCCAGCTGTAGGGCTGGGGCCTCAGCACCCCACATCTGCGGGCTCTGGGTGGGTGACCCATGTTAGGGTCAGGGTGAGTGCCAGTCAGTGTTAAGGTCACGGTCCGGGTTAGGGACAGGGTTAGGATCGGGGTTGGAATCATGATTAGGATCGGAGTGAGGGTTCAGGTCCCTAACGCTCCCCTTATCCCCACAGAGCCCGGTGGGATCAGCACCAGCACCAGGAACACGCCATGGAGCCCAGTTTGGAGGGTGCCTGAGGCCACCAGGATGGGGTGGGGGGACACGGAGCCCCCCAACGTGAGCCTGGCCAGCCCACCCCACACCTGCTTCGGGGTGGTGAACCTCAGCCTCAGCCTCAACGTGACGCAGGGCAAAGCCATCGCCTCGCCGTGGTTCTCCACCGCCTTCGGCCTCATCGGGCTCTGCTCCAACCTCTTCGCCCTCTACGTGCTGCTCAGCTCCTCCCGTCAGCTCAGCAGCCGCTCGCGCTCCTCCTTCCTCGTCTTCCTCTGCGGGCTGGTGGTGACGGACTTCATGGGGCTGCTGGTGACCGCCGCCGTCATCATCCCGTACCACTTCACCAAGTTCAACTGGGCCCAGGTGGACCCCGGCTGCCACCTCTGCAACTTCCTCGGCTTCTCCATGGTGTTCTTCGGGCAGTGCCCGCTGCTGCTGGGGGCCACCATGGCCGGCGAGAGGTTCGTGGGCATCAACCGCCCCTTCTCGCGCTCCACCTCCGTCTCCAAGCGCCGCGCGTGGGCCATCGTGGCCACGGTGTGGGGCTTCTCCTGCGCCCTGGGGCTGCTGCCGGTGCTGGGCTTGGGGCGGTACACGCTGCAGTACCCCGGCTCCTGGTGCTTCCTCACCCTCCTGCCCGACGCCGGCAACGTCGTCTTCTGCCTTCTCTTCGCCCTGCTGGGCGTCTGCTCCGTGCTGCTCTCCTTCGTCTTCAACACGGTCAGCGTGGTCACCCTGTGCCGCGTCTACCACGACCGCGAGTCGGTGCAGCGGCGGCGTGACAGCGAGGTGGAGATGATGGTGCAGCTGGTGGGCATCATGGTCATAGCCACCATCTGCTGGATGCCGCTGCTGGTGAGGCGTTGGGCTTGGGGTGGCCTTCGCGGCCCTCCTGGTTGGTGGGGGCTTGGGGTGTCCCTCCTGGTAGGGTCCTGTGGTCCTGGTGTCCTCCCCGTGTCCCTCTTGGTGCCTCAGTGTCGATACTGGGGGTCCCTGGGTGTCCCTCCTGGTGGAGCTTTGGTTGTCCCTTGTGTCCCTCCTGGTGGGGTCCTCTGGTCCTGTTGTCATCTCCATGTCCATCCTAGTGGGTTCCTGGGTGTCCCAGGAGGGCCTGGTGGGGCCTTGAGTGACCCTCCTGAGGGGGCTCTGGATGTCCCGTGTCCCTCCTGATGGGTCCCTCCCTGGTGTCCCTCCAGGTGTCCCTCCTGTCCCTCTTCATGGGGCATTGGTTGTCTGTCACGTCCACCCTAGTAGGGTCCTCTGGTCCTGGTGTCCTCCCCATGTCCCTCCTGGTGGATCCCTGGGTGTCCCTCATATCCCTCCTGGTGGGGCCTTGGGTGTCCCTCTTGATGGGGTCCTGTGGTCTCGATGTCCTCCTCATGTCCCCCCTGGTGCGCCAGTATCCTTCCTGGTGGGTCCCTGGGTGTCCCTCCCATCCTTCTTGGTGGGGCATTGGTTGTCCCTCTTGCCCCTCCTGGTAGGGTCCTCTGGTTGTGGTGTCCTCCTCCTTGTCCCTCTTCTTGGGTGTCCCTCCTGATGGGTCCCTAAGTGTCCCTCCTGTCCCTCTTGGTGGGGCATTGGTTGTCCCGTGTGTCCCTCCTAGTAGGGTCCTCTTGTCCTGGCGTCCTCTCCACGTCCATCCTAGTGGGTCCCTGGGTGTCCTTTGTATCCCTTCTGCTGGGGCCTTGTGTGTCCCTCCTGATGGGGCTCTGGGTATCCCATGTCCATCCTGGTGGGTCCCTGGGTGTCTCTCCTGTCCCTCTTGGTGGAGCATTGGTTGTCCTCCTGTCCCTCCTGGCAGGGTCCTCTGGTCCTGGTGTCCTCCCCATGTCCACCCTGATGGGTCCCTGGGTGTCCCGCATGGTGGGGCTCTGTGATTTTGATGTCCTCCCCACATCCCTCCTTGTGCCCCACGTCTCCTGGTGAGGCCACAGGTTTTGGTGTCCCCCTGCGTGTCCCTTGTGTTGTGGCCCTGGGAAACTGTGTCCCCCTGTGTCCCTCCTGGTGAGGTCCCAGGTCTCCATGTGTCACCTCTGTGTCTCTCTTGGTGAAGCCCTGTGGTTTTGGTGACCTCTCCGATCCCTGGTGACAAGGCCACACGTTTTGGTGTCCCCACCACCTCCCTCTGGGCTTTGGTGTCCCCGTGTCCCTCCTCATTAGGACCCCGTATCCTTGTGTCCCTTCTGGTGAGGCCCTGGCTCTTGGTGTCCCCAGAGTCCCTCATGGGTGCCCTGGTTCTTGGTGGGTCCTTGTTTCCCTTTGGGTGAGGCCCTTGGTCTTATTGTCCCCACGTTGGCCTTGCGGTGCCGTGTCCCTTTGGGTGATGCCCCACCTCTCAATGTCCCCCCGTGTCTCTCATGGTGATGGCACAGGTCTTGGTGCCCCCAGATGTCCCTCATGGTGAAGGCACAGGGCTTGGTGTGTCCTCCTGTCCCTTTGGGTGAGGTCCTTGGTCTCGGTGTCCCCAGATGTCCCTTGTGGTCAGGTCCTTGGTCTCGGTGTGTCTTCCTGTGCCCCCCGTGTCCCTCCTGGGGTGCCCCCCTCTCTGGGTGAGGTCCCAAGTTTCGATGTCCCCCATTGCCCCTCATGGAGATCTGCTGGGTCCTGGCGTCCCTGTAACTGAGACTCCCAGTCCAGATGTGCCCCCACTTTCCTCCCCACATCCTTTGGGGCTCCCCCCCCACTCGGCGGCCCTAAAAGGTGACCCCTCCCCTCTCCCCCCAGATCTTCATCATCCAGACCACTCTCCAGCAGCTGCGGACGGGTGACCCCCTCCACATGCTGCCAGGACAGACGCAGCAGCTGCTGCTCATCTACATCCGCATGGTCACCTGGAATCAGATCCTGGACCCCTGGGTGTACATCCTGTTCCGCCGCGCGGTGCTGCAGCGCCTGCACCCGGGGCTGCGCGCCCGGCCCTCCCTGCTCTCCCTCTACCCCGTCCTCAACCCCTCCCTGCGCCGCAAGCTCACCCAGGAGGGGCGGCTGCAGTAGTGGGGACCCCCCCCCTCCCCCACCCCCAATTGATTACGGAGGTTTTGTTCTGTTTTGGGTTTTTATTATTATTATTTTTCACCTTGCAGCTGCAGGAGCTGAGCGCGGTGGGTGGGGATGGGGTACCCGATGGGGCGGGCATGGAGGTGTTCCCCCACCCCCCCCCCGCCCATCCTGCTCTGTGAGCCCCCAATAAAGCACAGCTTGTGCAGCACTGTGTGCCCCATGGGATGCGGGGGGCCCCACAGCGGCCCCACACCTCCAGTCTGTGTGTGCAAGGGGTGACAGGTGGGGCCTCCAGCAGCAGCGCCGCCCCCAGGTGGGTAACATGGAGGGGGGGGACCTGGCTGCCCCCCCGCTACTCCTGCCCACCCCGGGGGCTGCAGACGGCCGCCCACACCTCAGCCACGAACTCCTGGGGGAAGGCAAACTCTCCCAGCACCGAGTCGAGGGCGCAGGCGAGCGCGGCGGCGGTGGGGCTGCACTTGGCCATCTCCACCATGGTCGCAGCTGCAGGAGGAGCGGGGTCAGGGGGGAGGTGGGTGTAGGGTTGGGGGGGCACGGAGCAGCACCCACCCAGCTCGCAGTCGCGGATGCCCATGTAGCTCTCCAGCAGGTCGTCCACGCGACGCGCGGCCTCTTCCTCCACGGCGCTGGGCTGCGGGTGGGGATGGGATGCCAGGCGTGGGGTCACCCAGTGAGGCACGTCCCCCCCAGACTGGTGCAGGGGCTTCTGGGGGTGCCTTACCCCCTCCTGCAGCGTGGCCGGGCCCTGAGCATGCAGTCGCAGCGTCTCCTTCCCACTGGACACTCGGCCCTCGGGAGGGCACTTGCTGCCGCTCCGCGTCCTCTGCCCGATCATGTCTGAGCCCCACAGCGGGGTGGGAGGGGGCCCGGGGATGGGCGTCCGAGAAGAAGGGGCAAAGGTGATGAGAGATGACCAAGGATGTCCAAAACGATGAATGTCCATCCAATGATGGACATCCAAGGGTGACCAAAAACAACGCAGTGATGGGAACCCAAGGATGACCAAGAATGGGTACGGGTGGATGTCAAGGATGACCCAGTGCAGATTACATGGACATCCAAGGATGACCCATGACAAACAATGACGGACATCCAAAGATGATCCATGATGGATAACAATGGACATCCAAGGACGATGCTGGACACCCAACAGTGGCCTTGCAGGGATAAGCAAGAATATCCAACTATAGATGTCCAAGGATGACCAAGAATGGACAAAGTTGGAGACCCAAGGATGACCAAGAACACCCAAGGGTGGAAGTCCAAGGCTCTCCCAAACGCTATGGGGCACGCACAAGGAAGGCACCATGGGGCAACCCATGGGGGGGAAGGATGGGATGCATGTGTGCATGGGGTGCTTGTGGGTGTCCCAGGGCAGAGCACACCGCCAACTAAGGGTGGTTGCAGAGGCAGCTTGGGCTGTGCAGGCACAGGTGGGGATGCGCCCCCCCCGCCCTGCTGGGGGTCTCAAAGCAGAGCAGCCCCCGCCCCCACCCCACTCACCGAAGGCCTTTTTGGGCTGCACCAGGCGCAGGGTGAAGGGCTGAGCTCGGGGCAGCTCACGCAGCATGCGGGCCACCTCGTAGTGCCGGCAGCCCACGATGGTGTGGTCGTTGATGGCCTCGATGCTGTCGCCCACACACACCGTCTGGATGCGGTTGATGATGCTCCCCTCCTTGATGCGCTGGGGGGGGGGGGGGCACACGGTGACACCCCCACCCCACCCCTCCACACAGCCATTTCCTTTGGGGTTAGGCAGGGAGACCCCAAAGCGCACCGTGCAGGGGGGCACCCCCAGGTCAGGGCAGACCCACGGAACCCCCCCTCAGCCCCGCACATTTTCACCTTGATGAAGGCGTAGCCAGCGCCGTTGTCGGTGATGGTGAGCCCCAGGGCGTCCTCGGTCTTGGTCACCTCCACCTCCTTCGTTTCACCGCGGACGTGGGCGAAGATGAAATCCTCCAGCCCGATCTGCCCCCCCAGCAGCTTCTGCATGTCCACTTTGTGCGTGTTGAGCGTGCAAAAGAGGATCTGCCCCCAGCGCCCCGTCACCGCCGCTGGGGACAACCGCAGGGTGGGCGTCACCCCCGGCCCCCGACCCCTCACCTCGGTGGGAGAGATGCTGAACACCTCGGCGATCTTCCCGTAGAGCTCCTTGACGTTGGTGAAGCCCTCGATGCGCCCCGTGGGGCTGCCGTGGGCCAGCTGAGTGCGGAACACCAGGCGAGGGCGGGCGCGGGGCGGGCGCGGGGCCGAGGTGCCCTCGGCGGGGGGCGGCTCGGGGACCCCCGGCTCCTGCCCCGCGCCGTTCTCCATGGGGCAGCCCTGCCGCGCCTGCCTGCCGCGCCTGCCCGCCCGCCGCATCGCCGCCGGCGCTGAATTATGGATGAGCAGCGCTCACGGAGCGCCCGTAAGGTGATGCCGGGGCCGGGAACCCGATCCGACGCACGGGTCGGTCCCGGAGATCGGGTGAGCGGTGGCACGGGGAGCCATGGCTGCGGCCCGGCTGTGGGATGGGGTGGGAACGAGGAGCTCGGGGCCGTCGCCCTCGAAGTCACGGGGCGGCAGAGGGCGGCGAGCCAAAGAGATGAGGATAAAGGACGGGGGGACACCGGGATAAAGGGGGAGGGGAGGCCAGGATAAGGACGGGGTTGGGAAATGAGGACAAAGAGCACCCGGAGCTGCTCTGGAGCCCCGGGATGCCCTGAGCACGGATGCACAAACTCCAAAACGTTGTTTTTTTTCCCAAATTTATTCACTCCCATCTCCATCCCAAGCCGAGCAGCCACGAGATGGCAACCGGGAGGCTTCTCTACAGAAAGAGCACCAACCTTGCAGGCGAGAGAAAAGGGTCGGACCCCGCCTGGGTTAAACCCAGGGAAGGGCCCACGTAGTGCTAGTAAGAAAATAAGACACTCTCTAAGTAACAATCTGAGATCGGTGACGGGCAGCCCCAGGGCCAGCGCAGCGCGGGGAGGACGCGGCCGCCGTCACGGTGGTCCCACGAGGGCAGGGAGGAAGGGGTTCAGCCCCACAGCCCCCAGCACGAAGGGGAAGGAGCTGCCCTGCCTGGTCCCATAGCACGGAGAAGGAGAGGGCAGGCAGGGGGCACTGAGCTGAAGGCACCCACGGGCAGCAGCGAGGGGGAGGGGAAGATTAAATAAAGCAGCCGCAGCCTCGAGACACCCTGGGTGAGGCTGCTGTCCTGCTCACGGGAGGGCGGGGATGCTCGTGTTGGTCCCCAGAAGCTCGAGGTCCTCAGGTGTCACCGCTGCAGGGCCGGGGCAGCCCCGGGGTGCAGGGGATGCAGCCGGACCCCCAGCAGGGACTGTCCCTTGCAGGAGCTCCAAGGGACAGCGCTGCGGTCCAGCCGGCCCCGGGCTCTGGCAGGGATTGGTCCTCTTTCACAAATGCTCGCTGCAGAGGGAGGAACGCCGTGCCAAGGGACAGCAGTGGGGACGCCCCAAACCCCTGCACCCGCAGCGGGACACGGGGACCCACCTGGCAATGCGGGACAGGATCTCCTTGATGCGGACCACCAGCTTCTCGTGCTGCAGCGGGTTGCTCTCGATGGCGCTGTGCAGCTTGGCCATGTAGAAGTCCAGGGTGCTCAGCGTCGGGGTCTCCCCAGTGCCTGCGGGGCAGCAGCTCGGTGAGTCCCCATCCGTACCGGGCTGAGACCCCGGCCGTGGGGTCCCACCTCCTGCAGTAGCAGAGCGTGCAGCGAGGCAGACCCAGGGACAAAAGGATTTGGGTAACATCTGCCCTGCAGAGCTGTGCACCCAGACAAGCTCCCAGCTGTCCCACCCCGAAGTGCTCCAGGGTCCTCCTCCCACCAGAAGGGCACCCCTCTCTGCCCCACTGATGTCCCCTCTACGGTCCCCGCTGGCACCGATGCTGCCCCATGCTCACCAGGGATGGGGAGGGAGGCGAAGCTGGTGGTGAGCGCCTGCCGCACCGACTGCAGCTGCTGCTGCAGGGCCAGCGTCTGCCTCTCCTCCTGCGCCAGCTCCTGCTCCAGCTTCTCATTGGCACAGTTCATGCTCTCCGTGTGCTTCTGCAGGATGGCATTCTGCTCCTCAAACTCCGTGTTCATCTTCCGCAGGCGCCGCAGCTCGGCCTCCCGGGCTGCAGGGACGGAGCGGGATCAGCAGGGCTCAGCGACCCCCACCCCAAACTCAGCCCCTTCCCCAGCCCCACACCTTTGTTTTGGTCCAAGAACTCCTCCGTGAAGATGGGAACGTCAAAGGTGGAGAAGGCATCGCTGCACTCGCCAGCCTGGGGGGCAGCAGGGGGTGGGTCAGACAGGGGGACCCCGTGTCCCATCCCATGCCCCCACCCTGAGGACAAGGAGGTGGCAGGCAGGGGACGGCTGTGTGCCGCCTCCTGCGGCTCCAGGCTCTGTTTCAGTGGGAATTGGAGTCCTGGAGCCCACTCTGGGACTCCCTCAGCCCCTCCTTGCCCTCCCACGGGCCAAGCCCAGCAGCACCGCATGCCTCAGACTCCCCACACGGCCCGCAGCGCCTCACCTTGTGCGGGTGCCCGTTCAGCAGGGTGTTTGCTGCCGCAGAGCCGGCGTCCTCTGGTAAGAAGGAAGCAGGTTACCCCCAGGAGACCCCCCAGGGCCCCCCCAGCAGCACCGGGCTGCATCCCGAGCGAAGGGCACCAACGCAGCACACCTTTTTTGATCTTCTTCTCCTGGATTTTCTCTGTGCACATCTTGTAGGCTTCCGACTGCTGGTATTCCCGCAGCTCCTTCATGTACTGCTGCTTCTCCCGCTCTGCTTCGTCCAGATAGCGCTACGGCCACAGCAACACTCAGCCCGGCTCAGCCCAGCCCAGCAGCAGCCCCCCAGGGTGACCCCATCCCACACCTCGAGGCCCAGCAGCACTGGGACAGGCTCCCAGCAAGCATTCCGGTGCCCAGACCCCACGTACGCAAAGATCTCAGCTTCCAAACACTCAGAGATGGGGCACAGCCATTCCCAGCAGAGGGGTGGAGCTCCCAAGAGGAGCAGGACCCCAAGGAGAGCACTGCCCTGCAGGGACAAGGGATGTGCCTGCCCCACGAGGGAAGCCCTGGTACCTGCTTCTCTGAGAGCTGCAGCTTGCTCCACTCAGCCCCCAGCATCTTGGTGATCTCCGGGAAGGGCAGGTCGGGGTGCTGTGTGCGGATCTGCTCGCGCCGCTCGTTCAGGAAGCGCACGTAGCCCGTCACCGGGGCCTTGGGGCCGTTGGGAAGGATCTTCTTCCTCTTCTTGCCCTTAGGCCAGCCCCTCTTCTTCACCGGCTGGTGTCCCAAGGGTGTAAAAGGACAATAAAAGGACAAGCGGGCGTTGGTGGGAGCACAGGATGCTGCGCTCCAAACCGCAGTTCTGGCCGTGGGTTTGCCCCAGCCTGCAGCACAGCTCAGCATGGGAGAGCTGAGGGGCAGCCCCAGCTCCGGGATGGAGCAGGAAGGTTTGTGCAGGAAGGGACCTCAGAGGCCGCTGCTCACCTCCTCCTCGCCGTGCGGCTTCTCGCCGCTGGCACGAGCCACCTCCCCCTTCTCCTGTTTGACGGCCACCAGGAAGTTGCCATGCTGAGCCTTGCCTGTGGCGTGCCTGCAGACAGAGAACGACCATCAGGAAGGGCTGTGGGACCACTGCAACACCCCCAGCAGCCAAGCCAAGCAGTGCCCGAACCCCAGCTCCACCTCCATCACTGCGTGACTCAGCAGCCCCGCAGGACTGTGCTGAGCAGCTCTGCCCACATCACAGCATCTCCCCCAGCTCCTTCCCGTGGCACCGCTGTCCCTTTGATCCCACAGCAGGACGGGACATGTTGTCCAGACACAGCGACCCCAGGCTGGCTGCATCCTGCAATAATGCACCCAACCAGACCGCAGCTGGAAGGGACGGAGCTGTGAAGGGCATCAGCTTTCCTTTCAAACATTAACTTGCACTTTCATCCAAGTCACAAGATAGACAAGATGGCACAGGGACAGCACGAACCCCGCGAGGGAGAGCAAATCTGGACACATGCTAAAAGCTGGATGGATCCGGGCTGGCCCCGTAGCTGGTAGCATTCCTCAGTCACATCACACGCTTGGTGTGAATCCAGCTCTGCACAGAGCCCCCAGCCTATCGGGTGATCCTACATGAGGTATAATTAACCATTGCTTTGGTGGGGCCCTTTCTGCTTGGTGCTGGGCCGACTGCTCCCACCAAAGCTTATGGGATGGCGTATGAACTTTGTGTTTCCTGGGAAATCTGCTCCTGGGTCTCCGGGAGGCCTCAGCTCTTCGTTATCAGCCCTAACGAACCTACAGTTACACCATGGAATGTGCTGAGAGCTGCCAGGCTCAGCCTCCCCCACATTCCTGTCGTGCCGGAGGACGCTTTGGAAAGTCACTGTGTTCCAGGCAGGGTCCTGCTCGTACCACAGCCCCTCGGGCACTGCTCCCTGCACAGCTGAGATGTCCTCGGGGCAGGTGACAGGCAGAGCGTGGTGCTGTGCACCCAAAACGAACGGAGAGCCCACTGATCTGAATCCCACCAGGTGTGCTATTTTACGCCGGGCCCTATGGGGAGAGCCCCGAGGCTGGCAGCGGGGCTCAGTGGGGGCACTTACAGCATCACTGCGGGCGGCTGCTTCGCGCTGTGGGCCATGGGCTGCCAGGGTCACTCGGAGTCAGACCCTGAGGGACGAACCCGCAGACATCACTTGGGGTCCCTGGAGGCCACTGAAGCCACAGTCCCCACTTAAGCCCTCCCTGGGTCAAGCAACTCCCAGACCTCCAAGCCCCCGCAGCCATCGCTCCCCAACATCCAGAACCCAAAGCCTCCCAGGGCTCCCGTTCACCCCCAGCAGTTCAACCCCAGCACTGCCATCCACCCCCAGCAGTTCCCACCACGGACCCCCATTCACTCCCAGAAATCTCCCCCTCGGGACACCCACTCACCTCCATCAGTCTCCCCCCAGGGCCTCCATTCACGCCCATTAGTTCCCCTCCCCAGGAGCCTCATTCACCTCCATTAGCCTCCCCACAGGGCCCCCACTCAGCCCCAGCAGTTCCCCCTCTAGGGCCACCACTCACTGCCATTAGTTACCCCACCCCCCCAGGATCGTCATTCACTCCCATAAGCTTCCCCCCAGGGCCCCCATTCACCCCCAGCGGTTCCCCTCCCCACGGGCCCCTATTCACCCCAACCAGTTCCCCCCCCCAGGGGGCCCC
>JACDJE010000634.1:465625-491631 GCA_016647715.1 Pavo muticus
CTATAAGCGGGTTGCGGGGCGGCGGCGCGCCGGCGCGCCATGGCGGAGCCCGCGCTGGGGGCAGCGCTGCCGCTGCGGGCGCGGTTGAGTTTCGCGGCCGGGCATTTCCTGAACGATCTGTGCGCGTCGCTCTGGTTCACGTACCTGCTGCTCTACCTGCACGCCGTGCTGGGTTACAGCCACGGGCTGGCCGGCGGGCTGCTGCTGGCCGGACAGCTGGCCGACGGGCTGTGCACGCCGCTGCTCGGCTACGAGGCTGACCGCTCGGCTGGCTGCGGGCGCTACGGGCGGAGGAAGTCGTGGCACCTGGCGGGTGAGAGCGGGGAGGTGTTAGGGGGTGCGGGATTGGGGTGCTGAGGTGGGGGGGTTCTTGTCTGGAGGTGCCCCAGATGGAGGGTGGGTGACTGCACGGCACTTCGGTGCTGCCCCGCTGCCTCTGAGAGCCCCCAGCCCCGCAGCATCCCAGGGGTGACTAATTGGGGTGAGCCGTGTGGAAGGAGCAGTGCCCCACTGAGTGGCATTGGGGTGGGGAGGGGGCGATAGGGCATGGGGGAGAGCGGCACTGCATTCCTGTGTCTGTGCAGTGGGGAACTGTGTGCCCCTCAGGGTGGCATCGGGGCAGGGGAGGAGAGTGGGAAGGGGACCTGGTGTGAAATCTGGGCTTTCCCCTACACATGGGGACGTACCCAAGGCATGGGAACCCTGGGGCAGCCGGGACCTTGGGGCGCAGCATCCTTCCCTTGCCAGGCTGACCCTGTTGGGGCACATGTGGGGTCCTTTCTGCCCCTATTCCTGCATGAGGTCAGGGCATGGCAGCCAGCTCCCCACGGGGATGGGGAGGAGAAGGCGCTGGGTCCGCATGAGGTACTCACAGAGCTCATCCTGCATCGTTGTCCTTGGGGTGAAAACACATCCAAGGGCTTGGGCTGCCTGCTGATGTGGGGCCTGGAGGAGACGGTGTGGGCACGGGGCTGTGACACACATGGGAGCCCACAGGGCTGAGCTGGTGGTGAGGGTGAAGAAATCCTCCACTGGACAGATAGGGACCCCGGAGCTTCCTCCTGTAGTGGCACAGCGCTGCTGGAACTCGCTTGCCGCGTATCTGTGCAGGGTGAGGACGGTTGTGCTGTGGGCGCTGTTATCTTGATGCCAAACTTATCTCAGCAACCGCTCCGTGCAACCCAACAGCAGGCTGATAGGGCAGCTGGCCAGCCTGTGACCCGCTGGGGTTGAGATCTCAGAACTGAAGCAAGGGAAAGTGTGCAGCGGGGGCCGCCCGGCTCCCTGCCGCAGCATCTGCGAGGTCTGTGCCCCAGATTTGGGGAAGTGACCGGCACTGTGAGCCCTGGCAGCGTGGGCAGCTCCGCTCCATCTGGGTGCAGTGAGGGGAAGTCCTGAATCACATCCTGCACTGGGATGTAGCACCGCATGGACCACGAGGGCCGGGGGCTCCCAGCAGGCTCTGTCACACTGCGGTGAGGTGTTCCTGTCGAGCAGCAGCCACGCTCAGGTCAGAGGAAACGTTGTGAAACCACAGCCTTGGGGGCGAGATACCACGAGATCCTATCTCAGCATCTCCCCTCAGCGGTGCTGGCTGGGGCTGGGGGGGTGATGCTCTGCAGAAGCTGTGCCCTGGGAGCTCCTGGCCGTCAGGGCAGGAGTGGGAGCTTGAGGGGCTGTGGTGGTCCTGCTGGGGGGAGCAGGGCCCCCAGCACTGCTCTGCGGCTGTCCCACATGGGGATGTGGCTGTGCTGGAGGAGAGGATGGCTGCAGCGGCAGGACGGCAGGGAGGGTGAAGCTAAGGACACACAGGACAACAAGGCACTGCACCTGGGCCTCAGTTCTTGTTGGATTTGATCAGCAGCCTTGTGGAGGAGCCAGCTTGTCCTTGCCTGCCCCACGCCAGCATCCCCATTGCTTGCAGAGGGGACAGTCCTGGCTCTGGTGTCACTGACTCAGCTGGGACCTTCCCAGCACAGATGCAGCGTCTGATGCTGGCGTGGGGACAGATCCGCTCCTGTTCCGTGTGCTGAGATACCCCTGGCCATCGCTCTCATGGCTCCAGCCCTGCGGGAGGAGGGATGAGGGGACATGGAGCGGCCTTGTGCCTGCAGAGCCGAGCTGTCCTGGCCCCTTATCGCCCTGGGGCAGGCGGTGGGGTGGCACGTGTGTGTCCTTGGGTGGTTATCTGCATCCAGGAGGAGCCGACTTTGCTCCCCAGCCCCAGGGCAGGACCTGGCTGAGCAGCTGCATCCACCTGGTCCTAGAGAAGCTCACTGCTCCCCTCCTCTCTTCCCAGGTACCACCTGTGTCCTCATCTCCTTCCCCTTCATCTTCAACCCCTGCCTGGGCTGCAAGGAGGGCACTCCGCAGTGGGCGGCCTTCATCTACTACCTCCCCTTCATCGTCATCTTCCAGTTCGGCTGGGCGGCCACGCAGATCTCCCACCTCTCCCTCATCCCTGAGCTGGTGACCAGTGACCATGAGAAGGTGGAACTCACGGCTTTCAGGTGCCATGGATCTTCCTGGCCTAAACCTTTTGGTGCCAAGGAGCAAAGCCATGGTGCCAGGGATGCTGGTGACACAGCAGTCACTGTGCCATAGTGATGAGCCACTTTGGGACGGGAGGGTGGTGCTCCCAGGGGAGGGATGTGGCCCCAGGTGACACAGAGCTGAGGCACTGCCGTGTGCTGGCAGTGGCCCTGGGGCAGTGTGTGCAACTCGTGCTTATCTGGCAGGACCAGGTTGTGGGAAAGAGAGTTTATCAGATGGAGCAAGGTTTGGTTATCTGCCTGGCAGGAGGAAGTTCCCCTTCCGTCAGGCGAGCAGGCACAGCAGCACAGCCATGCTGGAAGGCTGCGGGTAACCCTGGGGACAAGAGGTCCTGCCTGGGGATGACTGGGGCTGAGCACAACAACCCAAGGGATCTTGTTTTCCTCTTGGTCCTGCCCCCAGGCTTCCACTGGGGATGCTGGGAGGGGCACTGGTGAGGTTAATGTGTGGCCAGCGCTCACCTGTCCCAGCGTGCTGGAATGATGCTGCGGTGCCAAGCTGGCTGTAGCATGCCTGGTGTGTAGGGCAGCCTTGGATGGAAATGTCCCTGCTGTGGCTGAATCTGTGTGTGTCCCTCAGTGTCACCCTGATGTGCCATCTCTCCCCAGGTATGCCTTCACCGTCATGGCCAACATCACCGTGTACGGCCTGGCCTGGCTGCTGCTGAACCTGCAGGTGGACCAGCCAGAGCGCACAGAGCACCTGGGCATCCAGGACGTCCCCGTGTTTCGGGTACGTGGCAAAGCTCAGTCCCTGGGGTCCTTTCTTCCCTGGGTGGGATGTAGCTAAACTGGAGGGATTGAAGTGGCAGTGTCCCACAGCCTCTTCTGTTGCACTGCTTAGGGGCTGCATCAACTTTCCCTGGGTTTTTGAGAACCCCTCTAGTCCACGAGATTCCTGGGGGTGGATGGCGGGCAGGCAGAGGGCGCCCTGTGCTACACTCACCCCCCTCTCCCTCCTCCAGAACCTGTCCCTCATCGTGGTGGGGCTGGGGGCTGTGTTCTCCCTCATCTTCCACCTGGGCACCAAAGAGAAGCTGTACCCGCTGGGCTCCGTGCCGCAGCCCGAGGAGAGCACACCCCTGCTGCAGAAGGAGCCCACGAGGTCCCAGCGCTCACTGCTGGTCTGGAAGGACTGGCTGCTGGAGCCCTCCTTCTACCAGGTAAAAGCGGACAGGGCACGGCAGTGAGCCTTCCTCACCTGCAGCTGCACGGGCTGAGCTGCTCCTCTGTCCCTGTGCAGGTGGCAGTGCTCTACATGGCCACTCGGCTCATCGTCAACCTGTCCCAGACCTACATTGCCATGTACCTGACCAACTCGCTGCTGCTGCCCAAGGTGGGTGTGGGCACATTCCTGCCTGCACCTCGAGGTTGCCTGGACAGGGGTCCTGTGCCGGTGCTCCGCAGCTGATCCTCTCCCTGTGTTCTCTCCCCCAGAAATACATCGCCACCATCCCCCTGGTGATGTACATCAGTGGCTTCCTCTCCTCCTTCCTCATGAAGCCTGTGAATAAGTGGATAGGTCGAAATGTGAGTCCTAGGGGCGTGGAGTGGTTTGAATTAGACCCAGGGCAGCGTGTAACAACCTGTTCCCGAGCCCAGGGGCTGGGCAGAAAAGCCAAATCCTGAAGCCACAAATGAGCAGAGCAAGTGGCACACGTGAGCCTGGCTGCAAAGCAGGGACCTCCTGCTGCAGCATGGGTCCTACGGAGCAGGGTGAGGGGTGGCACGGGCCTGTCCTGCACACCTGAGGGTGCAGAGGTCTGGGAAAGAGATGCTGGTCCAGAGTCAGCCTGTCCTGTGCAGCCCTGGTGGGGCTGGGAGAGCCCTGGGCTGCTCAGGAGGGGCAAAGGGTGGGCGTGGCTGAGCCACGCTTGGGGTGTGAGAGTCTGCAGCATTCCCTTCTGCACAGGAGCAAAAGTCCTGGAGCAAACCTCGCTCTGCTCCTGCCAGCTGGGTGCACAGACGCCCTGCCCACAGCTCCCTGTTGGCTCCCCACCGCGGCCACAACCCTTAGGCTGTAAAGCAGGCTGGGTCACTGCAAGGCCCCTGCTGTCTGGGGGCTTCTAAGCCAGCTGGGAGCAATCCAGGGCCGTCACTGGGGGGTGCTGGCCCTGCTGTCCTCGTGGGGTGTCACCCGGGGCTGGAGCACGGCCGGGCACTGAGCTCTACCTTGTCCCTGTGCCTGTCCCCTAGCCGGCCCGGAGCAGCTGACGTACTTTGTGGGCATCCTGGTGATCCTGGCCTTCGCCTCCTGGGTGTCCCTGAGCAGGGAGATGGGAGCAGAGATCTACGGGGTGGCAGTGCTGCTCGGGGCTGGCTCCGCCACCATCCTGGTCACGTCCCTCTCCATGACAGCTGACCTCATTGGGACCAACACGGTACGTCTGTGCAGCAGCCCATCCCTCGTGCCCAGGATCTGGTGCATTATGGGTTCTGTTGTAATTTGGGCTCTGCCCATGAGAGGGCACAAGGCTCTCGCTTGCGGGCCTGCTGGGCTGTGTGCCACGCACTGGCTGCCTGGCTGAGGCTTCCTCTCCCCTCGCAGCACAGCAGTGCATTTGTCTACGGGGCCATGAGCTTCACGGACAAGATGGCCAATGGCCTGGCTGTGATGCTGATCCAGAACCTGCACCCGTGCCCGTAAGTGTCCCTGTGGAGTAGGAATGCACACAGGGACAGCTGCAGCCGGACCTCCTGGCAGCAAATAGCCCCAGTTTGGAGCGTGCTCTTACAGCCTTGGTGAGAGACACTGGTAGAAACCATTTCTGATTTATCTTAAAGCCTTCCTTGACTTCTCTTTTGGTCCTAAATGGCTGCATCTCAGACACCTGAAGGGGTTCTTGAAGTCCAGGATGCTGCCCTGGGCTCTTCTCCCATGTCCTGGGGGCAAGGACTTAGGGTCACTGCCAGGCAGTGGGATGGTGGCAGCAGCTCCAGGGTACTCTGAACCCCACTACCAAGTGCAGCCCTGTCCTTTCCCTGCAGGACTGAGCTCTGCTGCCCTGCCTGTGTCAGCTTCTATCACTGGGTGATGGTGTTTGTCACTGGGGGTATTGCCATGGCTGCCACCGTGTTTCTGTGCTGCATCATGATCTGGCCCATCCGTGTCCGCTTCCGTGAGTGTGGCTGTGGGGCTGAGGGCAAGGGGAAGGGGCAGGCATGGGGCTGGGGGCACAGGGAGCCCCATGTCCAGTGCCAGCCTGGGCTAAAGCAGAAGTGTCTTTCCTGAGAGCCCCCAGTGGGAGGCTGCAGGGTGACCCTCATGGGGTAGGCACATGGGCAGGCTCAGCTCCTTGTGCTTCTGCTGCTCCTGGCCCCAGAGCTGGGGCTGTGCCTGTGGCAGCAGGATCTGCCCTTCCCTGGTCACGCTGTTTTGGGAACACATGGGTGGTGGGGGGCAGAGGAGGCTGCTGCGCTTGCTGGCAGCCAGATGTAGGGCTGGGGGTGGGCTCCCCTCACCAGGCTGGGGGCCAGCAGCCAGGGCTCAGTATCAGCTGTGTCTCTGACCTGTGGGGTGTCCAGGACTCGTTCTGCTCTTAGTGGGGGGAGAGCACGAAGGCCCCCACATGTGGGGCTCTTGTTAAATGTTGCACTGGTGGCAGAGTCCAGCTGCTCCAAGGAGCAGCTCAGCCTGCGGTGGTCACCCAGCCCTGCACGGGCTCCTCACCTGTCCCATTTGTCCCTACAGATGACATTGCCCTGGAAGGACTGAATGAAGCAGGGATCCAGAACTACGAAACAGAGAGCGCAGAGGACAGGAGCCTGAGCAGCATGGTCAACTGAGCAGTGCCCTCAGCAACAGTGCTGCCCACACTGCTGAGCCCCACCTGGAAGGACCCTAAGGAGGAGGGGACGGAAGCAGGATGGGGCACGGGGCTCAGTGGGCTCTGCCTCCTCACCCAGGACTCATCCCCCCCACAATGTGGGGACACAGTGAAGGCTGTCCCTGTGTGTTTGCACAAGTGTAACACTAGGAGGGCCGGGCTGCGGCTGTGTTGCGGGACGGGGCGCCCGGCCCTCGGTCCTGACTCGCTTTGTAAGGTCAGTGTGTACACGTAGCACTTTTTTTTAAAGAAGGAACAAACACAGCTCACCTCTGAACTTGAATAAATGCCATTGTTGGCGAAGGCCCTGGGCCCTCTGCTCTGGTGTGGGATCTCCAGGCCCAGAGGCTGCGCTTCCTCAGAGCTCTGCGGCCGCCCAGGAGGAGCTCGAGCCCCGGCAGCCACCTCAGCGTGACGCGGGGAAGGGGCCCTGCGCTGCCGTTCCCGCAGAGCGAGGTTTGTGCGCGGGGCACGGAGTGCGGGCCTCAAGATGGCCGCCCTCAACAAAAATGGCGACTGCGGCCCGCGCCCGCAAACAAAATGGCGGCCGCGCGGGAGGGCTGGAGATACATGATTGGTTCCTAGGCGTCTTGTCCCGCCCCTGCGGCCCAGCGGCCAATGGGCGCTTTTCTTACCTCATGGGGGCTGGTAGCCGCCCGGCGCTCCCAAGCCCTCAGCGGCGGAGCGGGCTCGCGCCGCTTCCACGAAGGTGCGGTTCTCCCGGGGCCGGGAGAAGGGCAGCAGCGGCCTGGGGCCCTTCCGCGCCCGGCTGTGCCGCGCCACGGCCCGGGTACACGGCCTTAGTGGAGCGCACGGCCCTCGACAGTACCCTGGGGCTGAAGGCCGCGCTGCCTCGGGCGGCTCCGGGGGGCAAGCAGCCCCCACACACCGCTGTGGTGATCGTTGTGGGGCCCGGTGCGGGCGGCTGAGGTGCGCTCAGGCCCAGGCCCTGCCGGGCACCTAGCAGCGTGCAGAGGGGCACCCCGGAACCCAGGGCGCGGCCGCGGCACCGCGGGGGTGCAAGGGCCCTGCACGTGGCGGGCACGTGGGCACGGGGTGGGTGGGAAGGAGGGAGCGCGTGGGGGCGGGGCCTGAATAGAAGGGGCGTGGCGTGAAGGAGAAGGGGGCGTGGCCTGGGTAGCGCGGGGCCCTGCGGTGAGTGATGGAGCGAGCGTGCAGCGGGGTGTGTTTGTGCAAGGGGAGTGCGTGTGCAGGGACAGGATGAGGCGCGGTGCCGCAGCGCAGCTGGAGATGCGGTGACGCGGTGCTGGGCTGCAGGATGAGCATGGGGAGCTGCAGCAGTGCGGGTTCTGGGCGCTCCCTGCAGCGCGGTGCTGACCGCAGCGCTGTGTCAGCACGGGGCAGGGAGCAAGGGTGAGCAGGGCCCGGCTGGCGACCTTGGCACATACCCCAGTCACCTGTGGGCAAGGCCAAGGGACTGCCCCGCTCCCGTCGGGGCCACCTGGCAGCTTGGTTTGGGGTCCTGGGGATGCGGAGGGCTCAGCCATCCCCTCTGTGGGAGGGGGGGATACTCCGTGCCCCCTCCCACTCTGTGGGCAGGTGGGGGTGGTGGCACCCAGCGGTGCTGGCACCCGCGCACCTGGCAGACCCCATGTACGGAGGGCTGTAGGCACAGGGGGGTGGGCATCCTGCATCCCACCCACATCCACCGGAGATCCCGCACCCAGCGGGGCCTGGGTTGTGCCATCATGGTGGCGATGCCCTTCGCAGCCCCCCCGCCCCCAGGTGCTTTTTGCTCCGTCCAGCCCCACCCGACGCCTCCCTGCAAACCTGCTGTGGCCGGTCCCAGCCCCGCCTGCCTGCCCTTCCTCACTGGGAGGAGGAGGAGGAGGAAGAGGCAGCTGTGGGCTGGGACTGAAGGAACGCGTGGGACTGCAGGGCTACGGCTCAGTGGGACAGGACGGGACGGGAGGGCTCGACTCCCCACCACCAGGTACCACCTGGGCTGGGCGGCAGCCTCAGAGCAGGAATTTTGCTCTCTGCCCTTCGATCCCCCATGCGTCCACCTTGGGAGCCACAGAGAGACCCGGGAGCTGCCACCCGCTGCCTATGAGTGGGTGCTGGGGGTGCCACGGCCACCCTGGGGACACAGCCGTCATCCCCAATGGGTCCCCAGGGCTGTGGCTGATGTGTGGGGAGAGCCCGGGGCGCGGCCCTTCCTGGAGTGGGGCCACGGTGGCTGCCATGCAGGGAGTGCCCTGTGGGGCCCTGGGGACCTCAGGGCATGGAGACAGGCAGCACCCGGAGATGCTCTGAAAGGGCTCCTGCTGCTCCTGTGTGTGTCCCAGTGAGCCCCCGTGGCTGATCGGAGGGTGCTGAGCACCCAGATGTTGGCAGGGGACAGGCAGTGTCCCCCTCTTGGGACACCAGGGGACAGGCGGGCAAGGAGTACCCCATGTGCCATCACCTGCGGGTAACTGCAGCCAACTGTGTGAGCGTGGGGCGGGTGAAGGGCTCGGGGACGGGGTAGACTTCGCTTTTCTCATCCCCCCTCACCCGTCCCCGTCCCCCACAGCACACCGGCCTGCTCCATGTCGAGGAGGCTGCGGAGGAGCAGGAGGGCGGTGCTGGAAAAGCCGTGGCAGAGCCTGGAGGAGGGGAGCAGCGCACAGCCGGACCCACACCCTGCGCTCGCCAGGTGGGTGCTGCGTCCCTCACTCACAGCCCCCACGTCCTGCAGTGCTGCGTCCCTGAGCCGCAGCCCTCGAGTCCCACACCGCCACGGCTCAGCGGCTGCTGCTCCCGGCAGATCCAGAACCTACGACCCCCCCACCTGCACCGAGACCCCGGAGGCGTCGGGTCAGCCGGGATCCTCAAACCCGGTGAGTCCTGGGGGCGAGGAGTGGGGACCCCATCCCCGTTTTGTGGTCGGTACCGGGGGTGCCAGGGCTCAGCCCACTCCTCGGCTTCGCCACAGCTCAGCAAGCGCCATGCTGCCTTCCACAAAGCCTTTGAGGAGATCGCGGGGCGCGAGGCGCTGCTGGCCTGCTTCTCCTGCGCCTGGCAGCGCGAGGTGCCCTACCACGGCCGCCTCTACGTCTCCTCAGGCCACCTCTGCTTCCACGCCAGCCTGCTGCTCAGGGACATCAAGGTGGGGGTGCAGGGAGGGTGTGGGGTGGTGTGGGGGCGCAGGGTCTGACCACGCTTGCTCCCCGCAGGCTGTTGTCCCGGTGGCTTCTGTCTGCGCCCTCAAGAAAACCAACACGGCGCTGCTGGTGCCCAACGCGCTCAGCATCCGCACGGCGCAGGGGGACAAGGTGAGGCTGGGGAGGGGGCAGTGGGGCTGGGGCCGTGGGGGGGAGCCGACCACCCATCCCTCTGCCCACAGTTCCTCTTCACGTCGCTGCGCCGGCGCGAGGCCACCTACCAGCTGCTGAGATCGCTCTGCAGACACCTGCAGGTAGGCGCTGTGCTGGGTGGGGGCTCTGTGCCCCCTGCGCCCCGCTGCAGCTCTCCTTGTGCAGGACGATGCCTGGAGCCCCCCAGCCTCTCCCCTCAACCACAGCACTGAGCAAAGCTCTAAGAAATCCCTGGTAAGGGAACGGCAGCAGCAGCAGCACTGCATGGCCCCAGGGAGGGCTTTTTGGGGGAAATGTGGTGCTGAGAAGTCCCAGCCCCCCCCTCCATCCTATAACCATCCTATAACGATCCCTGTCCTCCTGCAGACCTCAAGCCACTCAGACCTGGAGCGGTGCACACCAGAGCCTGAAGGTCTCCTGGAGCTTCAGGGTGAGCGGCCGCCCCCATGTACGCCCCACAACACCCCATAGCCCCTGTAGGCACCCTGTAGGCCTCCCTTCTTGGGGCACCCCGTGCTCCCCACTGGGTCCCCAAGGCACTCGATGAATGGATCCCGGTTATGCGCAGATGAGCCGAACCCGACGCTGAGCAGAGCAGAGGAGGATGAGGAAGAAGAGGAGGAGACGGCAGAGCACACTCCAGTTCTGGGCAGAGGTGAGCAGTGCCTCGGCAGAGCCATGCAGCGTCCGTGGGCCCAGCACAGGGCCGGGACAACGCCCGTCTCGGCCACGCTGCTGTCCCCAACACCAGCTGCTCCTGGCAGGGGGACCCCACACAGCACTGCCAGCCCAGAGCGCCGCACAGCTGCGTGCCTTCAACACCGTCATCGTGCTCTACCTGCTGCTGTGAGTCCCTGGGCAGGGCCGCCCCCACCCCCAGCCCTGTGTCCCTGTCCCTGCGCCGTGCCTGACGCTGTGCTGTCCCCAGGATGGTGGCCCTGCTGCTGACCTCGGGGTACATCGGGCTGCGCATCCTGGAGCTGGAGCAGCAGCTGGCGGCCATGGGGGCTTGGCCAGAGCTCAGCCTGGTGCAGCGGTGAGTGGGGGGCAGCGGCCCCTTCACCCCCAGCTCAGTGGGAACCCCTCACACCCTGCCCTCCCTCCCAGGCACAAGAAGACGTGAGGCCAGCAGGGACCTGGCTGTCACCGGGCCACCAGCCCATGGGACCAGCTCCGGGACTCCCCAGAAGGTGGGGTGGTCCCCAAATACCTTCCAGCACCCCCAGGGAGCCTCCGCAGGCCGTGGGGCTCCATCCGACCCCCCCCACTCTTCACCCCCGAGCTCACTGTGTGAGCACCGATCTGAGGACAAAGCAGACTCGTGGGGGCAGCCAGAGCCAGGCCCCACCCTGGGCTACGTGGGGCAGCCACCCCCAGGGGTGCAGGCACAGCAGGGCCTGGTGGGCACGGGGAGACTGAACTGTTTTTATTAATAAAGAGCTGACGTGGTGCTACCTGTGCTGCACGGGAAGCTGTGGTAGAGGGTCCCCCATCCCAAGGCTGACTGTTCCTCAGGCTGTGCACAAAGAGGCTCTGCTCCCCCTCCCCCCCATAGCAGCACCGTTATTGGGGGGCTGAGGGCTGGTGCTGCAGGAGGCTCCAGCTGCAGACATCCCGGCGGGTGGTTGGGGGGCGGCAGAAGGACAGCAAAGGGACGTACCCCGGGCTGCCCCCCAGCGTTGCAGTGCTCTGGCTGCGGGTGGCCACTGCAGAGCAGAAGGAAAGCGGTGAGGGGGGGCTCGGGTGGGCACTGCAGGACACACTGCCACCCCCCAGCTCTTACCGTACTCCTTGCCCAGGATGGGGCGCTCCTGCCACAGGAAGGCTCCCCAACGTGTGCCAGGCCCCGGGTAGGCAGCAGGAACAGTGGGGTCCCAGCAGGCAACCTCCCGCAGGTGCTGGTCATAGACTTGGGGGCGAAAAACAGGCTGCAGAGCTGCGGGCAGGCAGCAGGACACCCCCAGCCCCCCACCCCCATCCTCCCACTGAAGAGCCCCGCCGCTTCCTCCTCCCCAGCTCCTGGGTCAGCGCTCTGCTTTCCCCTCCCAAAATCCCCCCGCCCAGCTCCGTACCGGGGGGCAGCAGGAGCCGTTCAGGAGCGCTGCGTGGGCGCTGCCAGCGCTGCCAGGCAGTGCTATGGCTGAGGCCGTCCCCGGTGTCCTCCGCCCCGTGGCAGCTCGGCTCCGTCCACCAGCTCTGCCCCGCTGCATCCCGGCCCAGGGGGGTCACCTTCCAGCGCACCGCCTGCCTCAGCACTGGGGCGCAGCGCGGCCCCCGCAGCGTCACAAACTGCTCACTGCGGGCAGGAGGGGGCATCAGGGCCTGCAGCACCCGCAGGGCTCAGCCCCGGGGTCCCGCTGCAGCCTCACCTGCACAGGGGCAGAGGGAAATCTGTTTCGAGGGTGCTCTGTGGCACCAAGGCTCTGTGCACCCCCGGCTCCATGCCCAGCGCTGGGAGCCCACAGCAGTGCTGGAATCAGCACCCGAGCAACAGCAACAGGGGCAACGGGGTGGGGGCAAAGGGGGGGGCACCTCTGTGCCACACAGCACAGGGACCACGGCCCCGTTAGCAGGCAGCACCAAACCACCACACAGAGCTCAGGGCACCCCCGGAGCAGCAAAGCGAGGAGAGGCGAGCGATGTAAATTCACAACTTGTTTAATGCCAGTCAGAACACTTTACATGGAAAAGTTACAACTCAATACTTGGTTTTTTCTTTCCCCCCTCCCCACCACACGATGCTGTATATGGAACAATGCCACGCGGTCACAGACTGTCACAGAGACTCCGGGCTGCCCCCTGCTCGCAGACAGCGCAGCTGATGAAGGCTTTGCTCTCTTCCCTGGTCAAGGAGGGCAGCAGGAGGGACGCAGCCCCACACTCACCCACCGCCGCCCTCAGCTCCCACACAACAACGCTCTCCCCCCCCCCCCCCGACACCCCACGCTGTGCTGGGTGGGATTCGTGACCATCGAATCCACTCGGTGCTCCACCACCACATTTAACAGTGCCAAAAAAAGGAAGATAATCAGGAGGCCTTCAGACCGACCCCGGACCGAGTGCTGTGCTGCAAGAACAGAGTGGTTGTGCCAACATCGGGCTTGGAATTACACCCCAGTGATTCTGGAGGAGCAGTGGGGGCTGCTGCGTGTGACGGCTCGCAGCTGTGCCCCTATGGGGCTGGTAGCACCGCTACCCTACGGCCTGCCTTCAGGAAAAGGAGCACTGCCTCTACACCCTACAGAGAACAGGTCAAGGTCTATATACACAGCCAGGAAAATCCCAAGGAGAAAAGGGAACGGCACACACAGCCCCGTGCAGGAGGGAGGGCACAGCATTGGCAAACGGACACGGTAAGACAGAACAGGCTGCTGCAAGCAGAACAGCTTCTCCTTAAATTAAAAGCAACACGACACACACGTGAGTGCTTGGCAGCACGACCACGGCGCCCAGCACGCCGCCCCAGGCACACAAGCAGGCGCTCTCTTCCCATACAGCTCCAACAACAAAGAAAACCAACAGGTCCCCTGGCATCAACGTGGAGATTAAAAAACAAGGAGGAAAACACAAAGGGCAACAAATTCTGCCTGGCTTCAGAAGGAGAACCCCCCTCAGCCCTTCCATCCAGCCAGAAGAGGCCAGGCTCCCTCTGAAATAAGCCAGATCCCCCAGGAGTGGTTTTGTTTCTCAAGCACATCACAACTGCTTTTGTCCTCAGGAAGGCTCCGGAGCAACCAGCCCAGCACACAGCACTGCAGGAGCTCCGCAGGCACTGCTTGGCTTTGCTTTTGAAAGCCACTGTTGTGTTTTGGTTTTTTTTCCTTCTTTCCCCTCTCTGTTAAATAAAGGACTGGCCTAAAACGCCCCGCAGCCATTTTAAGCTGCTCTGAGCGCGTTCCCTCCGAGGTGGAGCCTCTTCAGAGCCCCAGACGTTATGTTTGGGGGTGGCTGGAAAGCGGGCCAGAACCCAGCAGCCCTATGGGAGCAGCACTGCGGCACCTGCCTCATTTGGAAGGAATGAGCGGTTCTCCGGCGCAGTGGGGATCCCGGGCTCTAAGGAGTGCCTTTAGATAGCAGAGAGGCCAACGCTCAGCCGGGGCGTTGCCCCACAGGGGCAAGGATACTCTCATCTCTCCTAAGAGCAGACAACACAGCAGTTGGGATGGCCTTGGTCCGGTCTCAGTGGTCCATGTAAACACGTTTTCTCCAGTACAAAAGAAAAACAAGGGCTGCAGGGCGCTGCTTTGACCTCTTCTACCCGTACCCCTTCAACAAAGGATGAAGCCATGAACCTTTGGCAGTTCCCTCCCACCCCCCCCCCACAGCCCCAGCAAAATACTGCCCAGTGCCATTCACAAGCACTGTTTAATCAGTGCCTGTGGGTCTGTCCTCAGGCCCAGCGGCGCTCCCTCCCCTCCCGGCTGCTCTCTGGGGTCCCATGCACACCAAAGCAGTGGTTCCATCCTGGTACGGCAGGCAGGACTCCCCTGGGCTGCAGTGTGGGGCTTTACCGTATCCTGGTGAAGAGGTTCAGAACGGATACGGACTCCTACAACAAAAGGCAAAGCGGCACTGAGCACTGCAGAGCTTCAACCGCCACCACCACGCTGCCGCGCCACCTCAGGGCACAACATTCAAAGTCCAACACCATAAATATTCCCATGTGTTTGGGTTTTTTTCCTCCCCCCCACAGCTGATGACAAGGAGCACGGCAGGCAAGCGTGCCATTCCCACGTCTGTGTGCAAGGCTGCACCACAGCCCCACACCCAGAGCTGCCCCCACAGAGCCCTCCTTCGGGCCTCAGTGCTGCTATCTACGCCACACAGCAGAGCACCGGGCACGGCACGCTGCTGGCACCCCCAGGATCATCACCTCCAGCAATTAAGGAAGGAGCTGAAGGATAATCAAAGATGAGGACACCGTCAGCTGACAGCACCACGCCAGCAGGGATGGATGCTGAGGGGCTCAAGGTGAGCGCAGCAGTTCCGGGACAGGCTGGGGAATGACGCCTTGTCACGCCACCCTGCGTGCGCACAGCCAGCCTTTTATTGTGTCTCATGACTGCAAAGCCTTTTATACTGCAGCCAAGTTTAACTCTTAATTGCAATCATCCCTCAATCCGCAGGGTAAGGTCAGTGGACCCAGAGGTGAGGCTGAAGAAGAGAGCAAACAACCCGAGTCCCTGCTGCAGCTGCAGGCAGCCTTACCTTCGTGGAGCGAGTCTTACTGAAGACGTTCCAGAAGCGCAGGGTTTCATCTCCAGCCCCTGTCACGATGGCCTCCCCGTCGGGGGACATCGCCTGCAGCCAAGAGAGCAACCCTGAGCCTCTATTGCATTCCTGAGCTTGAAAACAAACCCTGATCAGAACACGAGAGAGATTCGACTCGCCTTCCCCGTGCCAGTCATAACTGGGGCTATTCCTCCCCAGATCATAAACGTGTGCTAAGGCAGGAAGCGTGACAGAGCTGGCAAACGCCACTCGTTAGTCACCTGGCTTGGAATCCACCTTGCAAAACAGTATCAGCAATGTTCATCACCTGCCAAAAGCCCAACGTAACCAGGCAGGTAATCCACCCGGAGCTCCCACCTGCACCCGGTGCTTTGATATGGAATTAGGAAGGCTGAAGGCACCGGGTGATTCCCTGCCTGCAGTTACCAACAAACAGTGACCGGGCCTTGTGGGAACGAGAAGAGATCCTGCGCTTCCCTCTGAAGAGTTCTGGCAAGCTTTGCTGCTCCTTAATACAGCCCCACATTTCCATAGCAGTAAATCAAAGCATCCCTTGCAGGCAGGGAAAGCAGACAGAGCTTTTTTCATTGCTTGGGGGGCAAAGCTGGCATCCCTACCACGACCAGAGGCAGCTGACAGTGCTCCCACCTCAGCACGCGCTCAGCAGCTGCTGTGGACGGCGGCCGCTGCTTACCAGGTAGAGCACCCTGTACGAGTGCCCCGTGAGCTTCGCCACTTGAGTGAGCGAGGGGTATTTCCAGACGAGGATCTGGTTCTGCGAGTACCCGTGGGTGCTAACCTGGAAGGAGGCAGGGAACACACGTTACGCTCCCAGCTCGAGGCGGCTCGGCAGGAGGGCCGCGCGCAGGGACTCACCAACTCGTTGGCGTGCTTCGACCAGGCCAGGTTGCACACCTGGGAGCCGGTGTCGATGCACTGCAGGGGCTGCCCTGTCAGGGTGTTCCAGAAGCGGATGCAGCGGTCAGCGGTGCCGCCGCCGGAGGCCAGGAGGCCGTGCTGGTGTGGAGACCAGGCGATGGCTTTCACTGCAGCCAGGTGCTCCGTGTACTGCTGCACGGGGCTCAGGCTGGAGTGGTTCCAGACGAGGAGCTGGAGGAGAGATGTGAGCAAAGCTGAGCTGAGTCGTGCGTCCGCAACGCCCGCAGAGCGCGATGCTGCACTGGGATTGACTAGGAAACCTGAAGGCTTCCCACAGCTCTGCCCGAGCACACCCAGCCCAGCTCCCTCAGCCTGACGCCGTCTCACGCAGACACTGAGCTCGGCTGAGGAGCCGCCAGCCCACAGAAGCCCTCAGGTTAAGCTCCTAAAGCCAAAGATGTGGCATCTCTGAGCGTCACCTCAACACCACTCATCTGTGGGGCTGTATTGCTCCAACACGGCTAAAAACACCCAAATCCATCTGCAGGCATCTGACCAGGCACTCTGTACAACCATGCTGCTGGGTACGCTGGGTACATTCACTACCTAGCAACCCGCTCCAAAGGGCCCTGAATGCTGCTTCTCTGGAACAGATGCTCCCTCCATATGGCACCCAGTGAGACACAGCTCCGTGCTGTAGGTAGCACAGCTTACACAGCTCCTCAACTCGGTTTCCTTCTGCATGCATAAACGTTATTCACTGTGCTCTACCTAAACCAAGTCAGGAAGTGCAGCTTAGCTTTATTGAACCCAAAACCCAGTCAAGCTATGGATTTAATTAGCCAAATACAGGAGCAAAATTCGATTTGCCTCTTTAATGTTATTAGAGAGAGAGGACTGAGGAGCAGCTCAGCGTGATTTACAGTTGGACACAGCCCAGCAATTGAGATAAAAGCCCCTCCACGTTGCAGCTTAAAGGAAGGGGGGCTGACAGCTCCCGGTGAGCACGCAGAGATGCTGAGCCGCACGTGGGCAGCGCTGAGCACTGTACCTTGTTATCATTGCCCCCAGATGCCAGCAGCTGGTGGTCTGTGGACCACTTGAGCCCGCAGACCTCCTGCCTGTGGCCCTGGAGCCGCCGCTCCGACTGCAGGGGGGGGGTGCGGATGTCCCTCTGCAGGATCATTCGGTCTCTGCTCCCAGAAGACAGCTGGTCTGCGTTCCACGCCAAGGCACCTGCGAGAGAGGGAGAGCAGAGGGGTAAGAGTGTGTTTCCGGGGCCCTGCAGGAGCAGGCAGGGCTCAGCTACCAGAGCTCTGAGACCAATCCCATCTTGTGAGGCACTAAAGCACAAAGGCAGAACTCAGAAGGAATCTCACAGCCCCAAACCTCAGCGCTCAGATTCAGTGCCTGATAATAAAACAACAACAGAACAGCCCCTGAAACACTCAGAACTGGAAATCTCAGTGTGGAGCTGCTGCCTGCAGGGCTGAAAGCGGAAGCAGGTGGCAGCGAAAAGCAGTGCTGGAAGCAAACTAAAGGGCCTCAGACATGGAGGAAACACCTGCTGCAAGAGGCACTCAAACACCGCCACACCCAAGATCCGAACACCACAAGGACTAGGTGGCAACACTTTCAAGGCAGCTCAGGACACAGCGGGATAAAAATACCAGTTCTGGTGCTGTTTGAGCTCTGCTATTTCCAGCAGATCCCTGCTAGGAGAACAGCAAAAAAACCAGGAGCTGAACATGCAGCATCTTCCACCTCCCGCCTCCTTACCAACTCTGGCTGTGTGTCCCTCCAGCATGGAGAGCTTCTTTCCTGCAGCTGCATCCCAGATCTGTACAAAGCCCTTGTGAGTGCCAACAGCTACCAGGGTCCCCTGGACAAACAGAAAACCACCACCAGTAAGGTCAGTAAGCACAGACAGATGCAAAACAAAAGCTCGGGAAAAGCCTGAAGATAAATCCCATGGGATGGAACGCATCCAGAGTTCTACCTTCCATCCTTCCCCTGCTGTAGAGGGCCAGCATGGAACATGTTTGTTGTGGCACTTTATCATGGAGAGCCAGAGAAGTGAGCTGGCTCCTCCTCCCTCCCATCTCTCTTATTGAATACCTCAAAAGCCACAAGATACAAGAGGTTTCTCTCTTTACCCCCTCATTTAGCAGAGAGATTTACCTGACAGCACACAGGGAGCTTGGGGCAACACAAAAATAAACCAAGGAGGCTAAAAGTGGTGAGGAAGGGTGTGGGACAAAGGAGGGCTACTGGAATTCCAGCTGGCATCCCAGGTAATGTCACACTGACCCGTTCTGACCAGCCCACGGATGTCACAGAGTCCCCTTCCACAGAGAGATCACACAGCCGGGTCACCTGGAAAATAAGGCACCACCAGCTTGAAAAGACACCATCAGCTGCCTCTCTAACGAGGGACTGGCTCGGGACAGAGCATTACAGACCCAGAGCCCCTCACACAGCGTGTTCCTACAGCTCTGTGCCTGACTGCTGTGTCAGTGCCCACAGCAATGGGTGCACTGCTCTGCATTCACCTGGCTGGTGCAAGCACTCCACAGGTAAACACAGGTCCCGAGGCCAACGCTGAGCACGTTCAGAGAGGACCAGTCCACCAGGTTCAGGTAGAAGTCGTCCTGCAGCTCCGGGGCATCCAGCACCTTGAAAGGAATCTTGGAGATCTTCCGAGTTGGTTTTCGGGGTGACCTCAGCAGCTTCTGACTGTTTACAGACATAGAAACAACCGCAGGCTAGCAGACATGGCAGCAGGCTGCACGGACCAGAGCAGCTGCCCTTGAAAGCAGATCTACGTTTGCACAGGAACACAGAGAGGCAGCAAAACTCCCTCCAGCAGATAAGAGCAGAAGGAGTTGGGTTCTGCCTCTGCACAGGAGCTGGGCAGCAGAAAGGTGAGCTGGCTGGGGATGCTCAACAGCACACCCTGCAGATGGGAGCAGGCTGGACTCCTGCACAGACCCCCAGAGAACCTGCCTGCATTTATTACCTTTCTCAGACCTCCAAATCCAATCCAAGTGGCCATCTGTTGCCTTAGAAGGAAACCCTGGAGAACCCAACCCTCCTTTGTGCACCCAGCCATACCTTTTGTTGCTGACAGGAGACAAGGAATACGGTGAGACCTCGTTGCCATCATCAGGACTGGAACGCTTTGTGCTGAGGGAATACTGCATGAAGGAAACACAGAGAGAGCCTCAGCACAGCCGAGAGGGAGGGGGCCCTCAAAAACAGCCACAAGTGCCCGGCTGCCTCCCACACCCACTGTCAGCCCCATCAGTTCCTCCCTATTCTCGGTGTTCCGGCTGCACACACACACACAGAATTAACCTCCACTGAAGTCTGAGGCCTTGATTTGGTCACTGACAGTTTTGGGCAGGGTAACAAAGCTTTGTTCCCACTCAGTTCCTTGGCTTGCAGAGACAGGAAGCACACAGCTCACTGCAGGTGCCCGTACTGCCTTTACGAGCCCACAGATCTCAGTTCCCAACAACTCACACAAGCAAAGTCACAGTAATCCTAACTCACAGCTTCACAGAACTGAGCCTTGCTCCCCTGACAGACCCACAGCCCCCCCGTCCGAATGCAGCCAACTTACAGTGAAGAGAGACTTCTTCTCCGGGGTGGACGGCTGCAGCCTCCTGTCCTCTGTCTGTGGGTCCTGCACCTTCTCAATCCCAGCTCCCAGGAGCTCGTTCTTCAGCAGGGCAGAATAAGCAAGGCCGTCTGTGAACCAAACAGGAGCTCAGGCAGAGCCTTCTGGAGCCACAGACAGCCCTGCAGAGACTGACAGGACCACAGCAGCTCAACCTGGGGCCTCTCCACAAGCCTGGGATTCCCAGCTATTAATTCCCAGGAACTGAGACTAACAGCTCCTCCTCCTTCCTGTCCATCAGAAGTGCTCTGTGACAACACATCCCGGCACACAAACGTGCCCTTGCTTCCCAGATGCCCACAGCAGCCTGCGGAGGCAACCTGCCATCCCTCCCACAACGTGCCTTTCAGAATGCATTTCTAAGGGCACCTTTTGGCACGAGCACCAGGTGCCAGCGCTCCCCCGGCTCCTGAACCTGCACCAAATGGGAATCAGAGCTGCAGCCGTGGCCACAAGCAACAGAAACGAGGTCTCACCTTTGCCATTGTCTGACGTAGCATCCTTTGCCTTCCTGTTCTGACTTGGTGACTTTTCATTCTCCTGAAGGGGGAAACAAGCAGTCAGCATACAGAGCTGTGTGTGGAGCACCCAACAGGCAGCAGGCTGCCACTGTGGGGCAGAAGATGCACATTCAGAGCAGCTCTTCAAGAGAGGCCATGAGGCCGTGCTGCAGGTGATGCACACAGCAGCTCTGCACAAGGCAGGAAACAGCACTTCCTTACTCAAAGGCTCTGAGAGGGGAGCAGAGCTTACATTTATTCTGTGGAAGTTGATGCTCCAGTTGGCCCCGGCTCTGGAGGGAATGAATCTGTCCCCATGCTTGCTAGGAGATGACATTGGAGAATTGGAAGGTGTCAGGGTTCTCCTCATCTCTGCTACCTGAATTCAAGAGCGAGAGACATGGAGGAACAGGCATTGGGCTCAGAAAGGGGTCTGAAAACCATCAGAGGGGTCACATCCAAGCTAAATATGCCTCAATAGAAGGGCAAGGCACTTGTTTAACCCCATAACAGAGCAGCTGGAGGGGCCAGACAGGGCAGGGCACCTGGGGGGTGAGCTGCAGGTACCTCACCTGCGGGTGCCCTCGTTGGATGCAGTAAGGGATGCTGGAGAGGACCCCCAGCTCCCCTCCCTCTGCCTGCAGCTCCATCCCAGGTATGTCAGCACCTCCCCCACAGACCTGGGAGGGTTCATCACCCCCTCCCAGCCCGCCCACCCCTCACTACGGCAGCGTTAAGGCAGGCTGTGCCAAAGGCCTTGCTCAACTCAGCATAAACGACATTTATTCCCTCCTCTCCTCCAGCAAGTGGAGCCGTGCTGCCACAGAGGGCTCTCAGGTCAGGCACCACCTGCCCTTAAGTCAGTGCTGCTCCCCTCGTGTCAGGAAACGTCCCCAGAAGGATCTGCTCAGGGATTAAGGAGCACTGCTGCTGCCTCCCCTGCTCTCCAGTGCCCTCTTGGGCTACTCTGGCCTGCAGTCCTAAGGCTGCTCTGTTTGTCAGCCCCAGCATTCACACCCTGCACACAGCTGAGGCTCTTTGTAAAAGGCATTGCTGCGCTACATAAAAAAACCTCAGCTCCTTTAGGAACCCAAAGTGAGCTCGTCTGTGTCAGAGCTCTTCTTTGGCTCCTCCTGGAGCAGCTCAGGGAACCACAGCTGCTTACAGCCCAACAGCACCCGGCTTCCCACAGCTTTCAAAGCCATGGGATGAAACACAGAGCAGAGCTGAACACCCTGGGTCACTGCAGACCCCTCCACTCACACCAGGCATCGTGTTCTCATTCTGTATGTTGATCTGGCGCAGGAGACGTCTCTCATAATCCTGGTCCATACTGGGAGGATCGGGGCTGGGAGCTCAGCAGCCTCAGGGCTTTATGCTCATGAAGTCCACTCAGCAATCAGCCTGCTGCAAGACAGGGGAAGAAAACCCCCCTGATGTTACAGCTCCTCAGATGGAAGCTGAGTGCCCAGCCTCCCCTTTGGCACTCCCACATCCCCCCCATGTGCTCCCCCCATCCCAGCACCGAGATGCAGATATGAGACACGGATCCCACCACACAGCAACGTGCTGCCCTGAGCCCTGCAAACCCAAGGATGGCCTCTGAGGGCTTCACACTGCAGTTCCAGGCTGCACAGACATGGATTCTAACTCCCTCACCCCAAACCTCACCCTCCAGGGCTGCAAAGAGACTCAACAGCACACCATAAGACCAGGTCTGTCCTATGAGAGATCCATGCTATCTCTGCCTTCCCAGAGCATCCTGCAGACAGCCCCAGCCTGCTGTGTGCTCACTGCCACCAGCCCCAGGTGCCCACGTTCCAGCAATGCCCACTCCCAGCTGGCTGAATTCAAGCTGGATTTGGGAAGCAAAGTGCTGCCAGGTGCAGCTGCAATATTTGTACCACCTGCCTGCATTCAGCCTTCAGCTTCACAGCAGAACCAGAGCTGGAGGTGCTGCAGCCCCACACGGAGTTAGAAGACAGGCACTGAGTGCTACCTGTGCCTTTCTTCCACCCCCGGTGCCACAAACGCCACCCCCTCCTCGCAGGCCGGAGCCCAGCCTGCACTTCAGCCTGGAGGTGACGAATATTTGCTGCTCTGCTCACACCGCACCTCCAGCAGGGCTTCACAGAGCCCCACGCCAGCTCCCAGCGCCGCCCTGAAGGCTTTGTGTCTGCTTTGGCCCTAAACAGATGGCAGAGGGGCTCTGACAGCACAGCACAGCAGCGCTCACCTGAAACAGGGCCCTGCACGAGGAGCACAGAGCCCACACAGCTGGACCTGCATGTGCCAGGCGATGCCTCCAGGAAACCAGGGGACAGCAGCAGCTCTGGAGGAGCCTTTGTGAAAAGCAACCGACAACCACACACCAATAAGCTCTCAGTGTGCTTTTAGCAGCCCGGAGGGCTTTCACCCCACAGAGCTCTCTTAGATGCACAACCTCCTTTAGGAAGTGATGCTATTAAGCGAGCAATGCTCAGATAGCACCGCTGCTTGTAGGACGGATGCTCTCCTACACCCTCCTCCTCTCCACAGCTGGAAGGAAGGGAAGGAAGCCAACAGCCTGCCACGCCGTGCTCCCAGGACGAGCACTTCCAGCTGTGCAGCTGAACTGCAGAGCTCAGAGGGAGAGAAGAGCAAACCCTGCTGCACACACAGCCGGATCCCCAGCCGAGGGGCTCCCAGCCTCCTGCCCAGCTTCATTCACTCACGAGGATCGCAGCTTCGCTCCTCTCCCTTCCCGGCTGACGTTTCTCATTCTGCACACACCTCACTGCAGATTACAGCAGCGGGTAGATCGGAGCAGACACAGCCATCAGGCACACAGCAGGGGAACCTCTCAAAAGCAGCATCACCGTTAAACCCTTTTTTATCGCCCGCAGGCAGCAGTTCTGCCTTCCTTTCACCTTTTCACCCCGCTGCTTCATAAAGAGGAGAGCCACGCCTGCTGCCAGGGAAGCCAAAAACAGTACAGAGTCTGCAGGAAGCCACGGGCTGGGAAACACAGAAGGCATCAGGATGCAACCAGCCGCGGGGTCAGCGCTGTGTCATCCCTCCCTGTGGGTCAGCAGGCAAACTCTGCACCTCGTCAGCAGGAAGGCTCCTAACAGGTTCACCTATTACGAAGGCAAAACAAACAACAGAGGCCGCAGGAAGAGAAACAAAACGCTCTCTGATTTGGGAGATGCAGGAATTAACAAAGGTGTGCTGAGGGTGTTTGTGCAGCTCCTCCTTTCCTGGCTGGCTGAAGGTCTGTGGTGCAGATCAGGGTCGGCCCAGCACCCACCACATCCTGGCTCTTCCCTCTGCTCCTGCTCTGAGGCAGGCAGAGCGGGAAGGAAAAGTCCCCCATGTGGCGCTGGGTGCTGTACAGCACTGTACAGCTCTGGTGACCTCCTGCTGCACGTGGCACAAGGGACGCCCAGCAGTGCTGCAGGGTTCTGCTTCCAGACGTCCCCTCTCCCACAACGCCAGCAGCCTGGAGGCCACCACCAAAACCCACACAGCTCCCTCTGTGCCACCACAAGCCTGCGGCTCACCTCGGAGCCAGGCTGAGCTGCTGGCAGCACCTCTCAGGCTCTGGGGATAAGGCGCTGCACTGAGGGCGGAGTTTATCCATGCCAAGTGCCCAAGACAAACAGAACTCAAGGTAGCAAGAAAGCAAGTTCACCCCGTGCATCTCACAGCACCCCACACAGCCTTCGGGGCTTTTCTTTAAGCAGTCTGCACGCCCTGCCCTGCTGCGTGTCACACCTGAGGGAGGCAAAGCACGCTGCCCTGTGAGCTGACCTGCAGCACTCACAGCCCACAGGCAGCCTGCAGATTGTTTTCCACCACAGCTCCCAGCTCCGCTCACTCAGTTTCATTTCTAAATGAAAACAAAACCTTGCAAAACAGACTCACCTGCTTATCTCCCCCTATGCCTCATAACAAAGTTACGAGCAGCTGTTAAGAGCACCCAGCTCCAGATAAAAGCTCTGCTTTACCGACAGCCTCATTGTGAGTCAGGGCTCTAAAAGCCAAGATTAAACATTTACCAGCAGCTCTGTCCGTGAGCCCGGGCAACTCAAAGTGCTCCTAAGCTACTGGAAATGCAGCAGTGCCCCCTGGTTAATTCGTTCAAGAGGGGCCAAAGGATTCAGAAAACGCAGTGACTTCAGTTGACAGCCCCAGAATATTCTGCTCTGCACAAAATAGCAGCAATAAAAGAGATCAGACCTTATTATGAAGCGTTGTTGCCAGCCCTGCGAGGAACCTTGGGCACAGAACGCCAGGCTGGCATCATTAAACACCCTAACTCAATAAGGCTGAGCACTTCACGAGCAAATGAGCGCCGTGCCTCCAGGAGGACAATAAATCCCAGGAAATCCATCTGAGCAATAAAGCCGTGGCAGCCCCGATGGATGACTCCGCTCTGACAGCTGCCTCCCCCTCTTCCCACATGCAGGAGATGCATTTAAAGACCTCAACCCTGTAATTCACCCAATGGATGAACTACTTCCCCTTCGGAAAGCATCAACTCATTAAAAAATAATAACAAAGGGCAGAAAGCATCGCTCAGTTCCCTCAGACCACTAAAAGCTGTCAGAGGACCAGCAGTGCAGCCCCAGCTTTCGCTGCACGCACACACGCAGCTCTCAACCACAGCTTCTCTTCCTGCTTCACAGATCTCCCACCAGAGCACAAACCACAACCTCAGCTGCCATTCAGCACCGTGATACGATCGAGGGAGCTGCCTCACAGCAGAAGAGCCGCTCTCCGGGGCTGGCCAAGCCCTCCCAACAAGGCAGCAGAGGGCAGCTACACGAGGGACGCACTTCGGGCAGCTCAGACAGGTGCTACACACCGCACCCAGGCGACAGATGCGCTGTCCGTTACCGAGCGAGCCCGACGAGGAGAGCGCCGAGCACGCAGAGTTCTGCGGGCAGAGGCTCAAACCGCCAACGGCCTGCAGCCCCGCACAGCTCTGTGACAGCGGCCCGCGGAGCCGTAGGATGATTGCCGAGCTCTCCCACTGAAGCTCAGCCTCACCCCGCCACGTTTGGGCCACAGAGGAGGGGCACAGCGCTGCTGCCAGGCCCGAGGACCCTCAGAACACGGGGCAGACGCAGGCCACAACACGGGGCAGGAGCGGGGCACAACACGGGGACAGCCCCGCCCGGCCCGGCCCCGCCCCACCAGGCCCGGCCCCTCCACAGCCCGCCCCTCCAGGGCCCACATCTCCGGGGAAAACGGGCGGCCACAGTCAGCCCCGGAAGCCCGCCCCGCTCGGACCCGGCCCCCCAGAAGCGTGAGGCAGCCCCAGGCCCGGCCAGCACCCTCACTCGCCTACCTGCCCGCCAGGCCGGGCCCCGCTCCGCCTCCACCTGTCAGCAGCGCCGGCCCCAGCGCTCCCGCAATATGGCGGCCGCTGCCGGCCGGAAGTTCCGCCCCTCGCGCGGGGCACGATGGGAGCGCACCGTCCGCCCGTTCGAATGAATACAGGAAGTGCCCGCGGGCGTTGCCATGGCAACGGCCCGGCCTGCTCCGACCCGCGGGGCCTCGGCGGGGAGCGGGCCCACCCCGTCCCGTTCCTCATTGTTCCTCCGCCGGGCTGTGTTTACAACAAGCACTAATAAAATGGGAAGCTAAAGAGAGCCTCGATCATTCCCTTAAAATAAAACCAAATAACACGGAGCGAGTGAGGGAAGCCCCGCGGTGCCCCCCTCGGCCGGCCCGCAGCGGGCCCTGCGCCGTCCCCGCTCTCCTCGAGGCCGTGCCGAGGCGGCACCGCCCCGCCGTGACCCCGCGGCCGATCACTTCCAGGGCGGCCCCGGCTCCTGATTTGAAAATGCAGGAGCGGCTGCTGGTGCTGCTGTGCGCGTTGGCGCGGCGGGCGGGCGGGCGGCGGAGGGCCATGGCCGGGCGCTGGGACGGGCCGCAGCGGCGGGCGTGGCTCCGGCACTACTACAGCCAGCGGCAGAAGCGGCTGATGACGGTGAGGGGCGGCGGGGGGATGCGGAAATGGGGAC
>JACDJE010000634.1:504752-523065 GCA_016647715.1 Pavo muticus
TTGCATCCGCGGGTGGCGGTGCAGGTGGCCGTGGAAGCTGCAATGTAAAACGCTGATGCGGAGCTGCATCAGGAATTGCAGCCCACGTTGCGACGGGGTTTCGTTGCAGAGGGGGCAGCGGGGGGTGTGGCTGGGACTGCAGCATGAATTGCAATGTAAGCTGCAGCCTCAACTGCAGCGTGGGTTCCAATGCAAGTCGTGCCGTGACTGGCAGCACTGCAATCCAGATTGCTGTGTGAAGTGCACGGGGAGCTGCAGTGCGGGAGGCAACGCGAGCTGCAGGGCCGACCGCAAGGCAAAGGGCAGCACTGCAGCATGGAGGCGTGGTGCAAACTGCAGTGTTGGGCTGCAACAGGAGCTGCAATGGGGGCCACGGCAGGAGAGGCTGCAGAAACTGCAGGACGAGCTGCAAGATGGATGGTGACGTCAACTGCATCCTGAGCTGCAATATACACCGTGGCCTGAGTTGCAAGGTGAGCTGCAATATAAACTGCAATATGGGCTGCAATGTGAGCTCTAATATGAGTTGCACTATAAGCTGCATTATGGGCTGCAATACGAGTCCCAGTGTAAGCCCCAGTGCGAGCTGCAATATGAGTTGCAATATGAGCTGTGGCATGAGTGGCAGCGTAAACTGCAGCATGAGCCCCAAAGATGAGCTGCAATATAAACTGCATATATAAATTGCAACGTGAGCTGCGATGTGAATCCAAAGGGGAGCTCCCATCTGAACTGCAGTTCGAGCTGCAATACGAGCTGCAATATAAACCTCCATATGAGCTACAATATAAACATGAGATGCAATACAGACTGCAGCACAGGTTGCAATATAAAGCACTACGTGAGCTGCAATATCAACTGCAACGTGAGCCTCAGTGTGAGCTGCAATACAAGCTGCAACTTGAGCTGCAAGATGAGCTGCAATATAAATTGCCACATGGGCTGCAGTGTGAGTGGCAGCATGAACTGCAATGCGAGCTGCAGTCAGTTGCAATATAAATTGCAACGTGAGCAACAGTTTGAGTTGCAGTGTAAATCGCAATGTGAGCTGCAATATGAGCTGCAGTATAAACCGCAGTGTAAGCTGCAATATAAACTGCTGTATGGGTTGCAACATGAGTGGCAATATGAATCCCAGCGTGAGCTGCAATATAAGCTGTGGTCTGAGGTGCAAGATGAGCTGCAATATAAACTGCAATATGAGCTGCAATATAAACTGCAGTGTGAGCTGCAATGTGAACTGCAGCACGGGTTGCAATACAGATTGCAATGGGAGCTGCGATCAGCTGCAGCATAAATTGCAACACGAGCTCCAATATGAGTTGCAATACAAACTGCAACACGGGCTGCAGTACGAGCTGCAACCTGAATCCCAACCTGTGCTGCAATATAAGCTGCAACTTGAGTTGCAAGATGAGCTGCAGTGGGTCGCCACGTGAACTGCAATGAGCTGCAACACAAACTGCAGCACGGGCTGCGACGCGAACGGCACCGTGGGCTGCAATGCAAACTGCAAGAGGAGCCGCAGCCTGAGCTGCAATGCGAACTGCAACGGGAGCTGCAAGGCGAGCTGCAATAGGAGCCGCAATATAAACTGCAATGGGAGCCGCGCCGCAATAGGGACCGCCATACAGGCAGCAGTGGGAGCTGCCAGACGGAGCTGCCACCCCCCAACCCCCCCCCAGCGGCAATGGGGGGCCCTGGGGGGGCGGGGGGGGGTNCCTGCAGCACTGCCCCACGTGTGGATTTGGGGATCCCGGGGCACCTCTGTCTGCCCCTCCGTGCTCAGCCCCCCCGCCGTGCCCGGATTACGGCGCTAAGCTCCTTCCCACGGGCACTCTGCCCTCTGCCATCCACCTCCCAGCACAGGGGCGGTGGGGACACGAGGACCCCGATGCCGCTTGTCCCCTGCGTCCCCCCACGCAGTGACAGCCGGCGATGGCCCTCCCGGGGGTCCCGGTGCCGCGACACCTGCTGCAGTCCCCCCCCGAGGAGGACGGGGTGCTGTATGTGGAGTACAAACCCCCCGCCCTGGACAGCATCCGCCTGCCCCGCTACGTGCTCTACCTGCTGATGGCCGTCTCCCTGGTGCTGGTGGTGGCGTACGCCATCGTGGGGCACCTCATCAAGGACCTGGTGCACGACTTTGCCGGTGAGCGATGGGAGGGGGACGCGGGTGGGGGTCCCCGAGCCCATATGGGAAGTGGGGCAGTGGGAATAGGACTGCTTTCTGCCCCCAATTGGCTGCAGGATGAGGCTCTCTGTGCACAGTGTGGGTGCAGCACTTTGTATTGGGGACCCACCTGCATGGCGTGGGGTGGTGGTAGGGGGGCACACGCTGCTGACGAAGCTCTGTCCCCACAGATTGGGCATTCGGACCCAAAGCGGAGGAGGAGAAGGCAGTGATGGGTGAGGGCAGCACGCCCGAGGCGGAGGACGGGGCTCAGGGTGAAGGCGTTGGGGTGCTGCCAGGCATGGAGGCCCCATCGCCGCTGCTCTGCGCCGCCCCACGCAGCTCCATCTCCTTCGTGGATCCCCGCAAGAAGTGGTTTTTCTAGGGGCAGGGGGGCTGTGCCCGCTGCTGGCACTGCTGGCACTCCGTCCCCATCCCCTCCATCTCCGTGTGCGTATCTCAGGGCTGCTATCGCGCCGCACCCCAATAAATCCCCACTGTGCCCTTGGGGACCCCGACCTTCGCACGGGAATGCACGTGGGAACGGGCAGACGCAAGGACACGCAGGCGGACACGTGGACTCGGCTGGGGGCTCAGACACACGGACCCCACTGTGCCCCCAGCTGTGGGTGCCGATGGGGCAGTGCTCCGTGGGTGCTCCCAGGATGGGTTTGGTGGGGACAAAAGTGCCCATGAGCCCCACTGTGCTGCAGGAGGGGCACAGACCCCCCCTTACACCGGGACAGGGTGCCCATCCCCAGGCTCCACCTGCGCCCCATGGGCATTTCCCACAGGAGGGCCCCCTGCACAGCCCATGCGTCACCCAGGGGTGCCACCAACCCCCCTGTACCTCAGTAGCCTCCGAGGGAAGGCGGGGGGCAAAGCAGAGCTGCCTGTGATAGGGCCTTGGTGATAGGAGCACTGATAGCACAGGGGTGTGGCATGGGCACTGCTTGGGCACGTGGTGGGCAGAGGGGGAGAGCTGGCACTGGGCTGGGTGGGCCCTGCACCCATCCGTCCATCTGTGCGCCCATCTGTCCATCCATCCACCTGTCCATCCACCCACCCATCTTCCTGTCCGTCTGTCCATTCGTCTATCCACCACTTTTCCATGTGTTCACCTATTCATCCATCCATCCCCACCTTCATCTGTCCGTCCATCCGCACTTTCATCTGTCCAGCCTTCCTCCCTTCCTCCCTTCCTNTCCCCCCTGGGGACGGCGCTGTCCCCAGCACAGGGGTGGTGGGGCGGGGGGCCCCCCACCGCTCTCCCATTGTCTGCAGCCGCCCCAAGTCCAAGTTCATCCCCGATGACCTCATGTCTGGTTTCCGTTGGCAACGAGACAGCTCGGGGGCCTCCGCTTCCCTTAACCCTTCCCGGCCCCACCACACGTGAACCGAGCGCGCCGGGTCTCAGCCGACCCCCGCTCCCCACTGCGTCCCCCCCCCCCAAACTCACCCCCAGCTATGGGGACACCCAGAGCCACTGCAGAGGACCCGCTGGGGGTGGCACGTGACAGGGGACACAGCGTGGGGTGCCCCAGTGCCCGGTGATGCCACGGGGACGTGGCTGTAATGCAGTGGCACAGGGGACACGGCCACGTGGGGTCACCTGGAGACCCCCTGCTCTTGCCGTGCCCACACTGGGGACGCTGCAGTGACAACGGTGACAGTGCCCGCGGTGCCCACGGCGGCGGTCGGACGGCGGCGATGCCCACAGCTCAGATCCCCGTGGCTGCAGCGCCCACAGCAGCAGGGCCTGCAGTGCTGCTGCCCACCTGGCAGCGCGGCCCACGACGGCGATGCCCGAAGCGGTAACGACGTGCTGGCAGAGCCACAGCTGCAAGCGCCCTCGTGGCAGAGCCACAGCTGCAGCGCCCTCGTGGCAGAGCCACAGCTGCAGCGCCCGAGGCAGTGATGCCACGGCTGCAGTGCCACAGCAGTGATGCCCGTGGTGACAATGCCCAGGTGGCGATGCCCACGGCAGCAACACCACGGTTGCGATGCCATGGCATCAGTGCTACAGTCGCAATGCTCACAGCAGCAGTGCCGCAGCTGCAGTGCCCACGGTTGCAGCACTACAGCAGTGATGCCCACTATTGCAATGCCCACAGCTGCAGTGCCCACGGTTGCAATGCCCACGGTTGCAATGCTCATGGTTGCAGCACCACAGCAGTGGTGCCTACAGCAGCAACACCAGGCAGTGATGCCCACTATTGCAGTGCCCACAGCTGCAGTGCCCATTGTTGCAGCATTATGGTTGCAATGCCCACAGCTGCAGCACCACAGCAGTGATGCCCACTATTGCAATGCCCACAGCTGCAGTGCCCACGGTTGCAATGCCCATGGTTGCAATACCCATGGTTGCAGCACCACGGGAGTGGTGCCCACAGCAGCAACAGCAGGCAGTGATGCCCACTATTGCAATGCCCACAGCTGCACTGCCCACGGTTGCAGCACCACGGCAGGGATGTCCAACTATTGCAATGCCCACAGCTGCACTGCCCACGGTTGCAGCACCACGGCAGCGATGTCCAACTATTGCAGTGCCCACAGTGCCCACTGTTGCGGCACTATGGTTGCAATGCCCACTGTTGCAGTGCCCACAGCTGCAATGCCCATTGTTGCAGCACTATGGTTGCAATGCCCACAGCTGCAACGCCCACAGCTGCAGCACCACGGCAGCGATGCCCACTATTGCAACGCCCCCAGCTGCAATGCCCACGGTCGCACCACCACGGCAGCGACGCCCCCTGCAGCAGTGCCACAGCACGGTGCCCACGGCGGTGACGCTCAGGCTGATGCCGCACAGGGCGAGGGCAGGAGGGCCCCCCCAGCACCCGCCCCATCTCACCTGTGCCTGATAGATACTCCCAGGATCCCTTGGTCCTAATCCCACGAAGGAACGGTTCGCAGGGGGCGTGCCTGGTGCAGAGTAGGCTGGGGAACAAACGAGAGCTGATTAACGGCGCTGTGGGTGGCACTGCCATCAACCCCCCGCTGCAGGGACGGGCGTCCCGGGCACCCGGAGCCGGGTGATGTGCCCGGCCCACGGCACAGCTGGGGTCCGGCAATGGGACCCCACGGAGGTGGTGACGGCAGGCTCTGCGCCCCCTGGGACAGCCAGCCTCTGCCTGGGGGGGACTGGCACTGCCCAGCCCCCTCCCCGAGGCTGTGATTGATCCCAGGCCACGAGCTGTCCCCTCGTCACACCCCACCACGAAACCTTAATGCCGCCAACGCTCAGCACCCACGCTCCGGCTGCTGGCACCTGGGGACAGCGGCCCACGGGCTGCCAGCAGTGCCCCCTTGGCGCAGTGACACGGGGACGTCCCCCCCCGCCGCAGCGCCCCGAGCCCTGCAGCCCCACGCATTGAGATCCCCAGGACCGGAGCACAGGGGGCCGAGCTCGTTAGCCGCCACCGCTAACGAAGCGCAGCGTTGACATCCGGGGGGGGCTTGGCCAGCCCTCCCACTCCAGCATCACCCCGCAGCCGGTGGGGACCCTGCTGTGTGGGCCCCCCCCCGAGCCCAGCGCCGCACCGTCCCCGCAGCACCGCACCGCTGGGGAAGCCGAGGCACGGAGAGGCCCAGGCTGGGCTCGTGGCTCCGCCGCCTTGTCCTGCTCCGCCGGCCTCCCGGGGGGGGCCACGAGACTCCTGCTGGTCCACGGGACCAACCCGGAGCCCCCGCACCCCCCAGGGGGTGGGAAGAACGGGGCGCCCTTCGTCGCCCTGCCCGAGACCTGGCAAACTCGTGGCACGCATCCCGGAGGAGGTGGGGGGGCCGGCGGGTGGGCGGGCGCCGCGGGGTGCTTACTGGGTGACGTCGGTGAGGTCGTCCCTCCCTCCGAAGTTGTCGTGGCTGATTTGGTGTCAGGAGAGACGGCCAAGCGGGGCATGCCGGGGGGAGGTGGCGGTGCCAGCATCTGCGTGGGCAGGTAGTGGCTGGGCACTTTCACTTGACCACTTCCATTTAACTGGGGACACAACACAGACACAGAACACAAAAGACAGCACAGAGGCATTAGGGAGGGCGGCGCGGCCCTCGGCGGCACGAGTTTGCTGGGTCTCAGAGCTGACGGTGCCGGTGAGACCCCAGCTGGGGGTCACGGGGTGGGGGGATCACGGTGCCGGCCTCAATCCGGCCCGGCCCCGCGTGGGAAGGGCGGCTGTGACCCCCACCGTGGCGTCAGACCCTGGGGGGGGCTGAGCGGGGGTCCCCGGGACCCTCCGTGCGCGGTGACGGAGCTGTGGTACGCAGGTCTCGCAGGGTGCTGCAGGGATGGAGGTCACCACTGGTGTCAGTGCAAAGGGAGCCTGGTGCCGGGAGCTGGGTGCACGGGGTGCTGGGTGCACGGGGTGCTGGGTGCATGGGGTGCTGGGTGCACGGGGTGCTGGGTGCATGGTGCATATGATGCTGGATGCATGGGGTGCCTGGGGTGCTGGGTGCATGGGGTGCTGGGTGCATGGTGCATATGATGCTGGATGCATGGGGTGCCTGGGGTGCTGGGTACATGGGGTGCTGGGTGCACGGTGCACATGGTGCTGGGTGCATGGGGTGCTGCGTGCACGGTGCACATGGTGCTGGGTGCATGGGGTGCTGGGTGCACGGGGTGCTGGGTGCATGGTGCATGGTGCACATGGTGCTGGGTGCATGGTGCATATGATGCTGGATGTATGGGGTGCCTGGGGTGCTGGGTACATGGGGTGCAAGGGGTGCCTGGGGTGCTGGGTGCACAGTGCATATGGTGCTGGGTGCATGAGGTGCCTGGGGTGCTGGGTGCACGGTGCGCAGGATGCACGGGTGCATAGGGTGCTGGCTACATGGTGCACACAATGCTGGGTGCATGGGGTGCTGGGTGTATGGTGCACAGGGTGCATGGGGTGCATGGGGTGCTAGGTGCACGGGGTGCTGCATGCATGGTGCATGGGGTGCTGTCTGCATGGTGCATGGGGTGCTGGGTACATGGTGCACGTGGTGCTGGGTGCACAGGGTGCACGGGGTGCAGGCTGCATGGTGCACAGGGTGCTGGGTGCATGGGGTGTCTGGGGTGCTGGGTACATGGGAAGCTGGATGCATGGTGCACATGGTGCTGGGTGCACAGTGTGAGTGATGCACGGAGCATGGGNTGCAGAGAGAAGGAGAGGCGGCGTTAGTGCTGAGCCCCGCAGCCCCACGCCTTGGTTTCCCCGTGCGGAGGTGGGGGGGAGCGGAGGGGGAGGGGGATGGACGCCCTCACCCGGCGTCACTGGGCCGCATCTAATGTCCCCTGCGCTGCTGGCCCCGCTGCGCTGGCAGCCTGTGAACAGCTGTGCTGGGGGGCTGCGCATCCAGGAGCTCCCATGCCATGTCCACATGTCACTGTGCCCCCTCCATGTCCCCTCTCCACCTCCCCATGTCACTGTGCCCCCTCCATGTCCCCATGTCACTGTGCTCAACGTCCCCATGTCCCCACATCACTGTGCCCCCCTCCATGTCCCCATGCCGCCGTGCCCCCTCCATGTCCCCCCTCCATGTCCCCATGTCACTGTGCTCAATGTCCCCATGTCCCCGCATCACTGTGCCCCTCCATGTCTCCACATCCTTATGTCACTGTGCTCCTCGATGTCCCCATGTCCCCACGTCCCCAAGTCTCCATATCACTGTGCCCCTCTATGTCCCCAGATCTCTGTGCCCCTCCATGTCCCCATATCTCCATGCCACTGTGCTCCATCCAAGTCCCTCCATGTCCCCACATAACTCTGTGCCCCCTCCATGTCCCCATGTCTCCATGTCACTGTGCTCCTCGATGTCCCCATGTCCCCAAGTCCCCACATCACTGTGACCCTCCAAGTCCCCATGTGACTGTGCATCCTCCATGTCCCCACATCCCCACATCACTGTGCTCCTCCATGTCTCCACATCCTTATGTCACTGTGCTCCTCGATGTCCCCATGTCCCCAGGTCCCCACATCACTGTGCCCCCCTCCACCTCCCCATGTCACTGTTCCCCCTCCATGTCCCCACATCCCCTTGTCACTGTGCCCCTCCACATCCCCATGTCCCCACGTCCCCAAGTCTCCACATCACTGTGCCCTTCTATGTCCCCATATCTCTGTGCCCCTCCATGGCACCATGTCTCCACGTCACTGTGCCCTCTCCAAGTCCCTCCATGTCCCCACATCACTGTGTCCCTCCATGTCCCCATGTCACTGTGCCCCCTCCATGTCCCCATATCCCCATGTCATGGTGCCCCATGTGACGGTACGCCCCTCCATGTCCCCACGTCCCCATGTCACTGTGCTCCTCAACATCCCCATGTCCCCAGGTCCCCATATCTCTGTGCCCCTCTAAGTCCCTCCATGTCCCCACATCACTGTGCCCCTCCATGTCCCCGTGTCCTTATGTCACTGTGCTTCTCATTGTCCCCACATCCCCAAGCCCCCACATCACTGTGACCCTTCACATCACCATGTCACTGTGCCCCTCTATGTCCCCATATCTCTGTGCCTCCTCCATGTCCCCAGGTCTCCATGTCACTGTGCTCCTCAACGTCCCCATGTCCCCAAGTCCCCATATCTCTGTGCCCCTCCATGTCACCATGTCCCAGTGTGACTGTGCCCCCTCCATGTCCCCATGTCACTGTGCTCCTCAATGTCCCCACATCCCCAAGTCCCCACATCACTGTGACCCTCCACGTCCCCATTTCTCCATGCCCCTCCATGACCCCATGTCTCCGTGTCACTGTGCTCATCCACATCTGCATGTCCCCATGTCCCCACATCACTGTGCCCCTCCATGTCTCCACGTCCTTATGTCACTGTGCTCCTCGATGTCCCCATGTCCCCGAGCCCCCACATCGCTGTGCCCCCTCCACCTCCCCATGTCACAGTGCCCCATCTCACTGTGCCCCTCCACGTCCCCACATCCCCTGCCCAGCTTTCCCTGCTGCCAGCAGCAAGACGGGTCCCCAGCATCCCCACGCTGTCCCCACCAGTGCCACCCCACCGACCAAGCCCCCATTTTGGGGCCACAGTGCTCCCCACCCCCCCCTNGTCTGTGGGGTCCATGGGGTCCAAGGGGTCTGTGGGGTCCTTGGAGTCAATGGGATCTGTGGGGTCCATGGGGTCTGTGGGATCTGTGAGGTCCATGGAGTCTGTGGGGTCCATGGGGTTCAAGGGGTCGGTGAGGTCCTTGGAGTCCATGGGATCTGTGGGATCCATGGATTCTGTGGGGTCCATGGGGTCCATGGGATCTGTGGGGTCCATGGAGTCTGGGGGGTCCATGGGGTCCATGGGATCTGTGGGGTCCATGGAGTCTGGGGGGTCCATGGGGTGAATGGAATCCATGGGGTCTTTGGGGTCCATGGAGGCTGTGGAGTCTGTGGAGTCTATGAGGTCCATGGGAGCAATGGGAACTGTGGGGTCCATGGAGTCTGTGGGGTCCATGGGATCTGTGGGGTCCATCAGGTCCATGGAGTCCAAGGGGTCTGTGGGGTCCACAGGGTTCAAGGGGTCTGTGGGGTCCATGGAGTCCAAGGGGTCGGTGGGGTCCATGAGGTCCATGGAGTCCGTGGGGTCTTTGGGGTCCATGGGGTCAATGGGATCTGTGGGGTCCAGGGAGTCTGTGGGGTCCATGGAGTCTGTGGGGTCCATGGGGTCAATGGAGTCTGTGGGGTCCATAGGATTCAAGGGGTCTGTGGGGTCCATGGAGGCTGTGGAGTCTATGAGGTCCATGGGGACAATGGGAACTGTGGGGTGCATGGAGTCTGTGGGGTCTATGAGGTCCATGGATTCTGTGGGGTCCATGGGGTCCAAGGAGTGCGTGGGGTCTTTGGGGTCCATGGGGTCAATGGGGTCTGTGGGGTCCATGGGGTACAAGGGGTCTGTGGGGTCCATGGAGTCTGTGGGGTCTATGAAGTCCATGGAGTCTGTGGTGTCCACGGAGTCTATGGGGTCCATGGGGTCCAAGGGGTCAGTGGGGTCCATGAGGTCCATGGAGTCTGTGGGGTCTTTGGGGTCCATGGGGTCAATGGGATCTGTGGGTCCTGTGAGGTCCATGGAGTCTGTAGGGTCCTTGGAATCAATGGGAACTGTGGGGTCCATGGGGTCCAAGGGGTCTTGTGGGGTCCATGAGGTCCATGGAGTCTGTAGGGTCCATGGGGTCCAATGGGTCTGTGGGGTCCATGGAGTCTGTGGGGTCCATGACGTTCATGGGGTCTGTGGGGTCTGTGGGGTCCAAGGGGTCTGTGGGGTCCATGGGGTCCATGGGATCTGTGGGGTCCATGGGATCTGTGGGGTCCATTGAGTCTGTGGGGTCCATGGGATCTGTGGGGTCCATTGAGTCTGTGGGGTCCATGGGCTCAATTGGGTCTGTGGGGTCTGCAGGATCCATAAGGTCCATGGAGTCCAAGGGGTCTGTGGGATCCACAAGGTCCATGGAGTCCGTGGGGTCCATGGGGTCAATGAGATCTGTGGCGTCCATGGAGTCTGTGGGGCCCATGGGGTCTGTGGGGTCCATGGAGTCCAAGGGGTCTGTGGGGTCCATGAAGTCCATGGAGTCTGTGGGGTCCATGGGATCTGTGGGGTCCATGGGGTCAATGGGATCTGTGGGGTCCATGGAAGCTGTGGAGTCTATGAGTCTGTGGGGTCTTTGGGATCCATGGAGGCTGTGGAGTTTATGAGGTCCATGGGGTCCATGGGATCTGGTGGCGTTCATAGGATCCAAGGGGTCTGTGGGATCCATGAGGTCCATGGAGTCCGTGGGGTCTTTGTAGTCCATGGAAGCTGTGGAGTCTATGAGGTCCTTGGGGTCAATGGGATCTGTGGGGTCCATGGGGTCCAAGGGGTCCATGGGGTCTGTACAGTCTATGGGATCCATGGGGTCTGTGGGGTCCATGAGGTCCATGGAGTCCATGGGTTCTTTGGGGTCCATGGAGGCTGTGGAGTCTCTGAGATCCATGGGGTCTGTGGGATCAACGGGGGGTCTCTGGAGGCTGTGGAGTCTATGGGATCCATGGGGTCCAAGGGGTCTGTGGGGTCCATAGGGCCTGTGGAATCAATGGGCTCTCCGGAGTCCACGGTGTCTGTGGGTTCCATGGTGTCTGTGGGGTCCATGGGTTCCATGGCATATGTGGGGTCCGTGGAGTCCACGGGGTCTCCAGGATCAATGGGGGTCTCTGGAGTCCATGGGGTCTGCAGGGTCTGCAGGGTCCGTAGGCTCTCTGGAGTCCATGGGGTCCACAGTGTCTGTGGGGTCCATATGGGGTCCATATGGGGTCTGTGGGGTCTCTGGAGTCCATGGGATCCACAGCATCTGTGGGGTCCATATGGGGTCCATATGGGGTCTGTGGGGTCTCTGGAGTCCATGGGATCCACAGCGTCTGTGGGGTCCATATGGGGTCCATATGGGGTCTGTGGGGTCTCTGGAGTCCACGGGTCCTGCAGGTTGGCTCCAGGAGCGCTGTGCCCCATTGTGACAACGACATCCAGGCCGGCGGCGGCGGTGGTGGCCTGGGGACACAACGCCGTCCCTTGGGGGCCTTCGCTGTCCTCCTCCTCCTCCTCCTCCTCCTCCTCGTCCACGGGAGCCGCGTGCCGGGTCCCAAAGCTCTAAGGCACTGCCCACGGCCCCACGGCCCCGGGTGGGCGCAGTGACGTCTCCGTGGGTCGGGGACACCTCTGGGTCTTCGCGTGTGCCGCGAGCGGCGCTGCGGTGCAATGCTCTGGGCTCGGTTTGCAACGCTCCGGTGCCGGAGCGCGGTGCTCCATCGTCGGCGTGCAACGCGCTGCTGCCAGCCTGCAGTGCTCTGGTGTCAGTTTGCGACGCTGGAGTGCAATGCTCTCGGGTCAATCCGTGATGCTTTGGTGCCAGCAAGCGATGCCTGCGTGTTGCTTTGCAATGCTCCAGTACCAGCAAGGGATGCTCCGGTGCTGGCGTGCGATGCTGCAGCCAATGCCAAGCACAGCCCCGCTCCGGTGCTGGCGTGCAATGCACGTCACTGGCGTGCAACGCTCTGGTGCTCCGCTGTGCAATGCTCTGTTTGCTCGGTGGCAGCGTGCAGCGCTGCGGTGCAGCTGTGCAATGCTCCAGTGCTGGAAAACCGATGCTCCACTCTGGCATGCAATGCTCAGCGCCGGCGTGCAACGAAGTGCAGTGCTCCAAAGTTGGTGTGCGACTGCACCAGCACCGGTGTGCAACACTCGGTGCAGCTCTGCAATGCTCGGTGCAGCTGTGCAACGCTTGGTGCAGCTGTGCAATGCTCAGTGCAGCACTGCAACGCTTGGTGCTGCTCTGCAATGTTGGGTGCCACTTGGCAATGCTCAGTGCAGCTGTGCAATGCTTGGTGCTGCTGTGCAACGCTCAGTGCTGCTCTGCAATGCTCAGTGCTGCTCTGCAATGCTTGGTGCTGCTGTGCAACGCTCAGTGCTGCTCTGCAATGCTTGGTGCTGCTGTGCAATGCTCGGTGCAGCACTGCAACGCTCGGTGCTGCTCTGCAACACTTAGTGCAGCTGTGCAATGCTCGGTGCAGCTGTGCAATGCTCGGTGCAGCTGTGCAATGCTTGATGCTGCTCTGCAATGCTCGGTGCAGCTGTGCAGTGCTCGGTGCGGGTGCAGCAGTGCCCGGTGCAGGGGCTTTGTCATCTCCCAGCCCCACCACGGGGGATTGAGGCACTTGAAGCAATGGGGGTGGGGAGGGGGGGCCCGGGGGGCTCCGCAGTGCCTTCGCTCTCCTCCTTTCCTCCATCGTATTAAAAACAAACAGAACAAAACCACCCCAAAATCCCAAACCAGCCACCCCAGCAAACCCAGCGCCGGGCTCTGCCTGCCCCTNGTGTCTGAGCATAGCACACACGTGCACCAGCACGCTGCTGTGCACTGAGTGTGCACGTGTGTCCCTGCATGTGCACTGTGTGTCCGTGTGCACTGTGTGTCCGTGTGCACTGCGTGTCCGTGTGCACTGCGTGTCCATGTGCACTGCGTGTCCGTGTGCACTGCGTGTCCATGTGCACTGCGTGTCCGTGTGCACTACGTGTCCGTGTGCACTGTGTGTCCGTGTGCACTGCGTGTCCATGTGCACTGCGTGTCCGTGTGCACTACCTGTCCGTGTGCACTGCGTGTCCATGTGCACTGCATGTCTGTGTGCACTACATGTCCATGTGCACTGCGTGTCCGTGTGCACTACGTGTCCGTGTGCACTACCTGTCCGTGTGCACTGCGTGTCCATGTGCACTGCGTGTCCGTGTGCACTGCGTGTCCGTGTGCACTGCGTGTCCGTGTGCACTACGTGTCCATGTGCACTGCGTGTCCGTGTGCACTACATGTCCATGTGCACTGCGTGTCCGTGTGCACTGCGTGTCCATGTGCACTGCGTGTCCATGTGCACTGTGTGTCCGTGTGCACTGCGTGTCCATGTGCACTGCGTGTCCGTGTGCACTGCATGTCCGTGTGCACTGCGTGTCCATGTGCACTGCATGTCTGTGTGCACTACATGTCCATGTGCACTGCGTGTCCGTGTGCACTACGTGTCCATGTGCACTGCGTGTCCGTGTGCACTACGTGTCCATGTGCACTGCGTGTCCGTGTGCACTACGTGTCCGTGTGCACTGCGTGTCCGTGTGCACTACCTGTCCGTGTGCACTGCGTGTCCATGTGCACTGCGTGTCCGTGTGCACTGCGTGTCCGTGTGCACTGCGTGTCCATGTGCACTGTGTGTCCGTGTGCACTACATGTCCATGTGCACTGCGTGTCCGTGTGCACTGCGTGTCCATGTGCACTGTGTGTCCGTGTGCACTGCGTGTCCGTGTGCACTGCGTGTCCGTGTGCACTGAGTGTGCTCACACCCTCCCCACGGCGCCGTGGGTGCCCACAGAGCCCCGCTGTGGGGCGGGACGTGGGGGCTCACTGCCGGCTCCCCGAACCGCGGGGGTGGGGGGGTTAATCCCCCCCAGCTTTAGCCGTGGCCATTTGGCCCCGGTGCTGCTAATGGGTNGTGCACGGTGCACATGGTGCTGGGTGCATGGGGTGCTGCGTGCACGGTGCACATGGTGCTGGGTGCATGGGGTGCTGGGTGCACGGGGTGCTGGGTGCATGGTGCATGGTGCACATGGTGCTGGGTGCATGGTGCATATGATGCTGGATGTATGGGGTGCCTGGGGTGCTGGGTACATGGGGTGCAAGGGGTGCCTGGGGTGCTGGGTGCACAGTGCATATGGTGCTGGGTGCATGAGGTGCCTGGGGTGCTGGGTGCACGGTGCGCAGGATGCACGGGTGCATAGGGTGCTGGCTACATGGTGCACACAATGCTGGGTGCATGGGGTGCTGGGTGTATGGTGCACAGGGTGCATGGGGTGCATGGGGTGCTAGGTGCACGGGGTGCTGCATGCATGGTGCATGGGGTGCTGTCTGCATGGTGCATGGGGTGCTGGGTACATGGTGCACGTGGTGCTGGGTGCACAGGGTGCACGGGGTGCAGGCTGCATGGTGCACAGGGTGCTGGGTGCATGGGGTGTCTGGGGTGCTGGGTACATGGGAAGCTGGATGCATGGTGCACATGGTGCTGGGTGCACAGTGTGAGTGATGCACGGAGCATGGGAGTGTTGGGTGCATGATGCAAGGGGTGCTGGGTGCACCGAGCGCATGGGGTGACGGGAGAATGGGATGCAGGGGTGCTGCACGCACACTGCACATGATGAGTGCATGGGATGCATGGGGTGCACGGAGTGCTGGGCACGTGGGGTGCTGGGCGTTGGGTGCACGGAGCACTGGGTGCATGGGGTGCACAGGGTGATGGTGAACGGCACGCTGTGTGCACGCTGCATGGGGGGCCGGGGATGCTGGCTGCACGGCACACAGATGCACGGGCCCCACAGCTCAGGCTGCTGGCTCCGCCCGAGCACCACTGCAGGGGTCGCTGAGCGCCAGGCTGCGCGGTGTGCTGGGCGCGCACAGCGTGGGGCGTGAAGGCTGATGGGTGCACCGGGTGCGCAGGGGACGCTGGGTTTGAGGCATGCTGGGTGCACGGGGAGCCGGTTCGTGCAGAGGGTGCTCGGTGCACGGCGTGCTGGATGCGCAGGGGGCGGGGACGGGCAGGGACAGGCGCACCGCAGGACCCCCCCCCACCCCCAGGACGCCCCCAGCAGGACGCGGCGCGGGCCGGCGGGTCCCCAACTGCTGCACGGACGCACGGACCGACGGGGCACGGTGAGCTCCAGGACGGTGCCGCTCCGCAGACGCTCACACCCGCAGCCCCACCCCGCTGCCCCCACCAACCCACCCCCCCTCCACGTGACGGCTCAGCCCCACAACCCCATCACCAGCCACCAAAGCGCCGACTCCATTTCTGCACCAAAACAACGCCAACGCTCATGTGGGGCCACACAACCCCAAGCGCCGGGTGCCAGCACCCCACACAGCACCCCACCACGTCACACCCCACATCCCCACTGCGTCACACCCCACTGCGTCACACCCCACTGCGTCACACCCCACATCCCCATGCGGCGACACCACAAATCCCCATGGCCATGTGATGATGCTCTTGTGGACCACATCCCCATGGGATGGCTGTGTCCCCCTGGGCTGGCCGTGTCCCCATGGGATGGCAGTGTCCCCCTGGGCTGGCCGTGTCCCCATGGGCTGGCCGTGTCCCCCTAGGCTGGCCGTGTCCCCCTGGGCTGGCCATGTCCCCATGGGATGGCAGTGTCCCCATGGGCTGGCTGTGTCCCCCTGGGATGGCTGTGTCCCCATGGAATGGCAGTGTCCCTCTGGGATGGCTGTGTCCCCATGGAATGACTGTGTCCCCCTGGGCTGGCCGTGTCCCCCTGGGATGGCTGCATCCCCATGGGCTGGCTGTGTCCCCCTGGGATGGCTGTGTCCCCATGGGCTGGCTGTGTCCCCATGGAATGGCAGTGTCCCTCTGGGATGGCTGTGTCCCCATGGAATGACTGTGTCCCCCTGGGCTGGCCGTGTCCCCATGGGATGGCTGTGTCCCCATGGGATGGCTGTGTCCCCCTGGGCTGGCCGTGTCCCCATGGAATGGCCGTGCTGGGCTGGCCGTGTCCCCCTGGGATGGCTGTGTCCCCCTGGGATGGCCGTGTCCCCCGAGGCTGGCCGTGTCCCCATGGGCTGGCTGTGTCCCCTGGGCTGGCTGTGTCCCCCTGGGATGGCTGTGTCCCCATGGGCTGGCTGTGTCCCCCTGGGATGGCTGTGTCCCCCTGGGCTGGCTGTGTCCCCCTGGGATGGCTGTGTCCCCATGGGCTGGCTGTGTCCCCCTGGGCTGGCTGTGTCCCCATGGGATGGCCGTGTCCCCCTGGGATGGCTGTGTCCCCCTGGGCTGGCTGTGTCCCCCTGGGCTGGCCATGTCTCCATGGGATGGCTGTGTCCCCATGGGCTGGCTGTGTCCCCCTGGGATGGCTGTGTCCCCATGGAATGGCAGTGTCCCCATGGGATGGCTGTGTCCCCATGGGATGGCCGTGTCCCCATGGGCTGGCTGTGCCCCCCTGGGCTGTCTGTGTCCCCCTGGGATGGCCGTGTTCCCATGGGATGGCCGTGTCCCCATGGGATGGCTGTGTCCCCATGGGATGGCCGTGCCCCCCTGGGATGGCCGTGTCCCCCTGGGGTGGCTGTGTCCCCCTGGGCTGGCTGTGTCCCCATGGGCTGGCCGTGTCCCCCTGGGCTGGCTGTGTTTCCCTGGGCTGGCCATGTCCCCATGGGATGGCCGTGTCCCCATGGAATGGCCGTGTCCCCATGGGATGGCTGTGTCCCCCTGGGATGGCCGTGTCCCCCTGGGCTGGCTGTGTTTCCCTGGGCTGGCCATGTCCCCCTGGGATGGCCGTGTCCCCCTGGGCTGGCCGTTTCCCCCTGGGCTGGCCGTGTCCCCATGGGATGGCCATGTCCCCCTGGGATGGCTGTGTCCCCCTGAGATGGCCGTGTCCCCATGGGATGGCTGTGTCCCCATGGGATGGCTGTGTCCCCCTGGGCTAGCCGTGTTCCCCTGGGCTGGCTGTGTCCCCATGGGATGGCTGTGTCCCCATGGAATGGCTGTGTCCCCCCGGGCTGGCTGTGTCCCCATGGGCTGGCCGTGTCCCTGCGGTGGGACCGGCGCTGGGATGTGGGAGCCTTACCGGTCCGGGCTGCTGGTTGGACGGGTCGCAGGCCAGCGAGACGAGATCTTTCAGTGGGTCCTGCGGGTTGAGATGAGGCGGGTACCGGATGGCCGTGTGTGGGAAGTAGGTGGAGGCCGTCTGGGGGAGAATGGAGGTGGTGGGGAAATGCAGCGTGGACGAAGGGTGCGGGCTGCGAGCGATACCTGCGGGCAGAACGGGGGCGAGGGGTGGAGGGAGGGGACGGCGTCACCGAGAGCCCACAGGGGTCCCGTGTCACCCCTTGGGGGTCCCATGTCACCCCATGGGGGTCCCGTGTCACCCCTTGAGGGTCCCATGTCACCTCATAGGGGTCCTGTGTCACCCCATGGGCATCCCATGTCACCCCACAGGGGTCCCGTGTCACCCCATGGGGGTCCGTGTCACCCCAAAGGGGTCCCTGTCATCCCTTGGGGGTCCCATGTCACTCCATAGGGGTCCCGTGTCACCCCATGGGGGTTCCGTGTCACCTCATAGGGGTCCCGTGTCACCCCTTGGGGGCCCCGTGTCACCCCATAGGGGTCCCGTGTCACCCCTTGGGGGTTTCGTGTCACCCCTTGGGGGTCTGTGTCACCCCATGGGGGTCCCATGTCACCCCATGGGCATCCCATGTCACCCCTTGGGGTCCCGTGTCACCCATAGGGGTCCCGTGTCACCCCATGGGCGTCCCGTGTCACCCCATGGGGGTCCCACGTCACCCCTTGGGCATCCCATGTCACCCCTTGGGTGTCCCGAGTCACCCCATGGGGTCCCGTGTTACCCCATGGGGGTCTCATGTCACCCCTTGGGGGTCCCATGTCACCTCTTGGGCATCCCATGTCACCCCATGGGCGTCCCGTGTCACCCCATAGGGGTCCCGTGTCACCCTTTGGGGGTCCCGTGTCACCCCATAGGGGTCTTGTGTCACCTCATGGGCATCCCATGTCACCCCACAGGGGTCCCGTGTCACCCCTTGGGGGCCCCGTGTCACCCCATGGGGGTCCCGTGTCACCCCATAGGGGTCCCGTGTCACCCC
>JACDJE010000582.1:0-23494 GCA_016647715.1 Pavo muticus
AAGAGTATCCAAAACGCGAGATCAAACCACAATACCGCGAGGGAACCACGTGCTGTTCTCCGCGGCGAGCTGAGAAGGCTGAGCCGGGCAGCGGGGGAAGCCAGGCGCTCGGTCCGGTCCGGAGCTCCACCCCCGCTTCCTCTTCGCGCCAAGTCCTCCCCAGGGAAGCCTCACCTCTCCTCCCGTCAGGATACTCCACATGCCCATAAGAGGCAGTAAACGGAACCAGAACATTAACTCTTTAACTCCTACTGGTTCACATGATGTTCTGATGTGGAATACTGATCACAAAAGAAAAATCACCAAACCACAACATATGTACTAAAAAAAATTAAATGAAATGAAGATAATGTTATCAGAACTGAGCTCAGCATATTATCTAAATCTCAGGCTTGAAATTATGTAGCATGAACAGAGAATGAAGGCTGCATTAGGCTTTTTGTTTTCAATCCATCTTCCTATGGTTTACTCTGTTTCTTTTTTCTTTCATTGTTAAGTATGTTGTTTTCAAATGCCATCATTCTAATGTTAGTTTCCAAACAATGACTAGTTTCCTTCTGAATAAATGATAAATATTGTAAAAGTGAAAAATGAGTTCAGTAATCACTGACATGTACCCTTTGACAACTGAAGGAAAATGAATTCTTTCTGGAAAAGACAGTGGTATCTATAACTGCAAATGGTAAAGAAATACCAACTAGAACAGCAAGACGAGATTTTCCATTTTAAATGGAATTTCTCCAATTAGGCTATTTGCCACAGTGAGGATTCTTCTTCTTTTTTTTTTTTCCCCCCATATATTCATCTGGTTAATTTAATATAAAGATTTGAGATATTAGGTATCTCCATCCTTTATGGATGCATACTTCATAAGGAAGTATTCTTTGTATTGACTTGATGTCTTTGTCCTTATTTGCATTCAAATTGGGATAGACTTATTGAATTACTTTTGGACTGGATTATGAGTTCTGGAGATTTCAAGTTTTTCTGTGGTGCTGAAAAATTGTTATGGAACTGTATCATATTAAATGAGATAGTGTAAGTTTGTAAATTATTTTTCACTGTAGACAGCAGATACTGTCAGAATAAAAGTATATAATTTTACATTACTTCTATTAGACAGTCTGTTTTATAATTCCAGAAGTATTTCAAAACATTCTTATCACTGGGTTCTAAAACAAGTAAATAACTGCTATGTTATACTTTCCCAGAGATATAAATGAAAGTTAAAAGTCCACTGGGAAGTAAAATGTTACTATAACATACCATTGAAAATAAATAATCTTTTTTTTTCCATGGCTGTTAGAATGGTTCTTCTACAGTGCAAAGCTTTTGCACTGCAAATTGTCTTTAAGGCTTGCAGATCTTTTTTGATTCATAAATAGTTATATAAAAGGTCCAGCTTTTAAATAATGACTACTCTTTTGTTATATGTAAGAATTTAATTTCATTTCTTAAAAGAGTAGAATTTTCAGCATGAAGGAAGCTAAGATTTATGCAGTTGGGCAAATGGAAAGCACAACTTAATTTGAATTAGCTTTTGACATAGACTTGAACTTCAGTATCGTTTGTATTTTTTAAAATCAGTACCTTACATAGTAATAAAAGTTTACACATGAAATGCTTACAACTATAAAATTAGTAGTAGTGACAGACATATTAGTGACCTTTTGTTTTCTCAATAACAAAATACTTTCTGATATTTATATAATAGGTTTAAAATACTCTTGGAGACATCTTCTGACAATAACTTTTTATTTTGCTACTTTTTCCATCTGATTTCAAGTACTTAAGTTATTTAAGGATAGATCCAAACCCTTTTTGTTACTATATGAAAGTTAGTAAAAGCTTCAAATAAGCAACTATACAGATGTTTTGGTTGCTTCCTTTTTAAAATGAAGAAAAATCTATGTGAGTAAAGGAATTTAAGTTTCTTCCATCTTTTTTTTTTTTCTTCCTTCCTTTCCATAATACAGTTTCATCACATTGGAGCGTACTACTTCTCTTCCCATTCATGAAAATCTCTGCCTAATAGAGCTTTGTTAGGAACCGTTAAGGAGTTCTCTCGCCTCTTCTCCTTAATGATAGATGCAATTTTCCTCCTTGTAATTTTCATGCAAAAAATCTAGCAGATTTTCAGTACAATGCATGATGTTTTAGCCATTTGGCTTCTTTCATTAATGAAAATCTCTTAAGATTTGACAATAGTTTAAGAGGTTGCAGGAGAAAGAAAGACTGAGCATTTTGACTTTTTGCACCAACATTGTATGTGCTGGAAAATAAAGCCTGATTTACTGCTAGTGCTCTTTATAACACCATACCTGCTTTTCAGCTTCATCATTTTATCAACGAACACACCATACCTGGAGGCATTTCCAAAGCTATGTCTAACACTTAATCCCTACTCTGTGTATTATCTTCTATTTTTTTTTACAAATGATTCTCCTAAGTTAATGTACTGATACTTATGCATATGCTCCTACTTATCGAATGGTTTTATTAGACCTTTGTCAAAATATTTCCCCACAGAGGATCACTGGATTTTAACATCTTTTTTTTTTTTTTTTTTTGGTCAAATATAATGTTACATTAATTCTTCCTTCCTGCATTTCTCAGAATGATTTAATCATTTTTTTCACAATATGCCCTGGATTTTCCCTAGGTAATGTTCTGCTAGTTTTCATCATCTTGTTCATATAATAAGAATATTTCACAAGACAATCTAGTTATTACTGCAGAGGTAGAATATGAGTAGTGACTTTGAAAACTGGTTTTGCCTAAACTACCTGAAGTTGGAAGATTCAGATCTGTGGCACAATTATTTAGCTCTCTTCTTTTGTGTTGGCTATTTATGACTGTAACTTGCTCTGAACATCAACATTCTGTTAAAACTTGAAAACTGGGAGACATTTTAGGTGTTTTCCCCCTTTTTTTTTTTTCTTTTTCTATAGAGAATGCATTCAGATCTTGCCATATCTTCTGTAAAACTTGAAAAAACAGCCTTTTTTTTTCTTTCATGCCCATATAGCACTAAGATCTTTCTTTTATATATTTGCATTTAGCAGTTACCCTGTTTCTCTTTCCTTGAGTATACTAATCCATTTCTTGAGCTCTATGGTCTTCTCTGGCTTGAGCTAACATTTGATATGCATGCTTTTGTCTAACTGTATTGTGTAAGCGCTGTTGCAAGTGCTTCCTATTACTCATTCCCTTTCGAATCATGAGGCCATCATTAGACCTCCTTGATTTTTTTCCTTGTGTGTGTTTTGCAGATTCTGCAGAAGTCATTATTAAAAAATTTTCACATTTCATCAGAGAATTTAACTCCAAGTCAATAAAGAAATGTGGCATTGTTTTTGTTTCCCAGGTTAAAATAGAAAAGGAAAACTTATTGACTAAGATCTAACTCTTTAGATCAAAATCCTTTTTTTCATTAGAAATTTTTCAGCAGGTATTTTTAATCAATTCATGACATGATACATTCCTTGATCCCAAGCATATCTACAAAAGGCAGCATATGTGAAACAGAACATTAATCTATTCTAGAGCAGTACATTTGACAGCAAACTGGATATTCAAGGTATCTCATTTAGTAGACGCAAAACAGTTTTTGTAGACCTTGGTTAGCTGAACTGCTCTTTAGACTGCATCATCTTTATTGATTAGACCTCCACTAGCTGCAGTGGGAGTTTAAACTTTATGGATTGAGCTGTAACTTTTGGGGAATTTTTACTGTAGTACCTGAAGAGAATTAAAAACAAGTTTTTGATTAAATATTAAAATATTTAAAGACAGATGCACTGGATAGTGTTTTAATATCATAAATAGATCTTAAAGGAGACTACAAAGATACAATAGAAGTATGCCAGCACCAACCATAGGAGCATCAAGTGCCTTAACACAGTGTTTGGCCCCTGTCTAGTGCCAGTTCTCTTCCCTGATGTGGCCCCTGAGCACTCACATTCCATGTTTCTTGCAAGACAATATTGTTGCCCTTCTTACCTCATCAACAAGGGAAATTTTACTCACTTGCATGAAGTCTTCTGTCTCTGGTATTCTTACTTCCAGCCAATTTAACATGTTCTGCAATGAAGCCTTCTTGCCCTCAGTGCCAGGCTGTTCATTGGCCAAGAATTATCACTGATGAGTAATTACAATTTGAATTTCTCCTTTACAACTGACACTTCAATGTCTGGTGCCACTTTAGCTTCTTTAAGCTGTCTAGGACACCCACATAGTGCTGGCATATCTAAGACCCGTGACAAAGCAGCAGCTAGAGGCAGAAGAATATCTTATAGCATGTTGCAAGCTCTAGTTCACTTCAAATAGGGGCTGAAATAAGTGCCTAGCCATTTGCCTTCTATAATACTATAATTGTTCAGTGCCCTTAATGTATTTCTGCGTATGTATGTATACCTATTATTCTAAATATTCATATTATCTTCCAGTACTTATTGTTTGCATGCTTTCTTTTCCTCATTCAAACCGCATTTCTTTGTGAAATCTCTTAAAACCAAGTATATCCATAGTCTTACAGAACCTCCTTGCAAGTTCTCATCTTGGATATTTGAATTCATCAGTGTAGTTCAGTCAGACACACCACACTGCTTAACACCTACTATTTAATTTCTGTATTATTGTTTTTTTCTCTTTTTAATGTTGAAACATAAAAAATTGGTCTTCTGCATGACCAGAGAATCACTGAGAATTAATAATTAGTTGCTATGCTCACAGGATGGCACTTAATTTGAAGGCTTTTCACTCTCCTATAAAGGCTTTAAATTATATTCTTATGTGAAAATGTACAAACAGATTCTAACAGAGTGAATATCATGCAGAAAAGAAATGCAAGCTTAAGATAGAGTGCTGTAGAAAGCACTGCAGAAATCTATGCAAAAAATGCAAAGAAAGCAAGTACTATAAAATGTCAAACAAAGAAATCCTAGACCAAAAGCATATAGTCAAATATTAATTTAGTGAAGAGCATAGGAGAAGTGCATGTTTGAATTACTTATTAACATTGAAGAAAGAGGTTTGTTGCTATAATGACAATGAGGAGTGGTGGAAAATAACATGAAAATTATTGTTTGTATGTATGTGTCTGCTGAAGTGAAATATATGTGAAAGCTAGAATTCTCCAGTACCAAAGTCAATTTCCATTGAGGCCTGTCCATTTTACTGGATAATTCTGTGTGTCTACATTTTTGTTCTCTTTCTCTCTTCTGGTTCAAAAAAGGTTGGTTGTTGGGTTTGGCCCCATTAAGTAAAAACTAATTTACCTGGAGAAAATTGATGAAACAAATTCTCTATTCAGATATGTACTTTTTCTCCAATGAGATTATTTGCAATTCTGTTTTTCATTACAAAAGTGATTTTTACAGCTTTTCATATTCATTCAGCTTATTTATTCTTTGGGCTGTTTCTACAATCTGTACTTCCACGTACAGAAAAGATCAGAATAAAGATAATCTGTACTGGGAAAATTGATTGATACCACATTTCCCACTCTTCCCTACTCTTCCCTGCCTGCTCAAATCTTGTTCTAAATTAACGGTTAAGAGCAATATTTACAGGCTTGGTAGATCAGGGATTCATAAATTCTGCCCATAGCTCTTGTGAACACACACTGTGTTCTTAAGAAATGTTGCTACTTAGCTTTTGCTTTGGTTTCCTTCATATGGAAGTGGCAACAGAAGGATTGTGAAAGATTTTTAGGTGACGTATGTAAATCAGCTAGATAGATTCATGGCGAAAATACAATAAAATTAACTTTTAGTATTGTTTCTGATAATGAAGGCTCAAAATAAATAAAGAAAATATTCAAAAGTTTATCTTTACTTCATTTCCAAAGAATTTCTAAATATCTTGAAGTGAACTTTTCAGGTAGGATGGATAGAATGTGTGATGGTATTCTGGAGTACACCAGCTTTCAATAAAGGAGCATTTTCATCACACAGTTTTAGGATATGTTGGGAGATGTGTCCCTGGACATAATGCCCAGAATACAATATCATGCACACCATTTGAGGAATTGAGAGGTGTTAACTCTGATCTATTATACTTGCAGCATCAAAGACAAGTTATTTTTTTAAGAGAATTAAACAAAAAGTCAGAGTAAAAAATGAAAAGAGAAACTATCTGCATAGTTTCACTTAAGTCCAAAATACACCAAATGAAACTGGTATTTGATATTCTCTGCATGTGCTGGGAAGAAAGTCAGGTTACTTTGCCAAAGTGGCTTGGCATTTCTTTACAGTCAAATTTTTCCTTACCTCTAAGAGCCTGATTAGCCATAACGTGTGGTAACTCCTAAAGATGAGCTAATACTCTTCCTGAGAATCCTGTATATATAAAATGTGAAATATTTAATATACATCCACATATACATAGGTTGCTCCAAAAGTAATGCCTCCTATTTATTTCCCTGGAAACTTCAACCAGTACAAGTACATTAACATCACTTGATAGAACAAATTATCCGCTACAGAACAGTATTTTTCAACATAGTCACCATTACTAGCTATGCATTTTTACCAGTAATTAACAAGAGCCTTCTGTGCTTCTAAAAATCTGCACCACCTGAGGTGACCGACTGTTACAGTTTCCACTGCTGAAACACACCACCCGCTACCTCACTGTGCTCACACCCACTGTTTGTTCTCTGTAAATGCTGATGAATGTCAGTGGGTGCAGATTTTTTTTCACGTGGAAGAATTCAGTTACCCCTTTACTTCATCCTCACTTTCATGTTAGTCACTATTTTGTCAGACTTCACCTCTGCTGCCATCTGTCACATGACAACAAAATGTGATGGAATACTGGTGGGAAGGTTTAACCTCTACTGTCTTACCACCAGCATCTGCTTCTGATGTGGCCCAACATAATACAATAGAAGGCATTATTTTCAGAGCAGACCTTGTGCATACATATACCAAATGACTTCACGTATGTGCCTCTACAGAATTGTCATATATTATTGTGTGTGTGGCCTGATATTAATAAAGTGCCAGAAGAAACTGGAAAGCATTATAGACGCTTGTTAGAAATTTTTTGCTCAGGGTATTGTGTAACTAACTGACATACTGAGATGAGGTTTTGTACATAAAAAGCTATATAGTTTTAAAAAAAGGTTAGAAGTTGCCTTTAATGTTGCTGTCAAGTTTAAAGAAATGAAATTTAAGCCTAAAGAAAGATTTTTTACTTCTTGCTCTGCTTTAGAAGTGTACACAATGAGCTATTATAGAAAGAAAACATTTTAGTTCCAAAAATATGTTCTCAGCTATAAAAATAATTTTGTGTCTGAGGCATGATTGCTTCTCTGTTAAAAATAGAAGGCTCATTTAAATGTATTTTGTTGAATTTATTTATTAATTAATTTATTTTTAATTAAGTGGACTGGTATTGAAAGATATTCTACACGGTTATTCTGAAATTATCTTGTAAAAAATCTCACAATATACGAATTCTCTATTTATTCTTAAAATTCACTATAACTGATGATCTTTACTAGATTTTTGATAGTTTACCTGCTCAGAAAAATAATGAATCTCTTTCAAAATCTCAAGAGCAGCATTCAGAACCTGTCAGTTCCATGTCTGAAGATTTTAAAGTTAGTTACTTCGAAAATGATCTTTCCAACCCTCAAGAGAACTACTGATTTAATAATTCTGAGATATAAAGAGAAAGCTATTGTAAGATCTACACTTCTATTATTTTTACAGCATAATAATAAGGAAAAAATAGGTCAGATATGAAGAGCTATCATTGAAGCAGTATCACTGGTGTTCTCTGGACTAATCCTGTTAGTTGTTTTTAGAATCTACCTAAAGTTTGGAGTTTTGCTGACAGTGAAGCTCAGATTACAGTGGCAGCATGATTTCAAATGTCACTCAAATGTGCCTGAATAGACTGGAACCAGGCACATAAGTGCACTTGTATCCACCATATTCTGTGGAACCAAGAAATAACACATTTTAATACTGGACTTACAGATCCTGTGTGTAACTTGATAAAGTGCTTTTTCCAGAACATCTCTTCATTTATTTTCTTTATCTAATTATTAAAATTTATCTGTAAGAAAACTGTCCTGTAGTGTAGTCTTATATTTTCTCTTTCCACTTAATTCCCCAATGTAAACCAATAATATAGAAATAAAATAATTGCAATAAATGCCATATCTTAATATCTAATTTCTTGTAATATATGAGAAATTCATTGAAGACCACATCCAGTGTGACTTTCCTTAAGGGCGGAGACTACTCTCTGGCCAGTCTGCTCTTTTGTTTGACCATTCTTAGTTTTTTCATATGTTTAAATGGAATATCCTGCATTTTAGTTTTGGCCATTGCCTTTTCTCCTTTCACTGGATAGCAGTGAGAAAGACCTGTCTTTTTCTTTCTTTGTTCCCTTTATCCCACCAAATTTTTATATTCATTAGTCAGCTTCCCCTGAGCCATTTCTTCTCCAGGCTAAACTGTCTCAGCTCTCAGTCTCTCCTTGTATGGCAAGTGTTCTAGTCTGTTATTCATTGCTGTAGCCTTATGTTGGTCTCAGTCCAGTATGTCCCCTGTCTCTCTCCAGGGAGTCTGGACCTTGACAAATCACTCCAGTGCCTTGCCAGTGCCAAGTATTTGGCAAGGATGGCCTCCCTGAACTATAGGCCATGTCCTGCCTAATGAGGCATAGCTGACTAGCCTTATAGAAGGTATACTGGTTCCTGGGTGGATACAGAATTTGATGCTTTCCTTATCTGAATATCATGAAGTTCCTGTCAGCTCACTTTTGCAGCCTATTGAGGTCCTTCTGAATAGCAGCATAATCCACTCATCTATCAATTATTCCTGCCTGTATTATCTGCAGACATACTCAGGGTCCGTTCTGTCTTCTCATCCAGCTCATTATTGTATATAGTAAACAGTATTGGTGCTACTATTAACCCCTGGGATATACCACTGGTGACTGATCTAACGCTGAACTTCACACCTTTAGTCAGTCCAGCAGCTCAGACATTTTTCTTTCTTTCTCATTGTCCATTTACCATTATTTTTTTTCTTAGTATGACTTTCAAGATTTATTCTGTTACTTTCCCAGGAATAAAGTCAATGCTGACCAGCTGTTATTTCCCAAGACCCTCTTTTTGAAGACAGGAGTGAAGTTTGTTTTCTTTCAGTTCTTAGGAACCTCATCTCCACATACTTTTGTAGATAGCTGAGGGTGGCAAACATTAGCCAGCTCCTTCAGTGCTTGTGAATATATTTCTTTAGGTGTCCCATGGACTTCTGTGTGTGAAGTTTGTTTCCATGTTTGTTCACTTGTTCCTCCTCCACTCAGGAGTAACTCTTCTTTGCTCCATACTTGCCCACAAATCTCAGGAAGCTGGGATTCCTGTAGATGAGTCTTCTTACAAGTAAAGGTTGAGGTGAAGCATAAATTGAATAACTTGACCGTCTTCATGTCCCTTGTCACCAAATCCCCTCCCTCATTTGGCAGCAGTTCCATATTTTCTTTTGTGTTCCTTTGGCTGCTTATGTACTTATAGGGCCCTTCTTGCTGCAGACATTCCTCACCACATTTGACTCCAGATGTTCTTTGACTATTCTAGCCCTGCCTGAATGTTTAGAGAGTGTTGCTATATTCCTTCCGAGACACTTGTCCCTTCTTTCATGTAGGTATTCTTCTTTTTTGTATGTAAGATTTGTCAGGAGCTCTTTATTCATGGAGGCCTCCTGCCACCATTTGTTGACTTAACATGGGGATGAACAATTTTTGTGGTTGGAGGAGGTGACACTTGAAAATCAAGCTGTTCTGTAGCATTCTTCTCTCCAGGTTTGTCTTCCAATGAATTCCTCCAAGCAAGTCCCAGAAAAGGCTACTGTGGCATGGCAAGGAGGAGTAGTCTCTTCAGACAGGATCTGCATAGTGTGGTGTGGGAAAATCCATCACTTCATTTTTATTAAAGCTGATTGTTAATAAGTCTATACTGGTATCCTTAGCATGGACATTGGAATTGAATGCACCCTCAACAAGCCTGCAGATGACACCAAGCTAAGAGGTGCAGTTGGTACTCTGGAGGGAAGGGACACCATCCAGACAGATCTTGACAGGCTTGAGAGGTGGGCCCATGGGAAACTTATGATGTTCAGCAAGGCCAAGTGTAAATCCTGCAGCTTCACTAGGGCAATTCCACACATCAGTACAAAGTGGGTCATGGATGAAGAGTTCTACATGACCCAGCAACACATACTTGCAGCCCAGAAAGCCAACCAAATCCTTGCCTGCATCAAAAGAAGTATGACCAACAGAATGAGGGAGGTGATTACCTCCCTTTGCTCCTCCCTCATTAGATTTCACCTGGGGTATTGCGGGACTGGGTTCTGAAATACAAGAAAGATTTGGGACTGTTGAAGTGGATCGAAAGGAGGGCCACAGAGCTGATAAGATGGCTGGAGCCATCTATGAAGACAGGCTGAGAGATTTGGATTTTTTTGGTATAAAGAAGGTCTCCAGAGGGACCTTATTGCAGTCTTCCAGGTTCTGAGCAGCCTGATCTAGCAGTAAATCTCTCTGTTCATTGCAGGGAAGTTGGACTAGATCTTTAAAGGTCTCTTCAAATTCGAGCAATTTTATGATTCTGTGATGATGAAGGAGAATAAGGAAAGAGTCTTTACTGTAGAATGTAGCAATAGGACAAGGTGTAACAGCTTTAAGCAGAAAAGGAGTAGATTTAGATTAGATATTCAGAAGAAATCAGAGGGTGGAGGGTGGTGAAGCACTGGCCCAGGCTGCCCTGAGAAGTTGTGGATGTCTCATCCCAAGTTTTTTTCCATAAATTTGTGCCAATGTTTTTGGATAATGACTGATATTATATTAGCCATTATTTATAATTAAAGTATTTATAAACCATTGTATGATATTCTATGATAAGGTATATAGTACAAAAACACTTCTATTTCATATTCTGTAGAGTTCTCTAAATTATTTTTTGTTATTATTTATAATAATTATAATAATTAATAAATAATTTTTATAGTAGTTAAGACAGGGAAACCTTTCCACAGCGGAGAAGTAAACAGAGTATGCAGAATTCTAATGTAACACAAACAGAACCTAGCAATCCTCCTTTCTCATAGATTTCTACAGTAATGTAGAAAGTAGACTGCACTGAGTGCTTCTAGTAGTATGAAAGAAGAAAATATCATCCTTCAAGATGGAGGATAAAGTGCTGTTAAAAAATAAACTATTCAAAATAAATAGTACTCTGAATCTTGGATGCACTTTGATAAAGCAGGATGGAAATAGCTGTCAGTGGTTCAACTGACTGAGCATTTTCCTATAAATGATGATAAATCCTGTTTTTTCATCCTCCTGGACATTCTCTTCCTTGTTCAAGCACATCTCTCTGTGCTTGACGTATTACTCAGATAGATAGACACATAATATGAGTGCTATTCTCGAGTTTATCATGCCATATCTTTGAATGATGGAGTGAATACAGGGTTCTGATTTCCTCATGCTTGATATAATTACAGTAAGAATTCACTGAGTAGCATTTTCCTCCAGTACCTGCCACCTACTGTGGCATTATTGTCTGCAGTGTGTAACTTCATTGCATGATATGGTTACTTTTTGTGTTGCTACAGCTATTCTATTTTGCACAGGACTGCATTTTATGTTGAAAGGTGCTTGTCAGACCTACTTGCTTCTAATTGCTATTCTAACTTCTATTTGGTGCAAAATTTCACTCCTACAGCAACTAGCTTATCTTCATCAGTCTTAAGATGCTGTCATAAAAAGACCTTTATCTCAAGTACTCTAAGGTCAAGAATAAGTGCTATTTAGGATTATGCTTTCAGATAGATAAAGCTTTTTTTTTCCTCTAAAACATAATCATACGTGGTTCTGTTATCAAGTGAGTGAAGTATTCTTTGTTACGGAACTTATGGAAAACCATTTTAGGATGTATCCATTTGTTTGTCTTCCTTTAGATGGATAAAATTCTAATTTTACATCATTCATCCCCAATTCACCCTGATAAATTAACTAAAATAATTCTCTTATTTGTATATCTCCATTGTAGAAGACTGTAGGAGATCCTGATAATGCACTTCTGGAAACTATTCTCCTTATTTCTCTTACGTTCAGTTATGAATGAAATAGTTGCCGAGATAATTGAGTATTTTGGAGATAAAACATATCTGATAAGCAAAATGATTAAATTTTGCAATATTATACTTTCTATGTCAGTCATTCTAGCTGTATTTTGCATTTTGTGTAATGTTTACCCAGCTTCAATTTTGCCATGAGTCAGGAAGAGATATCCCATTTACAGTCATTAGTAAACTAAATCTCAAAAATGCTAACACAAGCATGAAACAGTACACATATTTTGCAAAATCAATCTACTTGTTAGCATATTTTTACCCTCTGTTTGACTTTAGAAAGTGCACAACATTGTTGTCTGTTTGGACAGTGGAACTGGTGTTAGATCTGTGAAGTTACAAGTTCTGTGCAGAAGTCAGACTGACAAAGGTAGTTGCCGTAATGAAAATGATTTCTATCTTGAAGTTACAGATCATTCTCTGAACTTAACTTGCTGTGTGTGAAGTAGTATATGAATGCATTTTCTTCTGTTTTTCTTACTTTTTGTTTGTATTTTATCTGAAATTATGAATTCTGTCTTCATAGATACAACAATCGTGTAGATACTTTAAAAGAAAGAGGGTTATTTCCATTTCCTTTTGCTTCTTTTGACATTGAATATATTGCCTCCATCTGGTGCTTTTTATTTGTACCAACTACAGTGAGAAAGTATAAGTTTCAGGGAATCATTCTTACATGTTGTTTTCTGCAGTATCAGAAAATTATGTTAATTGTTTGAACTTCTAAACTGGTCTTGCTCTGAACAGGAAGTTGGATTAGGTGAACTCCAAATGTCCCTTCCAACATAAATTACTCTGTCATTATCTGAAAATAGCTTGTCATACGCTGTGTTCATACTGTACCTTCTTAAATAAAACATAGGAATTACTCTTAGCTAATATTTACAATTAATTTAAGGAGTTAGAATTTAACCAGATAACTAATATATACAAATATTTTCTTCATACCATAGAGTGTACAATAGCACCAGGCAAAAGCAATGTTATCTGGTTCCTTGCAATTTTTTCGCAGATTGTGGACTTGTTAAGAGAATATAGGACAAACTATGTGAAATGATGGTAGGGTGATTGAGCATATTAAAAAAAGATTATAATCAGAGACCAATATTTGGACATATAATCTGATAAAGAGGTCTCCCCACTCCCACATCTGTCCCTGTTGCAGCGTATGTTGATCATTCTGAATTCCGAAGATAATTCTAAGATAGCAGGATAGGGATCTGTATTTTGGGCCTATGCCTCCTAGATTGGAGTTTCTGATTGTCTTGTTCTGTCATAAAAAATACATTATTTATTCTAATGCTATATTTCTTATTGCATCTGCAGTTTCCTTAGAGGTTTTTTCCACTGGACATAATTGCAACAACTTACATTTACACGTATACAGCTTTGATGATCAAGGGTTGAATTTCCAACAGTATTTCTTAAAAAAAACCTATTTGTTATTTGTAAAGGCTCAGCTCACATTTTATGACCAAAATCCAGAGCTGCCAATAGCAGTATTTTCTCTTTCTTTGGGTACCTATATCTTCTGACAATCTCTAGTGACTTGGCTTCAGACTCTAAGAGTAAGAACTGATACTTTTCTGTCAGTCTAATAATTTTATTTGTGTTTCTCAAACTTCTTTGTGTTGCCCTGTACTTTTAATCAAAATTAATTTTATGTATGCACTTTCCTGTTGTTTTTCTGCATTATCTACACTACCATCAGTAATACGCAAGCCATAAAACTCAGCTGCTGTGAAATGAAGCCTTGCAAATCTGCTCAGTACCTGCAAGTTCTAAATACCAATGAAAATGAAGTGCATGTGGTGTTTTTGACCACTGAAACCTGACTATATTAAATGAATAGTGCCAACAGTTTCACACTGTCATACAGTAGTGCATTACTGTAGTAATCTAGTGATACGATAGGTGCTCATTAGGACACTGAACTATAGTAGGCAATAACAAAAGGCAACATTGAAATACTCTAATGCGTGGAATTGAGAGTGTTAAGTAATATATACTATACCAGGTGAGCAAAAAAAATATATTAATGATGAATTTACACTACATACATGTAAAAACTTTTTAGTTGTAGAGCTTCTCATTTTAAAATAATCTTTATTTTGTACTGTTACTTTTACATTAAAATAAACATCTTCTTTGTCCTACATTTGTACAAGCATATTCACAGCTCCTTCACAATTAAATCAGCTTCTAAAGAGCACAGTGAAAAAGTGATAAAGGAATATCTTGATATGTATGTTTTGAGAAGTTGAAAAAGATGTAGAATAAGTATGCATTCCTACTAATAGGTATAGTAGTGTTTTAAATTTTAGCCTTCCTAGTGCAAGAACAAACCTCTTCTTTGATGAACTTTGCGCAATCTGAATTTCTGCTTCAACCTGTCTCTTCTGACTTATGTCCTGTTTCTCTTTTTGTATTTCTGTCAACAGAAAGCTGACCTTGCAGTTGCACCGTTGGCAATTACCTATGTTCGTGAGAAAGTCATCGACTTTTCCAAGCCGTTTATGACTCTTGGAATAAGTATTTTGTACCGCAAGCCCAATGGTACAAACCCAGGCGTCTTCTCCTTCCTGAATCCTCTCTCCCCTGATATCTGGATGTATATTCTGCTGGCTTACTTGGGTGTCAGTTGTGTGCTCTTTGTCATAGCCAGGTAACATGTCAACTTTTGTGATTTTTTTGGCAATTGTTATAATCTTTTTCTTACTAATAATTGTCAAAAGTCACAAAATTTTCTTACTTTCATACTCTTATATTTTAACTTTGTGATGTACAGAAAAATAATTAATGATGAGGGATCCCAGTATTAATTTTTTGCACTGCCATTCTAAGTCTCCAGTTTGTTATGCCACCAAGTACTTAGGATGCTAGCTAGGTTGTATCTTTTATTTACAAATTCAAAGACATTAGCAAGTTTATGTAGTGTCTTCTCATTTGTGCTGTGTTTAGAGAGAAAGGGACCAACACATTTTATTTTGTTAGTATAATTTTGTTTGTTGCTGTCTTGCTTAATCTCAAATTCAGTACTTAGCTGCCCACGTTAATCCTTGATGTCCAAATTAGGCCACCACATGCTAAAAAACAAATTAATTGGTATAGATTAGTGTTTTAGAAATAGGGTAACAGAATCAGTTTTTAACTGTATGCTAGATAAACATTACATATAATTTATAGCCCTACAATGGAATATGTTTGGAAGCAAGTTTCCAGAGTTAAGGACCTCAGTACAATTGCTAAATTATAAAGTTATTTTTAAAAAGCAATACTGGGCTTTCTTGCTTTTTAACTACTTTTTAAAATCTGTTTTCTTCAATATAGATAAGCAGGAAGACATCTCTAGTTGTCAAAAATTCTCATTATATTTACATTGTCATTGAAACTGACTCCAGATGCTCACAGAAATGTAAACTTATATGTCATAACTTTGAGTTTTGCTGTGACAGAAAAAAAAATATTCAGAACAATCAATCACCAGTTCCTGGGGATGAAAAAGTAATATTTTTTTGCAGATTGCTCCCTGAAGTCACTTTTAAATAGTTTTTTGAATCAAATAAATATAAACTATGCTGGCTTTTATCCCAAACTTCCCTTTAATAATTCCCTTTCTTTCTTTCTTTCTTTCTTTCTTTCTTTCTTTCTTTCTTTCTTTCTTTCTTTCTTTCTTTCTTTCTTTCTTTCTTTCTTTCTTTCTTTCTTTCTTTCTTTCTTTCTTTCTTTTTTTTCCTTTTTTTTTCCTGTAGCAATGATTTTTAGGAGCAAATGTTGCAAATAATGTAATTTCACTTCAACCTCAAGATTTCGTTGTTTGGTACACAGTATTTCTCTTCATATTTTCCTCTCTCTGTTGTGCTGTGGTGAGGGCTCTCCATCTTTCCTTGATGCTGTATGCTTCATTCCGGATAGGTTGTATTGTTTCTGTAGTAAAGGAAGAGGTAATCTTTCTAGGAGCCATTTTATCAGTAATTCAGCAAGATCACTTGTACATATAGTGCATGAGATATTGCAGCAAGATAGATAACACCAAAACACATTCTGTAATGATTAAGTTTCTGTACTTTCCTTATAAGTCTGCTTTAATGAGCCAGGTATACAATGAAAGTCCTTTGAAAGAACGATAGATATTAGTGGACTGTATAACCAAACTGTAAACTCATTTCTGAGGTGTTTCTGTAATACACATACATCTGAAAGCAAAGAATTTACACTTGAGTATAAATCACAGATATTACGTTGTGAAACATCTCGTGTAAGGTATTGATGAGTATGTCCAAAAGTTTTAACCCTATTGTTATCACTGCAGGACATTTTCAGCACGATGCACAGTGTTTTTGTCATGCAGCTCTCAGTAGGAATTTTATGGCTAAGTTCTTGCTCATGCTAGGAAAATATGTCTTGTTATGTTCTGTAGGAAGGATACAATTTTCTTGAAACCTTTTTTAATTAAGGAATTCAGTCACCTGATCTCACTAATGGAATTGGAAAGAATGCTCATTTTCAAACAGAAACACCACATAGTAGACCATTACTGCTGAATTTTTTTTCAAATATCTGTTTTTGTGACCAGCACTATAGAATCCTAACATACTTGGAATCATTATTTTTATTGTAAAGCCTTACAAAATAGGTTTTATACCGAGCAGAAGAGTCTATTTTTGTATAAAATTGTATAAAATACCTTTTTTACAGCAAAGTTTATATCAGCCTTCAGATTTTCAATAACTCTTATCCTGTATGTTCAAGTAGTCATAGCACATATTTAGGAATAAAAGATTCAGGATTTTGTAAGACCACTTACAGATTTTNGAAGAGCAACTTCTAGTATGGAACAGCATTTTCTAATACCATAGTTAAAATAGGGAAAAAAGATCTGAGTTAAGAACTTAATCTCTTGTTGAATAATAAAGACAGAAAAGGAAGTATTCAAAAGTAAAAGAGCCTTCCATTGATTCGATTTTCAAAATGTGACTGTCATGTAAAGAGAGATAATGTTACCTGAAGTGTGATATTGAAGAGGATTTTGCAGCTTATGCTGTGTATGTATTTTCAGTATAGATTATAATTTTAGTGTTACACAATTGATGTATTTTTCAGTCCTGATTTTGTGGAACTGTTGGACTGTATGCCACTAAATTAACAGATTCCATCTAGACCGTCTTATTAAGAATATTTTTTATTTCATATCAATCCTGTCATAATGAATGTTTAACTGTCAGTGTTTCATAATAATTATTGTGTGTTTCCTTATAAGTTGTATCTATGTTTGGAGCAGTATTTAGTATGTCTTTTATGGTATGATGTTCTGTAATTACAGTTCATCAGAGTATTCAGTGTAGAACACTTACTGTTAGACTTACACCTCTCTTTTTTGTGTCAAATATTTTGTGAGCACACCATAATTTTATTGTTTTACTATGTCTTTCAGAAGTAAAACAGTTCCAGAATGTAAGCTTGATACACTGAAAGTAGAGAGCACACTTCTGTTTTGGTACTTGGAAATCACCTAATACTTAGTGGTATGATCCTATTTAGGGAAAGATGAAAATTATTAAGAGGTTCAAAAATCTTTGAGAGAGAATTGCTGACAGGCTTTCATCAAGTAACATAGTAGGTGTAAAAGAAAAAAAAAGTACTATACCTCTGTATTAGTGTTTTCCTTTATCTAGTAGAGCATTGTTTTTCCTTTCACTTTGAGAAGTGAATATAAAGAGCTGAAATCGTTATATATTCATTGAGACAAAGAGCTAGGAGAGAGAGATGCTTGTTAGCTAGGAGGCTTCTCTCAGTCATCTATGTGGAAATTATGGATCTTGCATTCTGAATGGGATTAACTATGTAGTATATGGTGTTTAATTGTCATTCCCAATTGGGAATTATGGCTATGATTTCTCCATGTGTATGAAAATTTCTTCACTTTTTTTTGTGATTACTGAGTGTAAGTAATTATGCTGGTTAGTCTCTAAAAGTTCTTCTGTTTGTGATACAGTCTGGTGACTGATAAACCTGGTCTCCCTGGCACTAAGCCCATTAGTTTTCTGGGAACTGAGAAAGTCAAGTGGTATTATCTTTCTTGTGGCAACATTAACAGATCTGTTTCTTATGCAAGCTAGCAGTGTCTTTGTGTCACTTGTAGCAGTGCCTTGCATCATCTGACATCATGTTGAATTTCTATTCCAGTATCTTTTTTTGCCTCTACGTTTGCTTTTCATTTCTTTGATTTGAGATCCCAGTTAAATTCACAGTTAGTGTATGATGAGAAGGAAAACTAGGACTGGGGTAAAGTGCACTAAGTCCTTTTTGGCATTCTGTCAAGTACACAACATCTTCTGATCTGTATAATGAAAAATGTTGATTAGTCTTTCCTATTCATATTTTTCTGATGGTGCAATTAATTGTTTCATTTCACAAGAAATGAGCTTATTTCATCCAGTTTTGCATACCAACTTCATATACATTTATATACTTTTTTTTTCTTTTTTTCTTTTTTCTTTTTTTTTTTTTTTTTTTTCCTATTAGCCAGTACATATTACACAGCTGTTTCCTATTCCTGGTCTTTGCAAAGTCTGATGTATCGGTAGCTGAGGGTACTGCCCATTCTGCATAGGTATGATGAAGAAAACCAGTTTCACACGTTTAAAAAAGCTATGTATCTTTGATTTAATTAGGTCTTCCAAAGCATGACTTCCAAAGGCAAACAAATAATCTTCAGTTGGCATACACTGTATGTGTAGTCAGGTCTTTTTGTTGTGATCATGTCTGTGTATCGCAGTGAAGTTTACTCTTAAGTGACCTGTCTTAATTTCTGGAAGAGAGATACATGATATTTCACCTTTATGGATTAGCTATGAAACAAATAAACTACCCTGGATGAAATGCTCCACTAAATGAGCTTTTATGTACCAAGCTCTCTGAAGTGAATCTGTTGTGTACATACGCTTAAACTGCGTTCACAGCCTTAAGTGCTAATACTGAATCATGAGTTATCATTTTAAAGGGCTTGATTCACATTTATCTGTCTCATGTTCAGTCTGTGTGGACTTCCTGCTTTTTCCTCCTTCCAGGATAATTATGTTATTCTACTTCATGCTGGTTTCAGCTGTCAAAGCATTTATTATAAAATATTTTTTCATTTTCTTTTAAGTGATAAAAGCACAATGAACATTACCAAATTATATATTTTTTTTACTCTCTGGAATAAAACATAATAATAAATGACAAGAGCTTTAAAAATATCTCCACACATTTATCTTAATATTTTCTCTGTGCAGAAGCATAGGAATTCCATGCTTCTTCAGGCTTGAGCAGATGCCTGAGCATTATGTCTCTCTGGAGTGCATACATAACCTTTTACATCTCATCAGTCTTCATTTTTATTTCATATTTTTTGGCTAGCCGATTTCTGTCCTTGAGCTTAATTTGGATTAATTTTCAAAGTATTCTTTAAAAACTATCTTGATGGAAAGAAATTAATGATAGAATGAGAGGGACCTCCTTTTCTTGTTACTATGGAACTCTGGCTACTAAATTACTATTGATATTTATTCAAGGAGGAACTCAGCATATTTGCTCTTTATTCTTAACAAGCATTCTTCCTACGAGAGTTTTATCTCCTGAGGCCTCCCTAAAGATCTACAGCATATGTTATGAGGTGTTTTCGGGAACGAATTCGTCATCCAATAGGGCAGTCCAGATGGGAACCCTGATATTTGCTTCTTTTACTATCTTACAGAATTCAGTTTTGCCTCAGTTGTAATGCAAGTGGAGATATTGTCAATTAGGATATAAAATTATGTGTAAGCAAACATAAACGCATGCAGAAAAAGTACACATTTCTCAAAACTGTTCCACAGAATCATTTTAAGTATTTTTACTTTTGTTAAACTAAACTGCAGCTTATGACCCTTAGTTTAATGCTTCGAAAATATTTGGTATAGTCTGCTTTTTTCATATAATTTCTCCAGTCAAAAAGCAAATCCTTGTTAATGCTAGAGATCACCTTTATTTTGAGCAGAGAGCAAGTATGCCAGCCTCCAGAACACTATTTTTTTTGTCAAGTGAACCAGGTAGAAACTGCATGGAAGATTTTTTCTCTTTTTTATTTTCTTTCTTTTTTTTTTTCCTGATAGTTTTAGGGCTTCTTATTAACTGACAAGCTTGTGTAGCTATGCCAAANAAAAAAAAAAATCCTAATATTATCTCTCAAGATTCTAAAAAGCTTCTTATTTTCTGAACTAAATTTCTCCTCCTCTACTTCAGACTTTGAAAATTTTAATTTCAGATTTCTGTAATTTAAATAGAATTCCAGTAACTGACATTAAAATAAGGAGGATATCTCAGTTACACCTTAATTTTTTGCAATCATGAGCAAATTATTAAGTACACGCTTTTCACTTAGGAAATGTAAGCAAGACTTGCATATGACATTCCAAATATGGTCAGTTATTTCTGCATATCACTTTTCACAGAATGTGGATGACAACTTTAAATTGATCAAATAGAGTTCAATGTGCTGTATGCCATTAGTGTCACCATAAACCTGCATAAACTGTAATAGTATTAAGGCCAATTTTCTATGATCAGCACACATCTCATCTTTTTTTCTATATCAAAAATGCAAAATATGCTGGAATTGTAATGCTTTCTTATGGTTGCCATCTAACTTGTCTTATATAATTATTTGGGGAAGTTATGACACAGGTTGCAATTGATGGTATAGAATTTAAATGTTGTGAATGATGACAAATGATTGAAAGAAAGACACGCATAGCAATAAGCTTTGTGTCTTGACACTGAGAAAGAAAATGCAAACTCTCTAACCTCTGCTGCAAGAGATTTATCTGGGTTAACTGACAGTTTGTAGAATATCAAATATATACATACACAACTCATTATGGACTCCACTTCCTAACTCCTTAGGATTCTCTTGAATCAATTTTGAATACTCTCAATCTCCTTCATTTGTTCAAGAAGAGACAAGTATCAAGAGTTCTCACAGTCTACATAATGGCCTCTATTAAAATATTGCTACAGGTTTAGTAAGAGAATAAAACTTGTGTTTTCCTCTTTAACATCAATTACCTCTCTGGATTTTAGAAGAGAAAAAAGGCAAAACAATACTTCAAAGCCTTGCCATACTACCAGTAGATCAGTCTGACACACTAGACACTGCTTACTATGCATCAAACGTAAGAATAAGTTGCTGTCAGCATTGTGACAGAAATTATGTGACTGTTTTAACTAAAGATAGTTAGTTTTAACTAACTAACCTGTCTTAGCAGCCTACTAGAAGGTGTAGGTATCCCTTATTAGCTAAATCTCCATATTTAATTTGAAGATGATTATTTCAACATACCTCATCATTTCTGAATTCCTCGGTCAATAAATCAATTTTATTTTATTTATTTTATTTTATTTTTTTGTGGAAATCTAGCCGATCTTTGTCTTCCACAGAGTTACTATGTGAGTGGGGTAGGAGGCAAAAAAGTAGGTCTGGTGATTTCTAACGTAATAAACTGTGATACACATCTGTTTCTAGCACTTTGTTCCATATAGATAGATAGATAGATAGATAGATAGATAGATAGATAGATAGATAGAGAGTACAGTAGTACGCAGTATTAGCACTGTGTAAAATTGAAGATGACCTAGAAACTCCCTTTCCATAAATTCTGTTAACTTTCCCTCATTTTTCTGAAAGCCATCCTGAAGTTCTTCAATGCATCACTAATTATCGAAGAACCCAGATGTTTTGAATAGCTAAACGGAATCACACCATTTTTCATCCTTAAGAAATGTATATCTCATACTATCATCAAATCAAGAAATCTCTTTTTCATTGCTTAAGCATCTTTGTTCAAAAACAAGGATATGATGGATAATTCATTCTGTCCATATTCATCCTGACTTTACTTTTTAAGTCTTGTTATGTGCAGGTGTTACACATTTATGAACCTATATTTCCTCAGTTTTGATGGAAAATTGTAATACAGCCTTTTATACAGTCTGAGTGGTGCTCATGGAAATTTGTATCAAAAGTCACATTGAACTTCATTTTCTACCGCAGTTTCTCTTGTTTTCACTTTCTCATTTACCTGTTGGTACAGAGTGTTTCACTGCCTAGATATATCAGAATACTATATATCTGTAAGAATCTTAAGTGTACATTGCACTAAAAAGATCTTTAGTAAACATTTCAAAGAGCTCTTTCAAAGGATTCAACTGGAGAATCTTTTAACCAGTAAATCATCTAAATATTCTTTGCTGAAAGGCTTTGAAATGTTTCCCAGACTGCTTCTGTGTTGAGTTTTGACTGACCAGAATTGTTCTGTTTGATTCATTCTGCTTCATTCAGTTCAGTGCTTGACATCTGCCTGAATACCATTCACTGTTGGTCTAAATCATTGTTCCAAACAGACAGTGACAGTTCAGTAGTTGCATTTGCATTCTCTTCATCTCTAGAACACACTGGGAGATGCTACATGCATCATCATTTCTTTCCACACACATGTAATCCTAGCTCATATATTCATATTTGAGTTTACACGTCCAGTTTCCTGTTACTATTTGCACACTGAACAAGTAACAATATAAACATACAGTGGAGTTTGTTTTGGAAATATCTCAGCAGTCAAAATTGACATTTCTTATAAAAATTTTGTGTCTTTCTGTATGTGATTGAGCTTAACTACAATCAAGAGAGCTATTTCCTTTCTTTGAATGCCTTGGGTAAACAGTCTGTGGGTAGATAAGTCAGTATTTGAAGACTACTTTGTGAAGAGTTCTATAGCAGCACACAAAATAATGTTACATGTCTCATGTAGACTATATTTTGTTAGTCTCTACATGCTCTCTGCTACCATTCGTTAGTAAGTAATCTCATACTCCTCACTAAGAAAGGTACAAAACAATCTGAGGAATATCTTCATTTAGTTTTCAAAGTAGCGTATGCAATGGTTTGACTTTATTTTAAAAGCCCTTAGTAATTACCAACACATACAGTATAAGAAAAGAATATTTCAGAGTCACCTGTGTGAAGTGAAAAAAGTATAGAGATAGTCTCTATAGAGAGATAGAAAGATCTTGACTAGGTGTTTTCTGTATTTAGTCAGCAAATTGTGGAATGGAATACTGTTAAATATGCCTAAAGAGAATGGTTCCTCTACAGAAGAGTCCAAGTGTTTTCAAGCTAAAATTACGCTTTTAAGAAAGACCAGAGTCTCTTCTGTTTGGAATAAGAATTGATGGGAGGATTACTTGCTTTGTTTTGTTTTTGTTGTTGTTGGTTTTGGTGGTTTGGTGGCTTTTTTTTTTTTTTTTTTTTTTTTTTT
>JACDJE010000582.1:24537-35761 GCA_016647715.1 Pavo muticus
TTGAATGCCTCCAGGGATGGGACATCCACAGCCTCCTTGGGCATGTTTCAGAGACTGTTTCCCTGCAGGCAACTCAGGGCCAGAGAAATGCCTGAGCTGCAGCTTAACTCTCTTCAGTTTCCTCCTGCAGATGAAGCCATTATTTGTTATTCTTCAGAACTCACCAGCCACAGGAACGGAGATATCCATAGAAATCCAAAGGGAGGAGCCTGGCCACAGTGGAACTGGTGGGGTTTTGCTGTCGATGGCTTTCAGGAACAAATGGTTTTGTAAGGCTTATTGAACTAAGAGAGGAGAACCTGCAGCCCATGCACTCTTCTCGGCAGGCCTTTGACTTTTTATCCATCTCACCCTTCCTTCCAGGCATTTTTCATGCTTTGGAAAAAAACAATATTTGCTAAAGCAGGGCGGGAAGCATTTTCCCATTTATTTGGAATTACCAATTTATGCAAAAAAAAAAAAAAAAAAAAAAAAAAAAAAGAAGAAAGTATTAAAGTAACAGTTTCAAAATAATTAAAAGATTTCTTTAAAAAAATATATAAATAACCTCTGGAACTAATCACAGAAAAAAATAAAAATGAATGCATTGTAATAAAGTTATAATGATTACAAGTGCATCTAAGGAAATGCTTCATATTTAAAGCATCTATTTATCATTTCCTTATAACGTATGGGCAATATTTTCAATTTTGTTGTAGCTCTGAACTTCTCATTTTTTGCAGCTTCATATGAAATATTATACTAGTCAGAAGCAGATTTTTTTCTTTAATAGAAATTTTCTTCATCTGTTTTTCCCTAGTTGAGAGTGTAGTAGACAAAAACAATCATTTGTTCACATGGAAAACAACAAGCATCAGAAACTTCTCATGTTAATGTTTAGAATGCTCCATTAAAAGTAACATTTGTACGAATTATGACAATTTTAGTCAAATAATAAATGTACTTTTAGCTAGTGCTGTGTAATGTTACTTTGTTTCATGTTCTATTCATTTCATTAACCTGTTTACACTGTCTGTTTAAATTCTTGGTGCATCAGAGAAATCCACAGTTTATTTTATAGATTTGGGAAATTACACTGATGACTGTGGGTCTGTTGCAGTGTCCACCAACTGTTGTGAAAACTGTTCCCATCAACTTCTGTAGACACTGGCTTAGGTCCATCTGAATGTCTAATACAGCAAAAACAATAAGGACAATAGCTAATTAGAAGAAAATGATAATGAGGTGAAGGCATATAGGGTGAACCCTTATACTGAGTTAGTATTTGAAGCAATGGTGAAAAATATGGCCTTAAATTTGGGCCTTTATGAATGTTACTGGCATAATGACCATTATGAAACAAAAGCTGCAACTGTCATCTAAGTTGGTTCAGAATATGCACCTGAATATTTATTTGATTGTAGTAAGTGACAATTAGGTAAGTTTTTCCCTGATTCCCTGTTAATAATTCCTAATTCACAAACTTATGTTTAGCAGTTCAACTAGGTTAAATGGCATGTGTCGAGACTGAAAACTGTTGTTGATTAAAATAATTTATAAATTCTGACAGACAGAGTGGTAAACAGGTAGACTTTTACTCGTGAAAAACAGATTTCACAGATTTCAAAAATCACAAACAAAATGCTTTTGTTAATGCTTTTTTCATTTAGGCACTGACATGAAAAATAAACAACAGAAAATCAAAATATTCATAATGAGATAGAGATATCTCACAATTTAAGTAAAGTTTTTTTTTTTAATTGTTTCTTTAAAATACGCTAAATAACTGCTGATATTCAAGCAGTTTTATCTATCATGATAAATTTCACTATTTTAATGTTAGAATCTCAAAAAAGCTTTGTGCATAGGTATCTTTAAAAGCATCTCTCTACCTGTTTACTGTGCTGTCATTATTAAAAAACACAAAAAGAAATAGTATTCTACTTTCATTTATTGTATGTAATTTTGACACTCCGTTTTCAAATGCCATAAAAATGCACATGAAATAATTGGTGCACATAACTAATCATAAAATGTAATGTGATAAGATATATTTTATGTGATAACTAGTTATTTTGTGTAAATTAAGCATATATTTATCATATATTATCTTTGACCACGTAAATGCAGTAAAAGTTAGTGCCTATAAATCTAAAATATTGCTAGGGGCAATCCGGATATGAATTCTCTATGTCTCATGCAGTCTTACATTATACTGAATGATGGCATAAAAGCAAATATGTTTAGTTAAATTGTTAGTGGCATTCTTTACTTTGATTGAGGATACTTCATAAAATCAACATATGACTTATTTGCTTGATGCTTACAGTAATACTGCTTGCATTTTTACCCACTGATCTGAGAAAATCCATTGTAATGTTTATTTATTTGCATTTTTTAAGACTTTCATTCATTTTATTAAAATTTTAATATCTTTTTTTTTTTTCAGGTCAGAAAGATCAGTACAATTGTTTAACCGCTATTTTTTTTTGTTTGTTCTTATTTTGAAGAACATCAAGAAAATATAGTTTGTGGTCAGGTGAAAATATTTTTGCTGCATTGTCTAATATTATGACTTCTTCATTTACAGAAAGTAATACTGTTCTTTTGCATGAACTTTTCATGCTTCATTCTCAAATTTAAAGCCACTCTGCCATCAAGACATATAAATAAGAACTTGTTTTATAGCAGAGCAAAATAATTCATTCATAATATAAAGCAGTTAAACTTGGATGGATAAGTTGTAGTGAGCTACAGTAAGATTTGTGTCCTTTCTGTCAGTTATTAATTAAAGAATTACAGATAAAACAGGTGTAGTTTCTCTTTAAGTAAAAATTTTATTTTCTGTATATTACTTAATGAAAGTTTTTGTTTGATTGTATTTTCGTTATTGGTTTTTCAGTTTTGGTGTTTTGTTTTGTTTTTTGAAGGGTGAACAAAAATATTTGTATTTCTTCAGGGAGAACATTACTTGAAAATTAAATTATTGCAGCAAAACTTGGCTGAAAGTACACTATGTTGCAAGTGCCTTATATATTATGTTTGTTCAGACAGGACTGCTCTTAAGTAATTCTTTCAAAGAAAACCAGCAACTTTTGCTGTTGGCATTTTGACTTTTGGTCAAAGTAAAGTATTTTGATACTGAACCAGAGATATTTTGCATTTGAAAATGAAGAAGAGATCAATCACTTCAGCCTTTATCTCAGTGCCTGTTTTCATTTTTATTGCTAATCTAAGTTCAAAGAGTAAAAATCAGATTGAATATAATGATAAATATTTCTGATAATAATGCTGTCCTTTCTATATTCCTAAACAGCTCTTCCACATTTATAGTGAATAGAAAATGTTTGGCTTGAAGTTTAAAACAATTTTTAGTGAAAGTACGTGTTTCTCTAGATTCCAGCTCCCTCTTATTTGATTGTGAAATACGAAAAGCTAGTTCTCTTTCATGTGAATAGCTAGTAATAGCTCAAGCAAAGTTAAATTCAATATGCGGTATTTCTTGAACTGTTTCATTTTCCTGATGTTATCACATATAGATAAAGGAAGTGAGAAAACTTTTACTGGCAAAAAACATGTGGAAATTCATAATTCAGTGAGCCTTAAGATACTATTAGGAAGTATTTTTAAGAACATGAAGTATAAGGAATTTAGTTTTGGGTNCTTATTTGTTTTGTTTTGCTTGTATTCAGTCTGTTATACGTAGTATTATATTGGAGAAGGAAATTGTTGTTCTTGCCATAGTGCATTGTAATTGTTTTCTTGTGCAATTTGCAAAACAATGTAGTCCTATAACCTGAAGAAAAAAAAACAACACAAGAACAAGTGGAACAGGAATAAAGTCAATAAGGGTCAAAGAAAGTATGACAGTCAAAAGATACAGTTAGTAATTTGATTCAAGCGGTAATTTAAAAGTGTGCAAATTAACTGATTGACTCCTTTGCCATTATCATCACTGGCTGAATTTTACAGATTACTGGATAGAAATCCAGTAGATGAATTAGTAAATGAATTTGACTATCAGTTGACTTTTTTTTTCCCCAAAAACAGAACAGAAAAGCAAGCTTATGTAAATAAGTATTATTTATTTAAGCCATTTCAGAGATGCATCATGCTTGAAACATCTTGAAGCAAAAGACTTCCTGAATAAAAATGTAGGAGTGATAGAGATATGATGGGATGTTAGCAGTCATGATTTCTACTTGTTTTGCCTCTGGAGTGCCCAGAAACACAGCTATATTTTTTCTCTCTTAAGCACAGAGAACTACCAAACATATAAAAATGAGTTTTTTGTTGTTTTTTTTTTTCCCCTATAAATAAGTGGACCCATATACAATGGGTTTCTTTATATAATCTAAATAAAGAGGGAGACATAAAGTGCTGGAAATTAAGCTGATATGATACGGTGGTTATTAACTTTGAGGAAAATCCTATCTACGGATCTTTGGATGTAGACTAGTTTCTGCAGGAGAGTATTTCAAAGTTCTCCTTTGATTTCTCTGGTTTAAGCATTAACTGAAGGATGGGAAAACCTGGGTAATGAAAAGATTTTGAAAATCTTACTCTTTCATTCTATAAAACAGTCCTCGTGTTACTGGATAATATTAATAATACAGATGCAATCCTAGACTACTTTTAAATATTTGTAACTGAATAGTCAAACATTCAATCATTTGAAGTGGTATTAAATGTATGTTAGAATATGTGTGTTTTTAAAAAATCTGTTTCTGGTTTCAGAACTGGAAATAACAAAGTTCTGCTTCTACCCACAAAGCCACACTAAAACAAGATTTCCCTATTTCCTCTGACTCTGAATCATCATTATCTACTGTATTCTGAAAATACGCAAATAGAGCTAACTTGAAAGAAAAAACAAACCAAAAACAAAAGTAACTGTCTAGAACCTTACCTTATGTCTTTCAAAGATTTTCTGTGAGGTTTTTTTTTTTTTTCTTGTGGGAAAATATTAGACTTGGGTGATGTTTAAATGTTATGCTTTAAAATAGAAACGTATGTAAAAAAAGGGGAAAATAGCAATTAGGGAATATTTATTGACTGTAAGTAATATTCAGTATCCGAAGATAAGTAAGCTTGTTCCCTAAAAGTTCTATAGGCAGAAATATGAGAATTATTTATCACCTGCTTGTACTTCTTATTTAGTTGTTAGTCAAAAGTTTATCCAGTTTATTCAAGCCTTCAGTTTCTAAGTCATTAAAGTAGCAGTCATTTAACCACCAAGACTTGACTAGAATTCAGTTTGAAAATAGAAGTGTGGTAATCGTTTTTGTTGCAGAAAATAAACCACTAGTGGTCCTCAAAAGTTTCTGTTTTATACATGCAAGTCACCTCATGTTAATTCTAATGGTGATGAGATTGCTTTGGGTTAAAGTTAATTGTGCATTTTCAGGAATAAGAACCAAGGTGAGCATCTTTTTTTCTTTCTTTCTTTCTTGTTTTAATAGAGTATTTTCAGGAGTTCTGTCTTTAGCAACAAATGTATCATACATACAGGGAAAGAACTACACCATATGGAAATTTTTTATTATCTTTATTTAAAAAAAAAAAGCCAGTGTATCAGTTAATGAGAATAGTTGATTGTTTTAATAATATTTATAATAAAACTTTTAAATATCACATTTTTCTTATTAATCAGCTTTTTAGGACTTCAGACAGAAATATAAAGATGGCTACTTTTATTAAACAGGTCTGTTTAAACCCTTCTAACATCTATTCACTCTCATGCTAGTTGTTTTGTTTTGGTTTTGTTTTGTTTTGCGTGGCTATTACAATTGTCTGGCCCCTACACTCACTGGTTAGCTAAGACTAGACTAAGGATTTACAGGAGTTAATCTCTAACCATGAAGCCATGAAGGCAATGTTACTTCATCTAGGTGGGGTGATTTATAGTAAATTCCATCAGTTAAAAAATAGTGAGCTACCCAGAACCACTACCTCTTTCCATTCCAGTTTCCTTCCTCAACTATGTCAAGCAGCAGTGCTGAGTGGAAGACTGGTCATGGAGTTAGTAGTGAAATGGTAAATAGCAGAAGGATGTACACTTGTTTTCCCTTCTCTGTGCCATGTTTTGTGTGCATCCAGGTCATTAAAGAAGTTCTTGTCCTTTCCATGAGAAATAGCTTTAGTATTACAGAATGGGATGCTCATTTGATATGTACATACTTAATTTTTGAAACACAGAGTGTTTACATTCCATAGCACCATCAACAGTGATGTAAGAAAGTTTGCAACTAACAGATACTACACAATTTACATCATGTTCTTAACTGATATTTTGGAACAAAATTTGGAAGCTTTATAGTGTGATGTGGATCCAGAAGAAGTTGCTTTGGAAGAATTCCACTGCTTAGAAAATTATCTGTTTTTGTGGCTGACACAATGTAACCAATGAGCCCTGTCCAGAAGAAAAATGGAAGCAGCTGGCAGAATTCTGTGCATTGCAACTGCTTCGCTGCACTTGTGGACCAAGGCAAATATAATGTCAAGTTGGAAAAATATCTGAAAAAGGATTTTAATTAGTCATATTTATCCTCCACACACTTCTCTCTTATACTTGGTCTCTCTTGCTCTCCCCTTACTCAAAATAGGCATGTTAGAGCAGAGTGAATAGTTAATCATGTCAAAATCCTGGTCAGCGTGCCCTTCATTTACTGGAATGAAAGGAATTTTCACCTTGCTTCAAATGTAACTAATTAGATAAAGTTGCTAAGTAGATGGATACCAAAGACTCATTGTATCTCTCAGTTCTACTGCAAGAAGTCCAATTCTGCCTCCAATTAAAATGTCAGTGGGGATTGCCTGTGTTCATAACACCTTCCTCACCATCCGTTTATTCTGTACAGTCATTTGTACCTGTGAAAAACAAACAAACAAACAAAAAAAACAAAACAAAACAAGAAGGAGAATGGTCTTACACCTCTACTTTACATGAATGTAAATTATTCCACAGGTGAAGGCAGTGGAAATTTCTGGGTAGCACTGAAAACTTAACTGGGCTTTCTTGTAACCTAGGACAATTTTGTACTGCCAAACAGGCTTTGTCTTCTTGTTACGTAGTAAATATCAAATGCTTCCTTTGCAGAGTTCACAGGGCAGAAGGAGTAAATAAATAATTTAAACAGTTAAATAGAATGATAACTACTAAAAAAATGTAAAGCCAAGTGAAGAAATAAGATTAGCAAATTTTTAAAGTTGTCAGGTTCAGCAGTAATAGTTCATCAGTTATGTGTGCAGGACCAGAATTCTGTTTACTCTCCACATTACAAAGCAAATGAATTTTGAAGAGATTTTTGAAAGACAGGTATAGATTTTGTCCTTAAGGCTATGCTCACATGTAGTCTAGGTGAGATTCAAGTGACACTGGTGGAATAACTCCACAAAATGGCCTATGGTAATTTTAAGTGTTAAAAACACGTCCAAGTTTATCTCTCTCTAAGGGAAGATCAATGATATGAAGAACCAATTAAGAAAATTTTACCAGTTACATGTCAGATGAATTTATTTTGAAAGGGATGTGATTATGTGTATTGAAATATGATGGAAAACTATGCAGATAGATGAGACAGGAGAATGTACTGGCTGCCTCTACAGAAAGATACAGGCTGAGTATAGTTCCTTTAACAAATATACCACATTTCTAAGAATATATTGAATATTCTGGGAAATCTGAAAAGTTTGGGACATTGATGTTTAGCCAAATGAATCTCAGATGCTGTTTAAGTCATGAACCTTTCTTATGGCATCTTGTTGGAGAGAAGATATTAAACTGGATTCATATAGGCCATGTGGTACTAAAGGCAGAGCATCTAAATCAAGTGGCAGGGTTAAATACAGAATGATGTTGAGTCAGTAGTCCTCAGTAATGACTGAATTAGCATTGTCTTTTCTCAGAACAAAAGAAGGAGAAGGGAGTAACCACAGTCTTTTTTTCTAGAAAAGAACGAGTTACTCACATGTTCAGAAGCAGCCTGGATCTAGTCCCTACACTGTAGAAATGCTTCTAGAAACATTCTTTCTTGAAAACATAGGCTGCAATAAATCCTGAGCTGAGGCAAGATCTGGTATTCTCAGTACCTTGATAAAGTTTTATCAAACTATAGGGGCTAAGGTGTCAAGTCCAGCAAATCGACAGGGCTGTGAGATATGTGATTGATGAGGGTGTCAGTACAGGAGATCCTGACTGTAGGTGCTATCAACAAAAGAGGCATTGGTATCTTGTCAGTATATAGCTAATTGTTTTATAGTTAGTTCATATTCAGGCTTTATTTTTTTGGTTGAGAGTAGGAAAAAAGATTCTAGACTACTGAAATCTCCATAGTATTGCAACTGTTTCTCTACAATCAGGATGTGGAGCTTCAATTCAGCGGAATCCCAGTACTCAAGTAGATCTCAAAGTACACAAGTAGACACTTTTGGTTCCATTGATGTTGCTTGGAAACTTAGTATGAATAATGCATTTGAGTTCCATTAACCATGGACCTTTCTAAAGTCTGTGTGTCCCATAAGAAGTAGGTGAAGAATTTGTAATTATAGGTACTGTTGAAAACTCTAACAGAATAATCAGAAGAAGATTAAGCATTTTTTAAATCAAGTATCGACTTGAATAAGACAGGACAGGACTGCCCTATCATGTTCCTGTAGAAATCATTGTGAAATCTCTCACTGGTTCTGACAGTAGAATGACAAATCTCAATGACTCTGTATATACTTCTCAAAGGCAAGAGTCCAGGGCTTACTTTCTGTCCAGAGGACAAGTGACATGGCAGGCCTCGTGTTTCGTGTGACTGAATGCTCCATCACCTCAGTGATTCTACTCATAGAGCATACTGACACTTCCCTCTGAACCACATCTGGATTTTATCTGAGTGAAGTTAGCACAGGCCAAAACTGTGAACAAGAATGTGCTAACAACTAAACTGTATGGATGACTGCATACCACTGCTGAAAACTGAGTCCTTCCCTTAGTTTATCTACATAGATGTAACCACAGAAGTTCACAGAATTATTTTTTTCTTATTTTTTTATAATTTTTATATAAAACGTTAACCAAGTACTGTAAATATAGAACTATTTAATTTCTGTAATATTTACAAGTAATGAATTTATAATTCCTTTACAGAGAACTAGTTTAGTTTTCAGGTGAATTTTTATGAAGTTTTGATCAGCTCCAAATTTGAAAGCTATTAAATTCCTTCAACAAGCCAGTAGGAGTTACGGACTTTCAAGAAAACAACCTTATGTGCCTTATAAATCCAACTATGAGGATTTTCTTTAAGTTAGTGTATCTATTAACTTATTTTACACCAGATGGAAGATATCAGTTCACTAAGCTTTACCAAGCTGTCTTAAATTTTAAGCATATGATTGCTTTATTGAAATTGATGACAACAGTAACATTTCCAAAATTAAATATATTTTAACCATGTTTATTTGCAGAGACGTACTCACATACTCCTGTACCTGAGGATTTTGTTGACATCCTTAAAATGCATACCATGAAAAGAAAAGGATTTAATTATTTTAAATTTTGAATAAACCCACAAAACAAAAACATATAGGTCTTAGCTTGTGATGACATGACTTTTTAGTGTCTGAGTGCCATGTAAGTGGAAAAAATACACCAAAATATATGATCTCATATTACAACTATTGTATTTTATAAATCACTTGTTTTATTCAAAGGATGTTCTATCTATCTGCACAATTTTAAATACAAAAAGAAAGCTTGTGTTGCTCTTGGAAATATTTTATCGGTTTATTCTGTATGTAAAAATCACATTCAATGAGCCAGTATTAGCATATCCTATTAGGTAGAGACACTAATGTGTAATCATATGTATTTTTCTATTCTTGTCATTGTGGGTGACATTTAGTGTACAGTCAAGGGCAACAACTTTTGCTGTGATGCTTAGTGTTAAACTAATCTGCTGTCAAGAAAGCTGTAGCAATGTTAAAATGAAATGCCAGGGTTTCTTTTGTACAGCCTTAGAATTAACTCACTTCATTTTTTAAAAGATTTTAACTTATTATTACATTCTAAAATATGATTTTATACTTCATTTTGTGCTATTAGAAGATCCTCTGTAATGCTCTACTTCTTCCCACAAACTTATGAATGTACTGAGGAAGTCAAGTAAGTGCTTCTCTTTTAAAAAAGGAAGCATTTGATTTTCTCGTGTACCCTTCTTACAGTGCTTTTTATTCTTTTAAAGAGAAATACAAGTTAGCTCAGTTAAAATAGACTGGGGGAATGGGAGTATCATTGTTGGATATTATTTATTTACTGTTTAATCCATAGGTATAGAATCTCCATTGTTTTGTGTGGTTTTTTTTTTGGCCCAAGAAAACACAATCTCAATATCAGAAGTGCATATGAGTCCTTTAGTACTGCGAGCATGCTAGTCTTTTTGATCTGTAACAGCAATAAACAGTGTAAACTATTGTAAGGGCTAATAAGGTGTTACACAGTTGTATCAAACCAAGCTAAACACTTGCTGATAACATTTTCTTATAACATGCATTTGGAGATATAGACATATACAAGATACGATTTCACTTCAAAGTAATCTTACAGGTACAGGGATTGGAATGTGTTTTTATTAAACAGGTAAATGACAAATTAGTATAAAGCCTGTTTAGCTCCTGTCTTCTACAGTAGATATTGAGATTACTAAAAGTAGGAATACTTGATAAACATAATCTTTGAATACATATCATCTTGATTAGTATTTTGGTAGTTTAGTCTCAGGGAACCAGTCCACCATTCTAAAAATTTGATTCATTTTAGGAACTACAAATCCTGGTGAAGTACATGACAGTAATAATGTTTTAGACATTTGGAAATACAAACACAACTATTCTGTGAACAAAATGAAGTGAAACATATTGATTAGTATTTTTCTTATTTCCTCTTTAAAATTTATGAAAGTTTTCCTGAAGTGTGATACTCTTCTAATTTATGATATTATTTTTGGTTTCCATATGACAAGAGAGTAGTTACCATAGTTCATGACTGCATTTTAATTACAATTAAAAGGCTCAGTTATCACAATTCAAAAGTTCAGCTGATATAATGCAAGTTTTACTCTCTCCAAAAATTAGAAATCTAAGTAGTATATTTCAGGTTAGAGTATATGATCATATGAGAAGACATGTTGAAAATGTAAAGAAGAGAGAATTATGTGGAGAAGATAAATAACACTTTCCTAGATATCCTTTTTCAGAATAC
>JACDJE010000582.1:38844-68844 GCA_016647715.1 Pavo muticus
TTTTTTTTTTTTTCCAAGAGATCTAGTGATCATGCATTACTGATAATGATTGCTTGGCTTAATTACAGCCCTTTTCAGTTTCATTCTTCTCCACAAAACTGGGAAGAACCATTTCCAGTTGCAGTAGGCCAGCTGAATAAATGTAGCTGGGACAGAACTAAGATACTATATGTGTTCTCATCTTAGCTAGGAATGACAACATGAACTGCGCTGCAATTTTGCTGTATTTTTCATTGGGAACATGATGACCAGACTAGAATTTGGCATCATAATAATATTTGTTACTGATCACAGTTTCTACATTTGAACTGAAGAAAACAATGCGAACAATTCCAATGGCGTAAAACTCAAATCTTCAGACTCTATTCATATTCAATCCTTGCCTTTTCAAATTTTGTAGGAATTGTAATTGAAAGTCATACTCAGGTATAATTGAGTGACCAATAGAGAACGTAGAGCAATAACTGCTGTGCTCCAGTGCATTCCTGCTGATATTTCCTTCCTTCTACAACAGAGCTAATATTAGATCTGCAGGCTGCAGATAAAGTCTGTAACAAAGTATATCCAGCGGAAGCCTGAAAAGTGTCACAAGCAAAAACCTACTTTCAGGAAAATACAGATGCCCAGACAATACAGAGAATCTGCTCCAGAAAGAAACAAACAAAAACCTCTCTCTCCCTTCTTGCCAGCTGCAAGAAGTATGCATTCCTGGAAAGCTTTTCTATGGGACTGTTCCATGATGTAGATAATATTTTATTGGATTTATGCCTTCAGTGATTTTTACATAAGACATTTTGTTGTGTGGTGGGGTTTTTTTTGTTTGTTTTTGTTGTTGTTGTATGTTTGTTTGTTTATTTTTATTAGCATTTGTTAGCTTCTGTGGATAACAGGTATTATATAATTACCAAAGAAATTTGTATACATCTAAAATTACTTGTGGAATATGAAATCAGTAATTACATTATTTTTCCATAAGAAAATGGGTTAATTTAACATGGCTATCATCATCCAAAAGGGCTTAAAACTGAATCCCAGATGTTGTTAAAAACACCCACTGAAGGACAGACCACATTTTTCCACTTACACAGCGCCCATTTATTTTTCTGGAGCAACTGGACAGGTGGCAATTTTGAATGTCTCATCTTTGTATAATCCTGTGATAATTGCATCCATTTAGTCTACCATGTAAGGCATCCATGCATTTTAATTATTTGTTTACAGCTACCTAGCACTTCTCATCCTTCTTGTTGATCGCTAATGGAGAGATCAGGTTTTAGCCTAGTCAGAATAAAATAAGCAGTTAACAAAGAGCTTTGAAAATGATAGCCTCACTAAACTATTTAATAAATTGCTCAAGTGTCATTTTTACACATAATACCTAAAGATTGCTTCCAAATGGGTAACTTCTGAAGAGGCATTTATGAATATGTATTCATTAAAGTGACAGAATATGAATTTGAGTGCATTTCTGCTTTTCTCCATTGTTTTGTGGCTTACATTGCTATCAACTGAAAAATATTTCAGATCTGTAAAATGCAGTTCCCCAAAACTCTTACAGATTAATTCATCAGAATTCAGTATTTTCTTAACTGATGGCGTTGTAAGGCAGAAACTGTGAGAAACTAAACAGGTGACATTTTTTCTTCCAATGTACCTCCAGGGAATGTATATGTATGAAAAGATACGATGAAACTAACTTGCCACAGGACATTAATAAATCTTTAGATAATCATTGGCTAAATCAAATTGTTCTGAAACACATACTATGCAGCTGAATTAAAACACTGCTTAATCTGACTAAGTGTTAAAGCTGTGATATTCTCAGGCTGATACCACATGTGAAAATATAATCTACACAAATCTAAAACTTTTTATGCCATATGCACTATATTGCACATGTACTACACTGCCTTTCTCATTTTTTTCCCCCAGAATGCATTATGAAATAATAGCTTAGTAATACCAATGTCAAGAATAACAATAATTACATAAGTATGCACTTTTTATAGGTAAAAAATCTTCAAAAAGATTGTCTTTAAAAAGTCTTTCATTCTTTCATAAACAGATCCAGTCTTTATGGCAAAATATTTATACAAAATGATTCCTTTCATTTTCCGAGTGGGGCTGTGTAGTTTTCTGCCTGGGATAAATTACCATTCCTTGAAGCATCTTTCTTTTCCTGGTTTGTTTAAAAATAAACTCAGGTTTTATTCCTGCATACTTCAAGTTAAATATTCTTTATCTTATTTATAAATTGAATTTTTAATACTACTTTTGTTCCCTGCTTAATTTTGAATATAGCTTTTACTATGTCCATATATCCTAGAAAAATGGACTATCAGCTGAAAATACATGGGCTGAGAAACTGTACTGGGCTGAGGCAGTATGTATTGCCTTTGCCATAAATGGCATTAGAGATGTTTATTTAATGTTTAATGAGTAGTTAACCTGAAATAATTTAGGGAATGCATTTACCCAGGGAGCAGCTAGAATCTAACTCCAGGATAAGTTTACTTCTCTTAATAAGTTTGTTCAAATACAGTATATTTACATACATATGTGTTTATATATATGTGTGCATATATATACGTTTGCCTACATACATGTGCATATGCATGAGTGATAGCTGTATGTTTGATCTTATTTAAATAATGTGTTACTTTTACAAATCCTACTCTCAGCTGGCTTTTTTTCCTATGTCAGTGGTGATCTTGCCTTTTGCTTGGAATTTCAAGTCTTGTAGATTTTCCCACAGCTTTAGGGAAAATAAGAGTAGATACTCTTTGCATTTGTAATCTAAAAGACAGAGCAAGGGGGGCAGATTGGAGATCTAGGGTCATAGCAATTTCTAGGGTCCAGTTTCAACATCCTTGGTACCATTCCATGAACTGAGCAGACTCTCTGGGATCATTTACCACCATCAGAATGGCCACTGCTACTGTTACCAGGGTAAGAAGCTTGCAGAGAGTGATTTAAAGCCCAGTGTGAGAAACCACAGCTATCTTCTCAAAGCGTCTGGTAAATTACCCCCAGAATGGGCTCTACTATTTCTGCATAAAGAAGTACTTTATATACTTCTGGAACTGCTTTGGAATGCATCTGTAAGCGTTTAAATAGAAGAGATTTCTCTTCCTATGTCCAGGTGCCCAGTTTTAATGAATAAATGGGAAATCTCCATCTCTCTCTCTCTCTCTTTTTTTTTTTTTTTTCCCTGTTAAGGTGTATTTATACTGTATAAACCTCTTAGCTAAAAAATTTGTCATATAGGCAAGAGGTTTCTGCTTGTTTTTACAGTATTTCAGAGCCATCCACTTGTTCTTAACAATGCTTTTCCTAACAGTTGTTAATGATATATTCATTTTGAGTAGTTCTTTAGTGTCATCTATTAAAATCATTTGTTTAAAACACCAGGAGAGGATTAGTGATGAATGAACCTGAAATACTTGGAGATTCAGCTCAGCTGTTCAAGTGTTCTTTTAAACCTTCTGACTTTGTTTTTCTACACTCTTAGAATTCAAGATAATAACCCATCATGTAGTGTTTTGTCACTTGGTTGTTAAAAAAAATTGTGGACAATTCTGTGAATGTGAAATACACTAGAGAGAATTTTAGAAGTTTAAGTTGGTAAAAGGTGACTCCAAGTAGAACAGTAGGGAGAAACTTTATTAGTGATCTCCATCAGAGGAGGGGTGGCCAGCAGGGACAGGGAGGTGATTGTCCCTCTCTACTCTGCTCTCATGAGGCCCAATCTGGAGTACTGTGTCCAGGTCTGGAGCCCCCAGTACAAGAAAGACAGAGAGCTGTTGGAGAGGGTCCAGAGGAGGGCCACAAAGATTATCAGAGGGCTGGAGCACCTCCCCTACAAAGACAGGCTGAGGGAGCTGGGCTTGTTCAGCCTGGAGAAGAGAAGGCTGCAGTGACCTAACTGCAGCCTTTCAGTACCTAAAGGGAGCCTGCAACAGGAAGGGAGTCAACTCTTCAAAAGGGTAGATAATAGCAGGACAAGGGGGAATGGCTTTAAGTTGAAGGAGGGAAGATTTTGTTTTGATGTCAGGGGGAAGTTCTTTCCTGTGAGAGTGGGGAGGTTCTGGAACAGGCTGCCCAAAGAGAGGTTGTGGATGCCCTGTCCCTGGAGGTGTTCAAGGCCAGGTTGGATGGGGCCCTGGGCAGCCTGGTCTAGTATTAAATGTGGAGGTTGGTGGCCCTGGCTGTGGCTGGAGGGATTGGAGATTCATGATCCTAGAGGTCCCTTCCAACCCAGGCCATTCTGTGATTCTGTGATAGTGTTAGGAAAAGAGTCAAGCTTTTGATTTGATGAAACTAGCTAATACATTTCTAACTATGTGTGGAAAGTAAGTAGTTGCTCAGGTCTGGAGTAGTAAACTTGGATAATTCTATCCTTAAAGAATATAATTCTGTAAAATGCTCTAAGGTACAAAAGGTTATGCTGCTCTATACTTGGAGCAAATTTTTTTTTTTTTTTGAAAACATATCATTCAAATTACAGTAAGTTTACTGGACACAGTATCTCCCATCAGCCTTCAAGTGTTTAGTGTATACCCTCAAAATCCATTCTTGTGTTTCCATATGAAGAAGTACTTTAAATACTTAAGCAATATCTTTTGTAAAGTCTGATGAGAAACAAGTGATGTCATTCTGTTCAGCTAGTACTTTTCAGGGCATAAAGTGCATTTAACCTCCACAGTAATTATTATCAGTGATTCTTACTAATGGAATTTAAAATAATAATAAATAAAAATTAATAATTTTTAAATTTTTGTTTTTAAAAGGATTAGACTTTTTGCCTTTAATATAGGACTGTAAACTGATATGTGATAACATAGAATGGCTGGCTTTTTTCTTAAAGCCCAAAATAAGTCTTCTAAAATAAAATAATAATGTACACTGCAGTCATGTCAATCATCTCTCAGCTGGGCCTGTCTTTTAAACAACTGGAGTTTTTAAAGGGATTCCTTAAGCATTAGAAAGATTATAAAATAATAACTTTTTGTTTTCCTGAAACAATGTACCATATTACCAAGTTTGAAACTATAGAAACAAGATCATCTGATTTGCAAGTAGATCTCAGTGGACTGTGTTTATATCAGTATAATTAGTGTAGTAATTGATCATAATTACTGTAACTTCTTTATTATAACAATATGGAAAGAATGAAATACTGCTCAAGCAGTGTAGGAGAGATTATTGATGTAAAATTACAATCATATATTTGTAAGATTATTTCTTCATTATTTATGAGAATACTTGGATTTGTTTTGAGTTTCTCAGGATTGTTGTGTATATATTATATTAAAAAATTCAATACACCTAATTTAAAAGCAAAGTTATACTACTGGCTTTAGAAAATCATAGTGTCGATAAAAAAAAACCACAAAAACCAAAACCACAAACAAACAAAAAAACCAACAGTCTTTTGGACAAATAAGACATATTATGCATCACTTGTAGTCTTCTCTTTTCCCCTCACTAGAGCAGTGAATAATAAGATGCTTTCCTGCAGCTGTATATGACAGGAAAAATCTCTTTGCATGTTGCAATTAGTTTACAGCATACTATAGCCTGGAGACCAGCAGGAACTATTTGCAAGCAAGTATAAAAAATATTTCCTGAGGTAAAGCAGCTGGCTGTTGCTTCTTTGGTCACCAGCAAGTTCCTTCTCATTTGAAGTGTTTTATTTTATTTTAGAGAGTAATGCAGATGGAAAACTAAATCAGCCAAAGATATAAGAAAGGTATTTTATTTTAGGTTGTTGTTGTTTGAGACAGCTGATAAACTTGAATTTAGGCTGTTTTAAACACAAAATGAAAATGTTTCAAGTTTTTGTTTTATTTTATTTTTATTTTATTTTTATTTTTTTTTTTAAATGCAATAGATTGAACAAAGCAAACAAAACCTTATGCCTATGGAGAGTTGTAAAAAAAATACACAAAAGAAAGAAGAATATCTGTCCTTCACAGTTTCTCTTGAAGTCTTTGCAGGATTAAGAGAACCCTTATATGTTTCCTGCCAAAACATACCTTGATTAAATAATTCGGTTTCATAAAAAATATTTTTATGTAATGTCTTCAATGATTGATGCTTATGTGAGCTGTGCCAGCAAGCCTGCCTTTTTTCATTCTACATGAAAACTCTTTTCTTGATCATTCCGGGCACAGAGCAACACATGCAAGAACAGTCATTCTCCTAAACTATTAAAGTCAGGTCTGAAAATTTAGTCTGCTGAAAATATAAGGGATCTGATATCAGTGGCAAAATTCATATCATGCATTGCAGACCACAGTAAGAATAAGGGCACATCATAGTTACTTTTTCTTTTTTTTTTTTTTACTTAAATTACCTTTCTGCAACCAATAATAATGTAACAATGAAAATTTTTAGGTTATCCTTAATGGCAAGGTAAAATGTTAGCTTCAATTCAGTGAAGGTGGTTTAAACTAATGAGTTTGACCTTACAATCAATAGGACAGACAAAAGGAGAATACAGAGATTACTATGACCTGCCTGAAATTAAGAAATGATTACTTAATCATATTTGAGTGTGGGCTAGTATTCTTAATAATCTCATGCATAGCATCTTGTTTTTCACAGTTTCTTTTGCTTAAAAGTGCAAGGAACCTACCAGAACCTTTGGCAACTGCTAGACTGCTTGCAGTACATTCTTGCAATGCATTGTGTTTTGGCTGTGTGAGAATTGCATTGGGTTGTGACAACTGAGCATATTTGTGCTGCGGTAATAGTTTTAGATGTTGTACTTAATGTTTGCTTGCCTTCGACAAAATAATTATCAGACTTCAAAATTTGTAGTACAGAAGTGATTACTAGAAGAAAATGTATCAGATTACATAGAAACAAAACTTGAATTTTTTATCTGTTAGAATGGTTCAAAATGATCCCATAATTGACACTGTAAATCTGCAGATCTGACTTTTTAAGAACAAGAAAGGATATTGTAAGACAATTTTCTGGCCTTTCTGTTCTCTTACAAATTAAGTATCTTTTTCTACAGCAGTGCAATACTGTCAGTTTCAGTTTTAAAAAGTAATAGCACCACCATCTGTGGTGTGATCCCTTTTTGCACTAGGTGTCAGCTTGCCCTTGTAAGCTTGGTTTATAGTATATTTTAGGAAATCTTGGCATATGTATTTCTCTACTTCCCTTCCTAGATTTTTCTTTAATATTCTAGAATATTCCAGAAAGGAGACTGGTGAAAATAATCTAAAATTTTAAAAAAGAAGAAACAGTTATAGGTAGGAAATAACTTTTGGTTTGGGACTACGCATTTAGAGGATGTTCAGTGTTGCTCCTGGAAATGCCAGCTGGTCTATGGAGGATGAAAGTACTTCTTTTATAATTAGCAACACATACATATCTGGCTTACTGGACAGTTTGTGCCTACTTCTTACTACTGTGATCATATTTGCTAACATTGCTATCGCAGATGTTACAGATTACGAGTCCTTCCATGATAAATATGTTATTTATCTCCCATGTGACCTGTTTTTATTAAGAGCAGAATAGAGCTCCTAAGAGATTATTTTCTGCTTGACTAAGTAGTAGCAGTAATTGTTTGACTGAATGAACAATAAACTGTATTTTTTCTTCTAGCACAAACAAGCTTCCGATGCATAAATTTGCAAATATTATATGTTATAATAATATTTTCCGTATACTAAATACTCCTATATATTCCTATTTTTTAATATACTATATATTTTCCTATAAAATAATCAGTAATTTCATGTTCCTGAAGCCTGTCTTAAGATATATATCCAGCTCAAATAAAAAACCTCAAAAATATTGCCTTATCCTTACAAAATGTCTCATACCAGACATAGAAAATGAGAGTTCTGACTTTTAATACATTATGGATCAAACATATCAGGGAGATCAGGTTCCTCTAGTTCCCTTGACTATGTCTGTTCCATTGCACAGCCCACATTTGAAGCTCATACTTGCAGACAATAAAGTATTTCCTACATCCTTGTCCACAAAGGCACTTTCTGTATTTACTCCTTGAGGAAGGTAAAATAACATTCTTAAGCCCCACTTGAGCAATGCTAACACAGGCTGCTTACCATTTCAGTCTTGTTCTCTGCTACATATCTCCTAGAAAATTTGATGGAATTATAGAATAAACTAGATTGGAAGGAAGGTCTGGTTGCCATCTACTGCACCCCTCAAATCAGAAAGCAGGAAGAACTTTGAAGGTTTCTCAGAATTATGTCCAAGCCAAGGTTTGGACATCTCCAGTGATGGATATTGCACAACCTCTCTGCTGCCTGTTCTAGTGCTTAACTACTCTCAAAGTGAAAAACTTATGTCTAGACACAATTTCCCTCCCTGTCTTTTGTCCTTTCTCTTTGCATCTCCAGGAAGGGTCAGACTCTAAAAGTACTCTTCTGGTAACTTAAAACAGCTACTAGATCTTCCTATCTATTTATTTTTGAAGACTGAAACCCATATCTCTGATATTCATCTTCTACATCAAATACTCTAGCCTTCTAACCATCCTGATGATATCATCTGGACTCCAGTTTGCCCGTCTTTACTGGTGGCCTAAAAGTGAACACAGTACTGCAAAAGTAGTCTGATTATTGCTAATTAGGCAACCGCGATCACTTATCTTGAACTCCTGGGTATAGTTTTTCTTAGTGCAGACCACTGTGCATTTACGTTAAAGGCACTCATCTTTAGCCTGTCCACTAGGACACAGAGACCAGTCTTTTTTGTTTTGTTTTGTTTTGTTTTTCCAAAACTGCTTTGCAACATGTCAGTATCTACCTGTGCTATGCACAGTATCTCTGCATCCAAACTGCATGATTTTTCATCAGCCTGTGTTGAATCTCATGAAGTTTTAATCAGACCGCTCCTCCATTTTGCCAAATTCCCTCAGAATGGCTGTCATACCTTCTAGTACAACAAGCTCACCTTCCAGTTTGACATTACTCACAAATCTGCTGAGGTACATTCCACTATCCAGATTGCTGATTAAGTTATTGAACAACTTTGGCTCTTGTACCAGCCCTTGAGAAATACTGCTTATTAGCTGTCAGCTAAATCTGGAATTGTTGACTGCTTGTCTCATGTCCAGCCAATTTTTTCTCCAACTGATATCCAGCTGTTATCTTTCTAGTTTGGCAATACAGATGCTATAGGACAGATACTCTAGTCTGTTCAACAGTCATGAAAATTAACAGCTGCTGCTGTCTTCTTATCTAAAGAACTAAAAGTATTACTGAAAACAGCTAAGTTGGTTAGGTACAATTTGTCCTTGGTAAACTTCCTCTGCTTGTTCTTAAAACTTTATCTTTTTCATTCCTGGTAATGGCTTCTGGGAGGGTTTTCCCCATAATATTTCCAGAGACTGAGTTGGCCTGTAATTCCCTCACTCCTTTTTTTTGAAGATATGTGTGACATTTTTCTTTTCTAGTCATCAGGGGCTTCCTTTGATAAACATGATCTAATGAAGAGGTCTGTCTCTACAAACTTCTTTAATCTATTCACTAAAATAAAATTCAGAACTGGACAATAGAAAATATTCTCTATTTTGGAGGGCTTCAAACCTAGTCAGCATCGAACGGCATTGTCCCCAAAGACCTACTGACTATAAACATGCTGGTTTCTGTCAGCCAAGCATCACCCTCAAAATCTGTAACAGTCAACACTAAAAATTGCAAAATTTTTCTAAAGGACAGAGATGGTGTTCTCACATTTGATAATGTTGAGACAGACATGTCTATTAATATTTTCAGCACACTACTGAGTTTAGCTTTTCGTATTTACAGAGCACTTCCAGGCCTGTACAAGGATAAATTCTTACGCTGATGGGTACCAGACTATAAACAGTGTTTAAACAATGCATTTTTATAAAAGCGGGCCTAGATTAAGTGCAAATCACAGCTGCACTTCAGTCTTCTCTAGAAGTTAAGGATAGGTTTCTATAAGTGGTTATTCCTACTGAAAACATTAATTTATAAAAACTTAAGAGACAAAGCGTGCTTTTTATAGAGAGACAGTAGCAGCAATACAAAAAGTAGTATTTTTGCACTTCTGTAAACATTTATTAAGTTGTTATCTCTTCATTAGACATGTCTAGTGCTCCCTGTGTTTGAATCTTGGAATCCCAGTGGGACAGGAAGTACATAGAGCTCTGTTCTATGGACTTCAGGTGTGTGGCATATCCTTTCACGCATTCCTTAGTACATTTACCTGTTAACTGAATTAACTATACTGCATGCAAACATTGATATGTAAAATGTATACTTTTTTTTTTTTTTTTTTTTTTTTNTCCCTGTTAAGGTGTATTTATACTGTATAAACCTCTTAGCTAAAAAATTTGTCATATAGGCAAGAGGTTTCTGCTTGTTTTTACAGTATTTCAGAGCCATCCACTTGTTCTTAACAATGCTTTTCCTAACAGTTGTTAATGATATATTCATTTTGAGTAGTTCTTTAGTGTCATCTATTAAAATCATTTGTTTAAAACACCAGGAGAGGATTAGTGATGAATGAACCTGAAATACTTGGAGATTCAGCTCAGCTGTTCAAGTGTTCTTTTAAACCTTCTGACTTTGTTTTTCTACACTCTTAGAATTCAAGATAATAACCCATCATGTAGTGTTTTGTCACTTGGTTGTTAAAAAAAATTGTGGACAATTCTGTGAATGTGAAATACACTAGAGAGAATTTTAGAAGTTTAAGTTGGTAAAAGGTGACTCCAAGTAGAACAGTAGGGAGAAACTTTATTAGTGATCTCCATCAGAGGAGGGGTGGCCAGCAGGGACAGGGAGGTGATTGTCCCTCTCTACTCTGCTCTCATGAGGCCCAATCTGGAGTACTGTGTCCAGGTCTGGAGCCCCCAGTACAAGAAAGACAGAGAGCTGTTGGAGAGGGTCCAGAGGAGGGCCACAAAGATTATCAGAGGGCTGGAGCACCTCCCCTACAAAGACAGGCTGAGGGAGCTGGGCTTGTTCAGCCTGGAGAAGAGAAGGCTGCAGTGACCTAACTGCAGCCTTTCAGTACCTAAAGGGAGCCTGCAACAGGAAGGGAGTCAACTCTTCAAAAGGGTAGATAATAGCAGGACAAGGGGGAATGGCTTTAAGTTGAAGGAGGGAAGATTTTGTTTTGATGTCAGGGGGAAGTTCTTTCCTGTGAGAGTGGGGAGGTTCTGGAACAGGCTGCCCAAAGAGAGGTTGTGGATGCCCTGTCCCTGGAGGTGTTCAAGGCCAGGTTGGATGGGGCCCTGGGCAGCCTGGTCTAGTATTAAATGTGGAGGTTGGTGGCCCTGGCTGTGGCTGGAGGGATTGGAGATTCATGATCCTAGAGGTCCCTTCCAACCCAGGCCATTCTGTGATTCTGTGATAGTGTTAGGAAAAGAGTCAAGCTTTTGATTTGATGAAACTAGCTAATACATTTCTAACTATGTGTGGAAAGTAAGTAGTTGCTCAGGTCTGGAGTAGTAAACTTGGATAATTCTATCCTTAAAGAATATAATTCTGTAAAATGCTCTAAGGTACAAAAGGTTATGCTGCTCTATACTTGGAGCAAATTTTTTTTTTTTTTTGAAAACATATCATTCAAATTACAGTAAGTTTACTGGACACAGTATCTCCCATCAGCCTTCAAGTGTTTAGTGTATACCCTCAAAATCCATTCTTGTGTTTCCATATGAAGAAGTACTTTAAATACTTAAGCAATATCTTTTGTAAAGTCTGATGAGAAACAAGTGATGTCATTCTGTTCAGCTAGTACTTTTCAGGGCATAAAGTGCATTTAACCTCCACAGTAATTATTATCAGTGATTCTTACTAATGGAATTTAAAATAATAATAAATAAAAATTAATAATTTTTAAATTTTTGTTTTTAAAAGGATTAGACTTTTTGCCTTTAATATAGGACTGTAAACTGATATGTGATAACATAGAATGGCTGGCTTTTTTCTTAAAGCCCAAAATAAGTCTTCTAAAATAAAATAATAATGTACACTGCAGTCATGTCAATCATCTCTCAGCTGGGCCTGTCTTTTAAACAACTGGAGTTTTTAAAGGGATTCCTTAAGCATTAGAAAGATTATAAAATAATAACTTTTTGTTTTCCTGAAACAATGTACCATATTACCAAGTTTGAAACTATAGAAACAAGATCATCTGATTTGCAAGTAGATCTCAGTGGACTGTGTTTATATCAGTATAATTAGTGTAGTAATTGATCATAATTACTGTAACTTCTTTATTATAACAATATGGAAAGAATGAAATACTGCTCAAGCAGTGTAGGAGAGATTATTGATGTAAAATTACAATCATATATTTGTAAGATTATTTCTTCATTATTTATGAGAATACTTGGATTTGTTTTGAGTTTCTCAGGATTGTTGTGTATATATTATATTAAAAAATTCAATACACCTAATTTAAAAGCAAAGTTATACTACTGGCTTTAGAAAATCATAGTGTCGATAAAAAAAAACCACAAAAACCAAAACCACAAACAAACAAAAAAACCAACAGTCTTTTGGACAAATAAGACATATTATGCATCACTTGTAGTCTTCTCTTTTCCCCTCACTAGAGCAGTGAATAATAAGATGCTTTCCTGCAGCTGTATATGACAGGAAAAATCTCTTTGCATGTTGCAATTAGTTTACAGCATACTATAGCCTGGAGACCAGCAGGAACTATTTGCAAGCAAGTATAAAAAATATTTCCTGAGGTAAAGCAGCTGGCTGTTGCTTCTTTGGTCACCAGCAAGTTCCTTCTCATTTGAAGTGTTTTATTTTATTTTAGAGAGTAATGCAGATGGAAAACTAAATCAGCCAAAGATATAAGAAAGGTATTTTATTTTAGGTTGTTGTTGTTTGAGACAGCTGATAAACTTGAATTTAGGCTGTTTTAAACACAAAATGAAAATGTTTCAAGTTTTTGTTTTATTTTATTTTTATTTTATTTTTATTTTTTTTTTTAAATGCAATAGATTGAACAAAGCAAACAAAACCTTATGCCTATGGAGAGTTGTAAAAAAAATACACAAAAGAAAGAAGAATATCTGTCCTTCACAGTTTCTCTTGAAGTCTTTGCAGGATTAAGAGAACCCTTATATGTTTCCTGCCAAAACATACCTTGATTAAATAATTCGGTTTCATAAAAAATATTTTTATGTAATGTCTTCAATGATTGATGCTTATGTGAGCTGTGCCAGCAAGCCTGCCTTTTTTCATTCTACATGAAAACTCTTTTCTTGATCATTCCGGGCACAGAGCAACACATGCAAGAACAGTCATTCTCCTAAACTATTAAAGTCAGGTCTGAAAATTTAGTCTGCTGAAAATATAAGGGATCTGATATCAGTGGCAAAATTCATATCATGCATTGCAGACCACAGTAAGAATAAGGGCACATCATAGTTACTTTTTCTTTTTTTTTTTTTTACTTAAATTACCTTTCTGCAACCAATAATAATGTAACAATGAAAATTTTTAGGTTATCCTTAATGGCAAGGTAAAATGTTAGCTTCAATTCAGTGAAGGTGGTTTAAACTAATGAGTTTGACCTTACAATCAATAGGACAGACAAAAGGAGAATACAGAGATTACTATGACCTGCCTGAAATTAAGAAATGATTACTTAATCATATTTGAGTGTGGGCTAGTATTCTTAATAATCTCATGCATAGCATCTTGTTTTTCACAGTTTCTTTTGCTTAAAAGTGCAAGGAACCTACCAGAACCTTTGGCAACTGCTAGACTGCTTGCAGTACATTCTTGCAATGCATTGTGTTTTGGCTGTGTGAGAATTGCATTGGGTTGTGACAACTGAGCATATTTGTGCTGCGGTAATAGTTTTAGATGTTGTACTTAATGTTTGCTTGCCTTCGACAAAATAATTATCAGACTTCAAAATTTGTAGTACAGAAGTGATTACTAGAAGAAAATGTATCAGATTACATAGAAACAAAACTTGAATTTTTTATCTGTTAGAATGGTTCAAAATGATCCCATAATTGACACTGTAAATCTGCAGATCTGACTTTTTAAGAACAAGAAAGGATATTGTAAGACAATTTTCTGGCCTTTCTGTTCTCTTACAAATTAAGTATCTTTTTCTACAGCAGTGCAATACTGTCAGTTTCAGTTTTAAAAAGTAATAGCACCACCATCTGTGGTGTGATCCCTTTTTGCACTAGGTGTCAGCTTGCCCTTGTAAGCTTGGTTTATAGTATATTTTAGGAAATCTTGGCATATGTATTTCTCTACTTCCCTTCCTAGATTTTTCTTTAATATTCTAGAATATTCCAGAAAGGAGACTGGTGAAAATAATCTAAAATTTTAAAAAAGAAGAAACAGTTATAGGTAGGAAATAACTTTTGGTTTGGGACTACGCATTTAGAGGATGTTCAGTGTTGCTCCTGGAAATGCCAGCTGGTCTATGGAGGATGAAAGTACTTCTTTTATAATTAGCAACACATACATATCTGGCTTACTGGACAGTTTGTGCCTACTTCTTACTACTGTGATCATATTTGCTAACATTGCTATCGCAGATGTTACAGATTACGAGTCCTTCCATGATAAATATGTTATTTATCTCCCATGTGACCTGTTTTTATTAAGAGCAGAATAGAGCTCCTAAGAGATTATTTTCTGCTTGACTAAGTAGTAGCAGTAATTGTTTGACTGAATGAACAATAAACTGTATTTTTTCTTCTAGCACAAACAAGCTTCCGATGCATAAATTTGCAAATATTATATGTTATAATAATATTTTCCGTATACTAAATACTCCTATATATTCCTATTTTTTAATATACTATATATTTTCCTATAAAATAATCAGTAATTTCATGTTCCTGAAGCCTGTCTTAAGATATATATCCAGCTCAAATAAAAAACCTCAAAAATATTGCCTTATCCTTACAAAATGTCTCATACCAGACATAGAAAATGAGAGTTCTGACTTTTAATACATTATGGATCAAACATATCAGGGAGATCAGGTTCCTCTAGTTCCCTTGACTATGTCTGTTCCATTGCACAGCCCACATTTGAAGCTCATACTTGCAGACAATAAAGTATTTCCTACATCCTTGTCCACAAAGGCACTTTCTGTATTTACTCCTTGAGGAAGGTAAAATAACATTCTTAAGCCCCACTTGAGCAATGCTAACACAGGCTGCTTACCATTTCAGTCTTGTTCTCTGCTACATATCTCCTAGAAAATTTGATGGAATTATAGAATAAACTAGATTGGAAGGAAGGTCTGGTTGCCATCTACTGCACCCCTCAAATCAGAAAGCAGGAAGAACTTTGAAGGTTTCTCAGAATTATGTCCAAGCCAAGGTTTGGACATCTCCAGTGATGGATATTGCACAACCTCTCTGCTGCCTGTTCTAGTGCTTAACTACTCTCAAAGTGAAAAACTTATGTCTAGACACAATTTCCCTCCCTGTCTTTTGTCCTTTCTCTTTGCATCTCCAGGAAGGGTCAGACTCTAAAAGTACTCTTCTGGTAACTTAAAACAGCTACTAGATCTTCCTATCTATTTATTTTTGAAGACTGAAACCCATATCTCTGATATTCATCTTCTACATCAAATACTCTAGCCTTCTAACCATCCTGATGATATCATCTGGACTCCAGTTTGCCCGTCTTTACTGGTGGCCTAAAAGTGAACACAGTACTGCAAAAGTAGTCTGATTATTGCTAATTAGGCAACCGCGATCACTTATCTTGAACTCCTGGGTATAGTTTTTCTTAGTGCAGACCACTGTGCATTTACGTTAAAGGCACTCATCTTTAGCCTGTCCACTAGGACACAGAGACCAGTCTTTTTTGTTTTGTTTTGTTTTGTTTTTCCAAAACTGCTTTGCAACATGTCAGTATCTACCTGTGCTATGCACAGTATCTCTGCATCCAAACTGCATGATTTTTCATCAGCCTGTGTTGAATCTCATGAAGTTTTAATCAGACCGCTCCTCCATTTTGCCAAATTCCCTCAGAATGGCTGTCATACCTTCTAGTACAACAAGCTCACCTTCCAGTTTGACATTACTCACAAATCTGCTGAGGTACATTCCACTATCCAGATTGCTGATTAAGTTATTGAACAACTTTGGCTCTTGTACCAGCCCTTGAGAAATACTGCTTATTAGCTGTCAGCTAAATCTGGAATTGTTGACTGCTTGTCTCATGTCCAGCCAATTTTTTCTCCAACTGATATCCAGCTGTTATCTTTCTAGTTTGGCAATACAGATGCTATAGGACAGATACTCTAGTCTGTTCAACAGTCATGAAAATTAACAGCTGCTGCTGTCTTCTTATCTAAAGAACTAAAAGTATTACTGAAAACAGCTAAGTTGGTTAGGTACAATTTGTCCTTGGTAAACTTCCTCTGCTTGTTCTTAAAACTTTATCTTTTTCATTCCTGGTAATGGCTTCTGGGAGGGTTTTCCCCATAATATTTCCAGAGACTGAGTTGGCCTGTAATTCCCTCACTCCTTTTTTTTGAAGATATGTGTGACATTTTTCTTTTCTAGTCATCAGGGGCTTCCTTTGATAAACATGATCTAATGAAGAGGTCTGTCTCTACAAACTTCTTTAATCTATTCACTAAAATAAAATTCAGAACTGGACAATAGAAAATATTCTCTATTTTGGAGGGCTTCAAACCTAGTCAGCATCGAACGGCATTGTCCCCAAAGACCTACTGACTATAAACATGCTGGTTTCTGTCAGCCAAGCATCACCCTCAAAATCTGTAACAGTCAACACTAAAAATTGCAAAATTTTTCTAAAGGACAGAGATGGTGTTCTCACATTTGATAATGTTGAGACAGACATGTCTATTAATATTTTCAGCACACTACTGAGTTTAGCTTTTCGTATTTACAGAGCACTTCCAGGCCTGTACAAGGATAAATTCTTACGCTGATGGGTACCAGACTATAAACAGTGTTTAAACAATGCATTTTTATAAAAGCGGGCCTAGATTAAGTGCAAATCACAGCTGCACTTCAGTCTTCTCTAGAAGTTAAGGATAGGTTTCTATAAGTGGTTATTCCTACTGAAAACATTAATTTATAAAAACTTAAGAGACAAAGCGTGCTTTTTATAGAGAGACAGTAGCAGCAATACAAAAAGTAGTATTTTTGCACTTCTGTAAACATTTATTAAGTTGTTATCTCTTCATTAGACATGTCTAGTGCTCCCTGTGTTTGAATCTTGGAATCCCAGTGGGACAGGAAGTACATAGAGCTCTGTTCTATGGACTTCAGGTGTGTGGCATATCCTTTCACGCATTCCTTAGTACATTTACCTGTTAACTGAATTAACTATACTGCATGCAAACATTGATATGTAAAATGTATACTTTTTTTTTTTTTTTTTTTTTTTTGCAAGAATTACGAACGATCAGAATACAGTCCTGAACAGTTAATTTATTCTACTCTTTCAGCCTTCTCTTTTCCTGACAGATTCAGCTAGTTGAATACTGGTAATCTTACCTTATTCTGATGTTGGCATAGGCTTTTTTACTATGACAATAAAAAGGTTTTTTTAAGTCAATACAAATTGAATCAGATATAATAATGGTCACTATCAGAAAGATTTTACTATTTAAGATAGAAAGAAGACACTATTTATTCAATTATACTCTTCATCTCCTTTAATCAAATTTTGTGTCAGATGAATCAGTTAAGGACACAACATTTTATTCTAGACTCTCTGAGAACTGCCTTTCCTGTCTCTGCTAACAGCCATCACCAGAGTTTATACTGGAAATTTCTGTTTTTCTTGCTCATTCCTTTTCTTTTTCAGATCCTTTTTTTGTTTAAAAATGTGTTTATTTCTTAATGCTGGGGCAAAGCATGCATCCTTGTGTAAATTTCTGTAACCTGAAGCAAAGTTACAGACTTATCTCTATGGCCAGTAATAATCCAGAACATGCTTTTAAGACTGAAAGTATCTGGAGACATTGGCTTCCAGGATTTTATCTTTCCTGTTTATGTTCTTTACGTATTCAGAGTGGACTAAAACCTGCTAACTATCTTAGCTATCCTCATTAGTGGGACTTTGTTCAACTGTAGTCCTGATTGATCTTCAACTGTATTCAGAATTTCTGATTTTAACTGCTTATCTTCATTTTCAGAAGGCTGATTATTTGTTTCATATTTCCATGAGATATGATACTGAGAATGCAAAGTATTTTCAACTATTTTCTTATTTTACAAGACACTAAAAAGTAACATTAGTTTCTGCCCAAATGATTGTATCGCAGATCAGTAAATTATTTGTTGAGGTTGTTTGGGGTTATTATACTATAACCACAAGCAACAGAACTATGGAAATACAACACCCCATTTGTTGTTTTTTTTTTCTTTCTTTTTTGTAGTCTGTGACATCATTATTGAAGAAATAATTCGTGAAAATTTTCTTCCAAATTCATGCACTTTCCTCTTTGCAAGTGTAAAGTAAAACTAATTTGGGAAAGATTGTCAGTAGTTTTTTAATTATCACTAAAGGCATATTATCTTGCCAGGATTCAACTCAGAATTTTTATGTGTGAACTTTGAATTTATCCACAATTGACTGGGTTGCTATTTTAATCATTATGAATTTATTACTCAAGACCATCCAAACTCCATGTATTTCAGTAGCAGATAGCATATAAACAGAATCCAAGGTAATCAAATACTAATTCTGTATTTGTGAGATGAGCAAATAAGTAAGTAGTGAAGAGTTACTATTGTTGACTTGGGCATTGACTAATAGCGCTTTTCCATTTTTAAACGCTAGTGTATGTTTTTGTGATTTTTTTTCCCCATGATCTTAAAAGCAATAATAATTGTATTAAAGATAAGAATGTTTTTCAAAAAAAAAAAAAAAAAAAAAAAACAAACTAAAGGAAAGAGATGATGCTTACAGTTTTGATGTTTGATTCATATTTTGTAGAGAAGTATCAGCTGGAGAATTAGGTCAATGGATTTTAAGAGTGACGATACTGTCTGTATAAGCATTCTCCTTTGGACAGAACCACCTTTAAGTATCTCATAAACAAAACAAAAACAACAACAAAAAAAGCAGTCATTATGATTGAATGATTGTTTCTTACAGTTATCTGTAAATTCTTTGTGCAGTTTGAAAGAAAAAAATAATATTTTTATTGGTTGGGTTTTTTTGTTTGTTTGTTTGTTTGCCTGCACCTAGGCCGCAAAAAAGAGTTGTTAATGTCATTTTCTAGAGAGAATCCATGGAAGAAACTCATCAACTTTAAAATAATATATTAAAAGATGAAGACCTTTTTGCAAGTACAGCTTCTACTGCCATTTGATGCTAATGTCAGAAGATTCATTTGAAAATTGTAAAATTAACCTTTAAAAGAGGCACTGAAATAATTAAGTGTCATAAGGTAAAAACAGTGTTGACAAACTGCGATATTGGAGTGAAATTGTAGCACAGATGATGAGTTTTATGACTGCTACCTATTTAAACTAAAGTAATTATAATAATATGATTTTAGAACACTACATCACAGCATCCCTGGAATTTAGCTGTAATGCAAAGGGTTATTGTATTCCTTACACCAGAAAGAAAGTGTTTTGTCCTTGACGTTTTTCTGCAGTTTTAATAATCACTGCTTTGTTTAATTCATTTTTGGGAATATATTTAGGGAATATATTTAACAGTGATCATTCTTTAAGTATCAAGCTCTGAAAAAGATACAATGCCTAATCACCAAGAACTAAAAGGGAAAAAAAGATTTTTTTATATTTTTTTATTTTTATTTTTTTTTTGTCTTCACTTATGAGTATTGGTAGAACCTAAATTACAGCACAAAACTGTTTGGATGTGGTGCGCAGTGACATGCTTTAGTGGAGGGTTATGGTAGTATGGTTAGGTTACAGTTGGACTTGATGATCTTTAAGGTCTTTTCCAACCTGAGCAATTCTATGATTCTATGTGTAAGTTGGTACAGATTTATTACAGAAAGATATATTAATTCTGACATTAGCAACACATCATTTGGTGCATATTTTTAAGCACAGTGCAGAATATGTCTGTAATTGCACAGCATTGTCCCCTCAGTTCTCCTGGGATCAGGTTTGCAACTAAATTGTTATCTTAGAGAAAGATGAAATTATTACTACACTTTCTTTGAATTCACCTTCCATAAATTTGAATTTGGTCTTCATGGTTAAGCAAGAGCCACTGTGCAATGCCATAAAGGCTTTTTCCCTCTGGCAAACACTGTTTTAAAGTGTTCCAGCAATTACTTACTACTACTGAAAACAGTAGTAATATAGTGCTACAGAGACCAGGGAACAGTGATCCTATGAAATGTGTAACATTACTTTATGAGATCTAAAGATAATCAAGTCACTCAGCTGTCAAATAGGAATCTTTGGCCAACTATAAATTATTTTGTTGCATAAACTACTGTTGGATCTGTGAATCTATCAAATATATTTAAATCATAAGAAATCACATATGCTAGTCAATACTAGTAGAGAGAAAGAGATTTAAGGAAAATTCAAGCACTGCAAGCATAATTTAGGGTGACCATTAATATTTTTGTTTAGAGTTGATATTGATAAATAAGGACACACTGTGATACAGGAGAATATCTCCTGTCTTTTACACAAAAGATAAATCAGAGTTCTTTAGAAATAATGGTCTTCAAATAGTGTTTCAGAGTTTACTGTAATGTGAGAAATGCAAGGAATGGTGTAACATCTAGTTTATGATTACATTTTGTTGTGGATAATGCAGCCAACAATTACTTGTATGTAATCTCACAGTTCCCTAACCATTAATGTGAAGTTGAAGTTCTATTGCATCAGGTACAACAAAGATATGAAATGTTAAGGGAATTTTTAGGCACTTTGGCAACAGTGAAATTTAGATCCCTGAATTAAGCTCTGAAGCAAGTGAATTTAGAGTGAACACACAAACAAAAACATCCCATTCTGGGATCTGAAAAGCTATGAATATTCTGAGATGGAAGCAGTGAACAAGTGAAAAGGAACCTGCCTGGACTCATGCTAAACATTTGATGCTATTCTGCACAACATCATTCTCTGTAAATTGGAGAGAAATGGATTTGATGGATGGATTACTCAGTGAATAAGGAATTGGCTGAATGGTTGTACTCTGGTTGTACTCAAATAGTTGTGGTCAATGGCTCAGTGTCCAAGTGGAGAAAAGTGATGAGTGCTATTCTTCAAGGGTCATTTTTGGTACTGGTACTATTTAACATCTTTGTTGGTGACAACAGTTTGTGGCTCTTGACTTTAAATGTGGATATATTTTTATATCTGTGGGCAGGAGTAGATGTTGACAGAAGAGTTTAAAAAATAAAGAGTTCTACAGCAATACTTCCCTCAAGTAGACTCGTAAACACATCAGATTGTGGCTCTTGACTTCAAATATAGATTTCCTCATACAGATTAAGATTTCTTTGCAAATCTGAAATACATCATGGGCTGAGGAAGATATTTCTCACCCAGGACTAAACAACACAGTTTAAAGTATGCTACAGGCCTTATCGAACAACATGGTTCCTGCTTGGAGAAGTGTACAGTCTAATTTTAGACATGACAGAACTAGTGAGCACAGCAAGTCATGGAGGAGGATGGGAGATGAAGAGGGTCACACTAAGGAGATTACATGGTTACTTAGGTTCATTTCATGCATATCTTGATAGTATCAGTATTTCATTTAACATTTCATATAACATTTCATATAACATTTCTAAAGCTTCTGTAAGTATTCCAAAAGTAGCTGGAGAGGCAGCGGAAAGAAAAGAGGAAGAAATTAGTATGCGATTTAGAGAAGTGAAAGAGGTGATAAATGTAGTCATTCAGTATACAAAATAATGTTCTAAATTTGTTTACAGGCTCTTTTGTCTGTTTTATTATGACATTCAAACAATCGCAAGACATTTGTAAAATGATTTTAGCCTGACTATCTAAACATCTGCTGGATTTTTCCAGAACAATTATGTTAGTAAACATTTAAACCAGGTGTGCCCAACATTTTGGCTTTCTTGGGCTGCATTGGATGAAAAGGAATTGTCTTGGGCCACAAATAAAATATATAGTGCAGTTAAGGTATATAATAAACAATACTTATATATATTAAGGGTAAGTTTAGTAGACAGACTTCCATCCTAGGTTTTCACCTGTGAAAGAAGGATCTCCTGAGCATTAGAAATACTGGATTAAAACTGTTGAAGCCCAGGAAGGCCTGGAATCTAAGTCTTCTAGCTAGATTAGTATTTTAGTCATGTTAGTTTGAAAATGGTTTTCTCATGCACTAGGTGCGAGACCTAGTAGAAGGCTCAGCACTGTGGATCAGAGGTCATAAGCCATCTCTGGTTTAGGCAACTGCTGAGGAAGCTCCAGCACCTGGTACTAAATATTTTCAGTTCTGTTGTTGTGAGCTTGGGACAGTGAATCTTCAGCATGAGTTTGGAAAATGTGAGGAAAGCATGTGCAAGTCCAGTGTGCTCCTGCTTGCAGAATAAGATAATTTGCCAGAAGTAATTGTTTAGGTTAGACACAGGGCGAGGGATTTTAACAGATCAAAGGGCTTAGGATGGTAGACAGTAATATGATTTTTGGATGCCCTTTTGCTGTTTTTCTTTGACCACACTATATAGCCACAGATGCCAAAAATCCATCTTGGCTTAGCAAGCTTGATCCTGTGGATTTCTTCTTCCAATATACTACTGCCAATGGCACCAGATAAAACACAAATACAGAACAAAGACAAAAGGAGAAAGATATAGGAAGAGTGAGCAGCCATTTAGAAGAGGTCATGGAGTAACAGCCTACTGGCCAGTGAAACTTCTGCTATATCTCTAGTTTTGCTTTCCAATTCTGGCTCATGGAATACAAGGATATCAAAGGAGATTCAGGAACGTATAGAATGTGGGATTAATTTTTACTCTATATCTCCTCTTTTCCTGCTGAGGTACCTTTGGCTTCAACCATTTTCCTTTTCCTGCCTTTCAGCCTCATCTTTATTTTCAGATAGCAGTGGAATTATTACTGCTTCTATTCAGTTTGTTCTGTAGAAATTGATCTTATTTTGAATTGTTTTGAATCCTCAATTTGATTCTTAAATGCAGACTGAAAAAAGAATATTTTGATTGCCACAATATTCAAAGGTCTTTCTAGGTATGAAGATGAGGAACCTGCATTAAGTAGTTAGTTTTCTATTTATCCTGTTTTTTCAGTATACTCAGGAAAACCCATGTTTGAGTAAATAATAATAATGCTCTCTGGAAAAGTAGTAAGAATGTTATAAAAAGCAACTTACTATAGGCTATTTAGAAGAAGAATGCAAATAAAAGCCATGGTAGATCATGAAAATAACTCATTTTTTGAAGTAACACCCGAGTGTATATTGCTTTCTAGATATAGGAATTAAAAGCAATACAAGAGAAGACTTAAAGATTTTCAAGTATGTTAAGAGCACTAACGAGTCAGTCATAGAAAGGGGAAGATCAAATTGAGTATGCCAGTTTACTCATGTCAATATAAAGGTGGCAAAATGTTTTCAAACAACAAATATTCTGTTCCTCTGAGTTGAACTTCCTATACAGCTGTCAGGACTAGTTATGACTCTCTGTTTCAAATCAGTGTTAAACAACTCTGCTGACTCTTGTCTTGGTAGAGGTTACAACAGCCAAGTAGCGCAAGCTGCTAGTTGTTCCTAAGGAACACCTGCCGCTCTGGAGTTGTCAGGGCACAACATGCATGGATCATCTCCTTGAAAATGTTCATTCCTTTACCAAGGCTGGTCTAGAAATCTGCTAGACCAACTGAATCAGATTCCTTTTCCATTCAGTAAATCTTCAGTGGGAAAGTCTTTACTTTCTTTCTTCTATTTCTGATGGGCTATCTTGGTCTAACTTGCAGGCAATCTGTAAACAGCTTTCAAGGTGGTTCTACACATTCCCAGACTTTTTCCCGTATCATTTTTATTTTTCAACTTTTGCATTGTTGTCTACACTGATTTCCTACAATAATACTGCTCTTTATTCTTTACTGCTGGGTAACATTGTGTAGCTCAGGTTAACCTCACTTTCTGTTCTGTTGGACTATTCATCTATTATTTCTAGTTCTGTAGAGTCCTTAGCCCTCTTTAGTATTCATAATATCTTCCAAAGTCATAGCCTCTGTATTTTAACTAGTGTTACTTATGTCTTCTTCTAGATTGTTAATAAAAATTTTCATTAAAATAGGTTTAAAACTAACCATGTAGCAACTCTTTGGACAAGTCCTCTATTATACCTTACTTGAGATATCTAAGAACTGTTCAGTCCAAAAATCTTTTTTATTTTTTATTTTTAAGATTTCAATATATTCAAGAGAAGTCAGGATATTTTGACTGTGGGAAAGTTCATAAGAAGTTTACATTTCTCACAAGATATTAATTTTAAATAAGTTTTCTTCAGAGTCTTGACTATCATTCAGCATTGCATACATATTTCTTCTATTCACTGGAATAATGAATGGCCTAATGTTTTCAAAGTTGATGAATTATTTAGGGACTGAAGTCAGTACATTTAGTAAATTAAATAGTAAGGACTGGTGCTGTAAAAATGATGTTGTATGTACATATTTGCTTTATTTCTAGCATATTACACGCATTAATTACAAATGCAATATAGAATTTATTTAATGCAGAACAATATTCTCATTGAATAGCATAATATATTATGTTGAAGTATCCATATCATATCTTGGTTATTCGTAAAAAAATTTTAAAATATTATCCTAATAATTTATTTGACTTTCAGTTCTGATGCAGTGAGTTCTAAATCAAACAACTGGGTGTAGTCCTGAACAGAAGTCCTGGAAAACAGTGTCTGGATAATCATTCTTCCTCTTTGCTCTGGTGAATGGGAGAATGTGATTTTCTGCAGCTGAGGGTGTCTCAGGTGAACAATTTGATATTTGTTGTGTTCAGCACTATCCAATATTGAATCAGTATGCTCAGCAGTTCTTAAAGTAGATGGTTAAGATTCTTCTTGTTTCTCAAATTTGCTAATTGTAGGAATCCTTCGAGCTTATTAAATCTTTATGCTAAAGTTTCTCTAGTGAAAACTGCTACCTGCCCAGTTCTTATTCTGAATGTGCAAGAGAGATGTCTTCATGAATATAATAGGCAATCATCTTTCCTTACATTACTTCCTATTCCTTATCCAAAAATAAGAGAGTGAAGGAAAAGGATCTGGTCTAATTTAGCAGGCTTGAAATAATGGTAAAACAGTATGCACACTGTAGTTTTGTGCTGTCCGTGTCCTCGGCGTATGCTGTTCAACTGTGCCAGATATTTTGGATTATATATCATATTGTAGCTAATATTTTTGTAGCACTGATTCATTTAGATGTTCACTTTCAGAAATGTGTTAGTACTGTTGTCTGATTGTAAAATACAAATGGGTGAAATATAAATGCAATTTAAATTAATTAAACACAGTTACCAGTAAGTAATCTTACAGGTCCTTTATGTCATACTTGCACTGTACTTCTTGATGATCAGTATTTCTTTTGATTGCCCTACTTAAAAGGAATCATGGTTTCATGAGAAAAGGGATATATTCTATCCGCCTGCATCAGACCAAGAATTCATTCTCCTTCATTTGATTTCTGTCTTGTAATTTCGAAGCATGCTTTAGAATATATAATTTTCTTAGCTTTTCTGTGACCATTAAGTGACTCCTATTTAGGAAAGAATGGAAGGCAGTATTATGAATAAGTGAAAAGTCATAAGGCAGGATGCATTTTTAAGCAAGAATTAAACACTTTCCTCTATAATAATATGTGATAACTATGAAATATTTTTAGTTAAGTACTTAGTCTTGTGATTCAAAGATCCTGGTTTTAGCTTTGGTGATTCCCATGGAAAAACATAAAAAGTAATATCTGCACCCTCCCTGCTCTGAAATAGAGATTGTTTTATGTACTTAATCAAAGTCATTTGTAGGAATTTAACAGTTATTGTGCTGGATTGGATTATGAAAAATACCTGAAAATAACATAGTAAACTAGAATGATGTGTAAGTTTTACTAATGGGACTAATCAGGACTCACTAGATGATCCCAAAGGACTAGACAGATGTGTTAGTGTAATGAAAAGCAACTTCAAATATCATCCCTCTAATCCATTTTCTCTTCTAAACTGCAACTTTTCTGTTTTATTTTGTAATAAGTTGTATTGCTCTCTAGTAAATAGAGCTTAAATTAAAAACGTCTTTAACTCTTGATGTTCAAGTCTTTACTAAATGTGTATTAATTTATTTTTAAAGCAAAATACTATGAGAGAGAAATAAGGTTTTTGAATTGAGAGCTACTTAAAATAGTGGAAGATATGTTTTTAAACATATATTCTCAGCAGGTTTAAATTGAGTCAATTTTTACAGAATTTGCTAGATCGCATCTTTTAAGAAAGAAACCAAAAGCAATGTGTGACAGAATTTATGGTACTGAGTGTAGTTCATGAGCACAAAACCCTTTACCTACAGTCTCATTTAAAGTTGTCTAGACTGAGCCCTGTGGCTGTCTATCAGTGTATCTTACTTTACTAACCAGAGTTGTAGAAACTGCTTTAGGTTATTAGGAATTAGTCATTTATCTCTTGCTAAGTTTCTCTGAAACTGTAGGAGAGGAATGAGTGCAGATCAAGAATTAAGGAACAGAATCATGTCCAGTCATGGCAGGAGGACTTTCTGAGCATTTTGAGTGTGCAAAATTAAGCTCTTAAATAAAAGGGAGGCTGAAAGGCTACCAGTGGGCTACAGTGAATGCTAGGTCCAAACTGGCATAAGATGTACTCCTGTTGAGCTTAAACATGGGTATTTTCAGTGTACACAACTGGGGACTTTGTGCCTGAGGAAGGACTTATTTGTTGATGCTGTCAATATAGATCTTGATTCATAGGGCTTGGAGAATTTTGTGTTGAATTGAACTTTCCAGAACCACATAGGCTGAAAATATTAGAGATAAGTAAAGAGGTCGTATCAGAAATTTTAGGGTAAATGCCAATAGAGATCAGAAAATGAGAAGAGTGCCTGTTATTAACTATGAGGGAGATCAATTTTCAAAATTTCATCAGCTCAACTGGGTACTGAACTGTTTTTTTAGCCTTTTATTCTTGATTGATCTAGAATGTTGTACATTTACATTAGTAAGAGCATAGTCAGTTAATCAACAAAAGTGATTATTCCATAATAGCATTCCTTAGACCATATGTAAATTCTGTTGTCAGCTGTGGGCCTCATAATGCATGAATAAACTTGTTTGGGGGTCACCAATCTGGACAGGGTCTGGAGCACAGAATGTGTAAACAGAAGCTGGGGGAGCAGATCTTATTCAGCTTGATGAAGAATTTGTGTTAGGCAGGTGGCACTCTCCTAATATGGACCTTCATAAGAGTTAGGAGTCAGACTCTTTCCAAACCTGCACAATAGTTTATACTTTGAAACCAGGGAGGTTTCGACATGACATAAGAAAAAAAAAAAGAACAAATAATAAGATGATTAAGCTGGAAGAGGCTACCTAGAGAAATTGTGGAAATTTCACCTTTGGAGATTTTTGTGACCTCAGTGGTAAACTTTCTGATCTGAAATTAGTTGTTGACACCGTCCTGAGCAGGATGCTGAATGATATGAACTCCCTTCTTCTTCATAACTTTGAATTTATTTTATAATTTCATGATTTATGATTTTATTCATATTTATTCCAATGGACTCAACAGAACTGCTTGTTCAGTACATTCAAAAATAATTTGAAGATCAGTAATTTAAGATATTTACATCAGAAATTCTAACATCAGACATTAAAAATGGGACAATATTTATCTTTGAGACCACTTTTATTTATTTCTCACTTTACTTTCTTTATAACTTATCTTCTTTTAATGCTTTTTAAATATTGTTATCTATACACACACACACAACCAAAAAACAAAAACAAAAACTCCACACCAAAAATATATGTTGTAGACTGAAAAATAAAGTGTAAAGAATTATAAGACTGTGAGATATGACTCAGTCCTAGAATGAGTCCGAGATGAAGACTGCAATGTTTCTTTTCCCTAAAATTAACTCCCATATCAGGATGTTTATTTTTATTTTCAAATACGGGCCATTTTTCTGCTCTTCATAACAATATTGACATAATTAAACAAGATATCTGAAAAAAGGCAAAATTTTCAATTTATGCTTTCGATTGCCCAGTGAAATCACAACCACTAAGACTAACACTTACAGACTGACATTTACTTTAAATCTCTAAAATATGGAAAGCCTTTTCCTAGCAAACATTGTCCTAACAAGAATAATATATATTTTCAAATTTTATATTCAAATATTTCTTAAGAAAAAAATATAAAAACTTTACCTGCTTCACTGAGTGTGTAGTTTCCAAGTTTTGCTAGATTGACAACAAAATGATGTGAAAGTTATTTATCTTTTCAATGAGGCAGTAAACTTCCAATCTAGTTTTATTACAAAGTACAAGAAGAATTCGGGTCACAGTGTTTAATTAGAACTCAATCAACTTTTTTGAAGAGCATATCTGGATTACATAGAACCAAATGAATCATCTTTGTCAAGTACAGACTTTGAAGACAAGAGGTTTTTCAGCATTATGTTTGGAGCATAAAAATTGAATGTTTGACTGAATTTTATTGTTTTAAACACTATTTTGAAGATAATTGTGTTTTCTGAAGTGACAGATGCATTATTCAAATAGCTTTGATTGTCTGACAGGTTTTTTTTAAAGTTGCTTCACAAAGATTGTCTATACCAGAGTTTCTAACGGAGTGGCTTTAATATTTGAGAAATTAGAAAAATACATTAACATTAATTTAGTAATAAAACTTAACAGTTTTTCACTAATGTGCTGGTTATATTCTACTGTGTTCTGGTGGTTTTGAGTTTTTACTCAAATTTGTAAAGCATAGACATCAACTTGTATTTAATTTCAAATATTTAAAGACAAGATCTAAGCATAAAACAGACCTCTATCAACAATTTGTCTCTAAGGCCAGTCATGATGATTAAAATCTTTTAATTGCTTAGAAAAATCCTGCACATTGAAATTAAATTTTGAAACTGTAAAAGATATGATAAGAAAGAGAAATAACTTTTTTTGTTTGTTTCTGAATGACGTTACAACAAGAATGATTTACCTAGACATGTTTGCTTGCTTTAGTTATACTTGATAACATAATATTTAGATATGAATCCATTGTAATACACAGCAATGTCAAAAATAGATTCTGTATAATGTGTTAGTAATCTATTGGCAGATTAATCTAGGCAGCATTCTACTATCTTTATTCTATCTGTTTTTGAGATCATTAATTTATCCTTTTCTTTGTTTATGTTTCTTTTCTCAGACCCTGGTCCTGAAAGGTGCTTGTGAGTGTCCCCAACTTCTTTTGGAAAACCTTTCCAGGGATGCTACTGTGCACCTCACAGGACAGGATGCAATATTTTTTAATTTGTTATAATATTTTCTTTCGGTGAATTATAGAGTTTATTTCCCTCCTTTGGTGAATAATGATGTCACTTTTACCTACAACTATCTATTTTCTGTTTCATTAGTTATTTCTAATTTTGCTGAGAAAAAATGTCATATATATATTTTTTTTCTGTTTAGTTACTGTGATTTAATGCACCTATTTTCTTTCATGCTGCTAAGTTTTGACACAGCGGTTATTAGGAGATAACCCTAAATGGTACTGTGTTCTTGATTCCATGGATTCCAATAGAAGGATACATGCATTGATGATTACAGGTGCCAATCAAAGCCTTACAGAGTCAATCAATATACATTTTCATTATTTTAAGCAAAATCTAAGTATGCAAGTGTTGTTTTATCTTTTAACATTCCTGTTAAGTATAATGCTGTGATACTGCAAAAACTTTCATTCGCTGTTTTCTATATAACGTCTTGTTTTTCTTTTT
>JACDJE010000582.1:71344-83032 GCA_016647715.1 Pavo muticus
GGAGCTGGAGTTGGCTGTCATGTCCAAGTCTGTCAGCTTTTTTTGTTTGAAACAGCAAGGGTAAGATGAACTGCAGGGTAAGATGGGCTGTTTTTGAATACAGTAGTCCAGTTATGATACCACTTCTTTTTTCCTTTCCTTTGGTTTTCTTCCCCTTTATATTTTTTCCCTCTGGTTTGTTCTTTTTTTGGCATTGACGTTGAAAGTTTGGCATAATCTTTCATTTATATGAAGATGTGTTACCTTGCTGGACCAGTTCCTTAAATGTTTCAATATGAACACTAAAATTTAACAGGAATAAAATAGTCCATCTTGCCTTCATTCCATTTTACCCAGGAGATCTAGAAACAAACATAGTGACCAATTAACAAAAATGGATTGCTTTGATACAGTGATGTAGTGGATATGGTAAAATTGTTTTTCTTGAAACAAGTTTTCATATATTAAAAAAAAAATTATATAACTTTCTTTCAGTGAAGCCTGAAATTATTTATTCAACATCATTAGAAATTTCATTTCATTTAATTATAATGTTATGGAAAAAAATCCATACATGCTCATTATTAATAAATACTTGTGGTTGTTAATTACATTAAATTTTATTTTTCCTATTTTTAGTAATTACGCACAAGAGTATATGTGCTTCAGTTTTTCTCATCAGACTCTAAATTAACTTTAATAATTATGCCAATTACTATACAGTGTTTGTAGTCCCCTCCATTCTTTAGTGCCATGAGCAGGCAACTCCAGCAATGCATTATAGTCTATCTATTTATCGATCTCTCTATCTATCTAGTTTATGCATTAGCAGTCTAGTATTTTAATTGCTGCTCTATCAAATTAAAAACGTGGCATAGATGTTTATCTGAAATTGTGTGGCTAACTATAGGGATGGGAGATGTTTCTTTTTACCTAAGTGCCAAATTTGATAATTCCTTTATGTTTATAATATATATTTTATATTTTGCATTTCAGATATGAAATACTTTTTTTCATATCTGTTCCTTTCATAAATAACTTTTTCAATTTAATCAAGAGATTTTACAAAACACTTAAATAATACTTATTTTATGCCTTGAAGTTAAAGAACTGTATGAGTGCTTCAATAATAATAATAGTTTAGAGGCTTAGTCCAGCCATGATTTTTTTCTGGAAAGCCAGTTTAAGTAACTCCTTTTCAAAATATTTTTTTTTAAAACACTGATAACTTAATCTCCCATTGCTATCCTTTAATACCTACAGCTCCAAAAAATCTGTCTTTGTAAGTGTAATCAGTTCTTATTTTTCATTTCAGTTGTGTGTGTTTGTACAAGTAGTACACATGAGCCTATAGCTTGAAGATTTTTTTTTGCACAGTGATTCCATCTCCCCACTGTGGCAAAAAAGTGTTGAACACTTACTAATTGTTTTCTGTGCATCAGTTTCACCTTTTCCCCTGATTTTTATTAGGTTCTGAGCTCATGCCCAAAGCCCTCTCCACCAGGATAGTGGGAGGCATTTGGTGGTTTTTCACACTTATCATCATTTCCTCGTACACTGCTAACCTAGCCGCCTTTCTGACAGTGGAACGTATGGAATCCCCTATTGATTCTGCTGATGACTTGGCTAAGCAGACAAAGATAGAGTATGGGGCAGTTGAAGACGGAGCAACCATGACGTTCTTTAAGGTAAGCTTTACATTCTGTTTGAAAAGGTAACATATCACAATTGTGGAAGGAAATTCTGTGAAGCTTGCTGAGGTGTAGAAAAGGAAATGATTTCCCCACCAGCAAAAAGCAACTGAAAATCTCTTTTCTGAGGATTTACAAGATAGCAAATGAAGCGAATGAAAAATCTCTCATGGGAAATAACAAATAATTTTTTGATGATTTTTGGTTTAAGAATCTAATGTATAGTAACAAAGTAGGTGAACAAACATGAACTCTTTGCTTGGATAGATCTCCTGTGAGAATGAGTTTTGTTGGAACAGGATTTGAAGTTCAGTAGCATCATATTTAGTCTTTGCTCAAGCAACTGGACTTTTCTATGAATATAAGAAGCCTGACAGAGAAAAATCTTTTGAAGACTTTTAGGTAATGTATTCTGTTTTGATGGACATTATGTTTTCACTTAAAGCTTTGCAGTGACTCTTACACTGATATTTTAAACTAGGCAAAATGAGGTCCAAGGTAAAATATAAGCTGGCCCAGAAATTGAAGGTTGTATGACCAAGTCCTTTCATCAGATTCAGAGATGTTTGCTTTTTTTTTTTTTTTTTTTTTTTTTTTCCAGATATTCCTTCGGTGTCTAAAAAGTTGCTATTTATTGTTATGACCTTACAAGCAATCCAAAGATACACTGTTTTATTAAAAAATATATAGATCTCTTTTGCTTGGAAATTAAAATAAATTCACTTCAGCGTATCAGAATGTTTTAGGCTGCTTAACTTCTAGCGTGCATTGGGAATGTTCAGAGTATTTGCCCCAGAATGCTTCTTAGAAAAGAAGCTGAGGAAATTAATAGAAGTAAGTAGTTAATTAGAAGTCTACTGATGTCAGGAAATATCTCAAGTAATTAAATGAAAAATGATTGAAAGAAAATTTATAAACTTGGATTTTTGAAAGCGTGAAAATGATTTAAGTCTCAGGACATAGATGATACAGATATATAGATATTACCAGAATATACTGTGGGGTTTTATTTTCTTTCTTGTCCTGAAGAAGGCTTGGAACTTGTTCTTTTTGAGACTGAAATTGTGAAGTCTAAAATATCAGGAAGCAATTTTAACTTGCCAATATTTTTTCCAGCAGTACTTTTACCAGAAGCAGCTTCTTAACTTTTAGTTTTCCTACCTCTAACCTTTAACTTTGTCTTATTCTCTCTTTTTCATTTTTTTTTTAATGTGTGTGATTTTTCTTTTAGAGATTATGTTTTCTTCTTTGTTTGTTTTTCCATCTGCATATCACTATACTGCTCTCTTTTCTGCGCATTTCTTTCTTATTGCTCTCTTTCTTCTTCTGTTTCTATTTATCTAGATATATTTTGTTATTTTCTTGTAAATTGTACTGAAGAATGAGAGAGAATTTACTCCTATCAAAATAGGAATTGTGCATAGACTTATGTCTTTGAAACACCCAGGACTTATACACAACAGAGCAATGGCGTTAGATCACATTATTTAATACTGCTTTTATTATAATACTGAATTCTTCTACTTTACTATGAATGGAAAAGAGAAACCAGGAAAAAACCTTTGGATTTTATTCTGTTTATAAATTTTAGGTCAAATTAAGGCTTACTTTGTTGAACAAACATATTTAGGCTTTATGTGTGAACAAGTTGTGGATGGTATTTTGGAATATAAAAATGCACTGACAGTTCAGCTAGCAAATAAATTATTCCAAATATTTTTCTGATCAGTTTAATATCTTATCTAAGAAGTATGTAAATTAATTAGTATCATTTTGTACCTAGTAAAATGTATCCAAACTTAAGCATTAGAAGTAGGCACAACTGTTCTTGTATTTCAGCCAGTAAGAGGAAATCATGCTCAAAAGAGAAATAAATACAATCTCATTTGATTCATTCGGTGTCTGAAGCAGTTTCCAAGTGGAAATTGGAGCATGCTTGATGTAAATGCTTTTCACTAAAGCTAACTGTATAAGGAATACAATCTAATTAAATTAAATATTTCTACAGTAGACAAAGAAAAATGTTTGTCTATCTGTTCCAGTAAGCTTTCTGGTAAAATTAGGTAGTTTTACTTGAGAAGGTTGAAATATCAGAAAACAAAATGCTATAGTTCTACTCTGTACTGTTGTGTTTGCAAAGTAAATTTGTATTTTCTATACACAAATTACTTCAGGAATGTGATTTTCTTACTTGGAGAAAAGAAAACAAGACTGCAAGGGAAATTGCCTTAAAAGACACTACTAGATACTACTAACAGTTCATAGGTACTATTATTAAATTATTATATAAAAGGCACTTAAGAACAGGCAAATGACCAAAGAAGACAAATAAATAAATAAATAAATCAGAAAAATGTCTTAATGTACAGAAATGGCACTGAAAATGGATAGTACAGAAAGACTTCAGTTGCCTATTTCTTTCAGCATTGTGGATGAAAACTAGGATAAGCATGTTTTAAATTGCTTTTTAAATAGGTTGTTTTATCAAATAGCTGAAGGATGGTTTAAACCAGTAAATATTAGATTGTTATATAAACAAATGAATCAGGTAGGAAGAAACACTGCTTTTGTATATGACATTAAAGAAACTATTAATTAAATATTTTGTCTTTTTCTGGTTACCACACTTCAACAATAAGTTTAAAATTAGAAGGTGTTTAGTGAAAGAACAACAGTAGATCTGGAAGAGAAGCTTTATAGTTAAAGGCTAAAGATGTTTGGTCTATTTAATCTGCTGAAGAGAAGGTTAAGAAGTGACTTGATCACGGTCTGAAGGTACCTTAATGGGAATGAGACTTCTGACAGAAAATGACTGTTTAATCTAGCAGAAAAAGCCATAACAAGATCCAATGTTTCAAAGCTAAACTTAGGCACATTCAGACCAAAAATAATGTGCAAGTTTTTGAGACTGTCAGTAATTAACCCCTGGTAGAACTTCTCCAGGACTCGACTGGATTCATCCATCAGATATTCTGAGGAGAATAGATATAGCATTGCCCAAGCTTTTGATTTAGATCCTATTCAATGAAATACATAGCCATCATTAGCTCAGATTAAATTTTAGTGTTTCCCTCCTACTTGAAAATCTATGGGAGTATATTTTCTGGAGGGGTTGCCCAAAGATGTCTGAGGAGATAAATTTATCATCTGTGTGTATGGTTTTCCTTAGCTGCTTTATCTTCTTGTAATGAGACTGGATTGAGCAAAACAATGTCATTGTGTTACAACATGAAATGAAGGCACCAGATGGTTTCCTAATGTTAAATGAAATTATCATATCTTGGTAATAGTTATTAGTTCCAGTCACAGTGAGGATCAGTAGCTGCCTATGGGACTGACAGTAATTTCTGCATAAATTATCTAAATAGAAGTCCATTTAATTTTTTCTTTAAAAAAACTTTGGAACCTGGCCAAGGCTGTCTGATGCTAAAGCAAAAGAATATTTTCTGAAGGAGAACATAAATGAGAATCAGGAAAAACAAAACAAGTGCTTGCTAATATTACAATCTTAGAGAGCACTGGGGCATAACAGTACAGGTTTGCCGAGAGAACTTGCGGAGTTTCCCTTCATGGAGACATTCAGAAGCTGCCTGGACCTGGTTCTGGGCAACTGGCTATAGGCGTCCCTGTTTGAGTGTGAAGGATGGACAAAGATGACCTCCAGAAGTCCTTTCCATCCTAAACCTTTCTGTCATTCTGTAATGCTGCTACTCTTGTGAATGAAACATCCCTGAGAAATACCTTTGATGAAAAAGAAGGATGGTGTCTCCTGAGGTTGATTAGGTCCTTCAGATCACCATCTGGCTCCTCACGTTCTCAGAAATGTGATATTACAACTTGAGGAGGTTGGAAAGGGGAAGAAATTTACAATGCCCCATCCTCTTTAAGATCTACTTATCTAATCTGAGTGTAGAAGGGAATTAGTCATACAAAGCTGGATATTTCTGACTGGATATTTCCTTGGGAAACAATAAAAAAGACCTTAGCATTATCCAAGAATTGTAAGGAAAGAAATGTGAATGTAAATTCTAAGACGTATCTGCAGCTAAGCTGATTCTTTCCTCTCTTGGTATATGTTTTGATGTTTCTCAGATTGCTGAAATTTTCTTACTTACAATTTTCACTTTTCTATTGGCTGCTTTGGCTGGTGTCAAGGCTTTCCAAAATGTTTACCGACTGAAAATGGTAATGAAAAAGAATCTTGACTGTTCCTGTGTTGCTCCCAGGATTTGGAATAGAAATTAAAAATGACTGTTGATAGTTTTCATGTTTCAGAAGCCTGCTTTCCTTCTTCGAAATACAATGAAGACTTACTATTTTCATGAAAGATACTTTTCTCACAGTAGCTGCTCTTTGATAAAAAAAAAAAGTTCAGATTTTTCATTACCTCTTTTTCTGTGGTCTCTTCAGTCTCTCAAAAAACAGTGTCTGTTTTCTTTTAGACTGATAGTTCTGATAGTGAGAAGAAAAACGCTAATTCCACCCTGCTTCTGTTTGTACCTCAGCTCTATTCACACACAGAAAAGAAATACTTCAACACATGTTTATGTTAGTCTACAATTTTATGATTACTTTTGTGAAGTTGCTATGGATCTTTGTTTTTCTCATGGTTTTTTTATTTTATTATTTTTTTTTTAATCTATTCAGCGTCAAATTTTTTCTATGTTTTTATAAAGTACCATGTACAGTGGAACTTTTCTCAACTAGGATTACTTAACACTTACATAATAAATAGTAAAATATAAAGTCATTTTTCTTTCTCCAGTAGCATTTGGTTCGTGTCATTACTTCTGCATCATGAATTAAAGCTCTTTGTGAGGGTCATTTATTTTAAATCTTTGTTTTGCTGATAAGGAAGCTGAAACACTAACAGAATACATATTTTCCATGATCACTTGATGAAAGGCAGATAGTGAACTAATTCAGCAAAGCTAACTTGTGCACCTTAGAATAATCTGATAGACTATATTTTTTGTCATTTACATTTTCCAGTTTCTTTCCTTTTCTTCTTCAGAACCCATTTTTATACTCAAGCTCTGTTTATCTACAGTATCCTCTACTACTTCTTGCACTGTGTTTTTTCCACAAAGGTCCACACTGCTGATCCTTGTCAAGTTTTTTTTCTGCTTTTTGCCCTACCCATTTTTTTTTACCACCTCCCTCAGGAAATTTTCGGGGACAAAAATTAAGAGCTTAGGACCTACCTTCCTTTTCCAAGTTCTCCATTGTTAAATAGCAGGAAGATCTGGCTTTTGCTAGCATTGCAAATTCCCCCAAATAATCTCTAAAGACTGGAAGACAAGATTGTGGGGGAATTTTCCCAGTGCTTACATCTGAAGTACGAGTGACAGATCACCTGTGAAATAAGTGAAAGAGTAGCAGCAAAAATAAAGGTATGAATGCCATTCATATATAATGACATTGGCAGTGCCATGTATGAAGCCAGTATAGTCTCTGTGGGTTTTTTAAACCTGAGTTTGAACATTATAATAGGCAAATGTTGTTTTTCTGTTTAACAAATGAGCATGCATATGTAGACACTTTAAAGTATGCACACATAGAACTTTTAGCTTAATATTGCAAATAATATATTATCAAGTTTAAAAGTGCATGTCAGTCATTTTGTGGAATAGCTGCAAGTCACAGATGAAAGAACACCACTTCTGAGCTTTTCAAATATCCATTGGCAGACAGTGAAAAATGAAAAAATTTTTGAGCAACAGCCCCCATGTGTCATTCTGGACAATGCATAAAAAATAATTGGTAGCAGATACCACAGATACTCATTCAGTTTGCTTTAAAATGATTTCACTTTTTTCTATAAAGTCACATTTTAATGTAAAGCATGCAGACTTGTTCTTATGCATGAAAACACATTGTGCAAGAATGGAATTGAATACAAGTACCATGTCACTTTTTCTTTTTTTTTTCTTTTGTGCTATCATACTTTGGGCATATTTACTAGAAACATATATGATTGAAATGAATTATTTTCCTTTTCCTATGATTATTCCCTCTTTGTTGGAACACTTCTTCAGTTAGCCACTACTTCAAGGTCTGTGGTCACTCCAAACACTAATAAGAACAGAATCTTCAATGACTGAGTCTGTAAGAATGAGACTGAGACTTTTTTCAGAGACCTCAAAACACCTATGTTTCACTGAATTCTTTATAAGATCAAGGGAGCTAGGTAGGTTAGATGGTACATTAAGACAGACCATAAGAGCAGCAGTGCATTTGAATTCTGACATTCAGATTAATTTTGTACCACTAATTTCTTTGGGTTGAATGGTCTGAGTCTGAGGATAGAAAGGAGAAGTAATTCATATAAATGGACTCCTTCCAACAAAACTGTCTAGGTACTGGGAGAAAAGTGACTGAAACTGTTTTATGTTGTCTTGACACTTTTCCTGTCTGTGGGGTTGTTAATGTTTCTGCAGTAAATAAGATCATATGTTTGGCTGCCTATTTTCTGTTAGAGCTGAGGCAAAAGAATGCCACTACCTTCCCACTCTTGCCTTTGTCCAAGTTCTTGCCTCTCCCCTTGCCTTTCTCCTTTTCCTATTCTTATTTCCTACACATTTTTTCCTTGCTCCTGCTCTGTGGACTGAGAAAGATTAAAATAGGAACGAGCTACCTCTTCAGTTCAGCAAAGGTTTATGCTGCCTTATGCACTATATACACTATATACAGACACTATATGCACTATATACAGACAATAAGTATCCTCAGTAAGTTGCTGGACAACATGTAGTATTCATAAAGAGTTATGTTCCAAAATCACAAGATTTGTATTTATAATATTTATCACACTTGTCTCTAGCTACAGCTCTTAGAAACCAATGAAGCACATACAAATGCTTTTCAGCATTTTCTCAAAGAAATATGCGTAATTTTGAAGTGAAAGCAAGATTATCCATTTACAATAATTACAATATTACATCTGAATTGGATCCCCACTTATCTAAAGAAGAATTTGAAGATAACCAGACATAAAATAAAAATTGATATTAGAAAGTCTCCTTTGTCTTTGGATCATTTGAGATAGTATTTTCCACAGTTCATCATCTGTTTCTACATTAACCCAAAATATTCATAGGGAAAAAAAATTATGCTGAGTTCCACACAGAACCCTCAAGTGGGCTAAACTGTGTAACCTATGGTCCCATCTGGCCTTTCTGTTTCGTAAGTATCTAACAGAAAGCTAAAATGAACATACAGCAAGAAGATGACCTTTGCATCGTTTTTCAAAATTATTTCCCACAATAATATGCATTAATTAGTGTACATGCATTAATGATCTATACTGTAGACAAATCGCGGTGTTTATCTGAATAATACTGATCTGAATAATACTAATCATTCTCAGTTCATAAAGTATTTTAAAATCTAGCAAGATCTAATTTCCAACTGGATAGAAACATAGGATACAAGAAATAGGAGCCCAAGGGAAAAAAAAAAAAAGACCAACTACACACTAACCCTTACAAAGTCAATCATAATGATAAACAAATATTATTCAGAGGACATTGTGAGTCCTCCATTGTGTTAAGATTTATTATCACTAAAAGGCAAACATTTCTATTAAATGTCCTTGATTTAGAGAAATGTTGTGATCTTGAGATTTGAAAACTCATTTTGTAGTTGAGAGAAACTCATTCCACTTTGGAAAATATATACTGATGCCTCTGAAGAAAAGAAAAGTAGGGACTTTTCCCTTTGTATCAGTACTCACTACTGTAAATTGGTCATAAGTCTCAATATTTTTCTCATTGTGTTGATTCAACATCAACTTACGTCAATCTAACTGTGAGTAGTCTAACCTCTTCTCCTTCAGCCTTAAACTCTATTGGCTTTATAGGGGAGTGCCAGGAGTCAGTCCAGCTTTTGGATCCACATGAAAATGAATGTTTTTGTTGTCCTTTCAGGTTTAGTTTTCAGTTGTGAGGAAAAGTTCTGTAGATGCTAAGTGCTAGAACCAATGTGTGGGGAGCACAGTGTCCTGTTCTGTGGTGGGGTGATCTTACAGCACACTGTTAAACATGACAGCTACTGGAAATCAACACCTTTTGGAAAGTGATTTGCATTGCCTGGAAATTTTGAGATGTGAGGTTAAGAAAATCAACGACAATGTAATTACATCAGGTAATTAAAGGTATTGACATCTAGAGTGTAGGTTGTCTTTATGTACTACTGTAGAATAACTGTTTTGATGTTTTATTTCTTTCTATGTACCTGATAGACTTCATTTTCTGCCCTCTTCTGGGACTGTAATGGCACTGACAGGATCAGTCATAAGAGAATGACTTAATGCTGAGTTCTGATCATAGGTTTAATTACAAGGCTTTGTCCTTCTTGCAAATAGATAATCTAATTGCTACCTAGCTTTAGCATGTTTATTTCCTTCTCCTGCTGATTTTCCCCAGGAGGCAGGCAAGAACACTTGCCATTTCACATCTCTTTTCAGTTTTTTCCTCTTTGTGCCTATCCTCAGATCATACCCTTAGACTGCACTGTAGCTGAATCCTTTAATTCCAAACAGGATTCTCTTTGAAAGAGTGATTTCAGAGTTAGAATTTGTTTAGAAAATTGAGAATACATCTGAAAACACTTTTAACTGTCTTAGCCTGAAAAAAAATACATAGTCCTGCTCTTCAAACCAAATAAATCAATCACCAAATAGCTGTTAAAGTTTGCAGATTTGATCTATGACTAATTCCAGGAATGTGATTCAAAAACCATTCACCAGACTGAACTGTCTCTCAGTTTAGCCAGTCTTGTGTGAGATCCTGCCATATGAGCAACCTTCAGTGTTAGTTCCTGCCTGCTGAAGCAGCCCGAAAACCTCTATTCTTTAGCAGAGGTGAACTCTCAGTTCTGCCTTGTCAGTTTATATATGATACTACTGAGCTATTGTCCAACTGCATTAGCATTGCTTTGTGTATGAGAAATATTTCCAGAGCCAGAATTGCCCTGGACAATACCTAGAGTCCTATTATACTGATGAATTTCTCCTCTAGATTTATTCACTGTGTTGAACAGAATGCTTGTCGAGATCACTTAAACTATTCTTGTTGCAAGGCACCTATGGTTATAATTACATAAGCTACATTTGATATGGTTGCCTTTTAAGCATTTTTCAGTATTCATGCACTAAATCAATGTGTATTTAATGTATTCAATATTCTTAATCTGTACAATATAGATTATGGATTTTTACAAAAATTATATGAAGTCATGATATATATGATCATGGTAGCCTAGTAATCTGTCCATTAATATTTTGGACCAAAACCAAACAATATATTTCTTAGCTTTTTTTTCTTAGTTCAGATATAGTATGTGATCTTTTAATTTGCTCACCATTTTTACTTCCTTTATTTTGTGTAAACCCTGCTCTGCAACAACCAAACATTGATGCATTATCAATACTATTTTCATTGTAAATCCAAAACACAGCATCATACAAGGTACTATGAAGCCAAAATCACAAGTCACTCATAAGAATGGTGATGAAGATAAGTAATATGTTCATTTATGCTGACACTGACTTACATTTTCAGAATAGATATTCAAATGTAATTGGTAACCAAAGTCCAGATAAGTTATAAGGTGAATTTTGTTGTCAATCATTGTGATTAGAGAAGAGCATGAGAGCTTTAATTATATTAATACAAACTTCTAGCAAATTATTATTCTGGTGAGAAACTAAGCATTGTGAAAATTAACAAAGGATTTAGTATTGCTTGTCTTGAAAGATGTGTATCTGAATGGTGTCTTTTCATTTGAGAATTGAAATCTGATTCCCCTCAATGAATAATAAAATACAGAAAATACCCTGAAGATCTTTGGAGACTTGGCTTTCTTGATCTTTGAAGAATTCTGACTCTTGTTCAACAGAAGGCCAATAGTAAGACAGAAACTGCTATTCCCTTCTTTCTCTTGCTTTTACTGTCTCTTCACCTCTACCTCTTTCTTTCTTTCTTTTTTTTTTTTTTTTTTTTTTTTAAATTTTTAT
>JACDJE010000582.1:98064-180897 GCA_016647715.1 Pavo muticus
TTTTTTTTTTTTTTTTTTTTTTTTTTTTTTTTTTTTTTTTTTATGAGCTACCTGAAGTCTCTGTAGGTAGGAAGGGTATGTACAGTGGCAGTGCTCAGGGTCACTAATTCCCTCCTCATATTCCAGCTGTGCTCCCCACTGAAAGAATTTTGTCTTTGCAGTTGAAAGGTCTCTGGGTGTGTTTTTGTTTTCTTCTGGTTATTGTTTTGTTTTGCTTTGTACTTTTATCCTAAGAAAAAATCAGTTTCCAACAGAAAATAATGATTTTGATAGAAAAACTTGTATAGCATTCAACATTTTAATAGGCATTGGTATAAGATGCCTCTATATGAATTCACTTTGTATAGCTTCAATCATACAACCTGACCTACTCTTTCAGTTCAGTCTGTAGTCAGCGTAGGCTTCAGATAGCTAGCAGAATTGTACTCTGGAGATAATCCCTTATTCTCTCTTTGTTGAATGTAATGGAATTCTCTTAGTATCTAAGAGCTTAGAATAAGTGAGTAACTTCTAAAGGGCTAAAATAAGCAACGTGATTTTTGTCCCTAAATGTATGTTTAATTTCATTTTCAGCATCATTTTCATTCTAACATTTTGTGATTTTGTGCATGCTTTTTAACTTGTGGGAAGTTTATGAAGTCTCTTTTACCCCTGCAAGATGTGCCAGTTGGATACCTCACCCTTGTTCATGAATTTGGTTACTCGGTGTTCTTTTTCTTTGCTGTATTCCTGTAGTCTAGAACTGCATATATATTTTTTTTCTGATTACTAGTTCAGAATACTAGGATCACTGCCATGACATACTGATCTCTGTTTTAAATGTACTGTCCAATTACTAGTGTGAATCAAGTATGTTTTTCTTATAATAAGAAGAGATGAAGGAAATTATCCTGAGATTATTACACAGTATTTGCATTTCAAGAAAAAATGTAGTGCTGAAATATTGATTAAACAGTATTAATATCATGATAAATTTTTATGGTACTCCTCCCAGATCTACTTAAGTTCATTCAAACAAAATTAGTGCATCCAGAATTTCTCCTTATAAGGTGCCATTTGTACCGCAGATAACTTAGTTACCTAGTTGCAACTCTGGTGAAAGGTACAACATTTAAATCCTCTTTCAGTCTGTAGCATTTAATATATCTTGTTTCTGTGGATTATTATGAATGGAAGAGGAAATACATTAATATTGTAACATAAGAGAAAGGAAATAATGCACCTTGCACACCTGAAATTTCAGTATGCTCCACTGAAATGCATGTATTTAATCTCAAATAACCTTTATTATTCAGTTTATTCAGACAGAGTCTAAGTTTTCTGTCTTTTTATCAATGAGTCATTTGGAGTGGGAAAACACTCTGTACCAGTTGTTTCTGCATTGTATTCCTCCTGTATTAAACATAAATTTGTTTAATCTATTTCTCGTTAATCTATTCTACTTTAGTCACTTACTGTTTTGCGAGTATAAAAGACATACTCCTTCTCTTTCTTATATGATGTCAAAGGTTCAAAGGGGCAGAAAATTGAGGTGATACTACTTAGAACAATGAACATGAATGTTTTCTTTTAAATTAGAAAGCAAAAGGAAAATGAAAAAAAGACTAAATTACCTTTTCAGAGTAGGCTCTGGGTTTCAGACAAACTGGTGTATCTTTAATTTGTACAGTGCCTATTTGAATAAGGTATTTAACATAGTAATTACTTGAGTATTCATGTTCAATGATTGCTATAGCACATATGCAAAAGAGTCTAATTCCCTGCCTTAATATCTGTAATATATACAGAGTATATTCTGTTCATCATTTTCAATCTTCTATTTAGTAAAAGTAAACATGCAAACCAAAAAACAAAAGTCCAACAGAAGGTGATTAAAAATGTGTATTTTAAAATACAAAACAGTAATTTCACTCATTTCTGTGACTGATCACATTTTGCATATTACTGTGATGATGCTGAAGTGCTCATATGTAACTTCTACCATGTAGTAGAAGTACCCAATGAAACAACAGAAAATCATCAGCTGGAGCTGATTATTTCCTCATCAAGGGTATACCTAAAAAGAGTTTAAGTGAGGAAAGCCACACTGGAGGTAGAGATGAATCTGATCTGAGCCAGAGATTTTTTTTGACTTTTGCTTTTTCAGCGAGTATTTCTGATCTATAAATAACATAGGTTAGTATCTGTAGGAAGCCAACTCTGAGTTCTTAACATTTAATTTTATGGTGTAGCTAAAATATTTTTGCATAACTTTTCTAATGAGGAAATCCTAGTCAAGCAGCTGTCACTTTCATGATGAAAGATTTGTGCACGCATTATACTTCTAGTAACAGAACAGTGCTACCTTGGGGGTTGTTTGGAAGTTTTGTCTCTTTTTACATCCTAGCACATGGACACATCTTTCTTGGCTTGTCATTTATACTTCACAAAAGAATGTTTTTTTTTGTTTGTTTGTTTTTGCATTTTACACCCCAAAATTTGGGATTGCATTTGATAAACATGGTAATAAATGCAACCTTTCTCTTTTTTTCTGCACCCCATGTGTTATCTCCCTCAACTGATTTTTCATTCAGGCATCCAGAATGCTAATGGACAGTGTTAATCAGTAGAGTATGTTTTTAGTTGACTCTTTCTTATGGTTTCAGTATTTCTCTTTGCTAATAATTAACTTTCTTATGAATACAATACCAGAGAACTGAACTTAATAATTCATATCAGTGACATTTAATTAAAAAAAAAAAAAAAGGAAATGCCTGTAAAAATTGTAACAATTGAATATTATAAAACAGATAAACAAATACAATTATAGGCTGTACTACTTCCTAGCCACTATTACAAAGTAAATGATTGTCAGGCAACTGCCTGTTCTGTTTCCTGTAACATAGTAGGGTCTGCCCATAAACAATATCTTACCAATGGAGATTATTCTCTCAAGGAGACAAACTGATTGATAAGATAGCAATAAATATACAGTTAAAAGACAATAAATGGAGATAAATTATATAATTAAAAGTTAAATATGAGGGAAATGCTTTAAGTAAAGGGACATTATCTTTTCCCAGATCTCACTGCAGACAAGAATACAACCTTTAGTGAAGTCTCTTTTATTTTCCCTGCCCAAGGTTAACATCATGAGCGACTATCACTAGTTGCATGCCTTTTCATTTACATTGTTAAATGTCTGTGCATTCATTGGGATGCCTCCAAAGACTGCATTACAAGCAGCAGAGAATCAATGTATCAAGAGAGGGAGTCTTTACCTCTCAGTGGAAAGCCAGCTCATCAGCAAGTGCTTGCTGTAGTCGCAGGTAAATTCCAGAGTAGAACAGATTCCTTATCTGTACGTGTCTGACACCACAGCTGAGTTACAAGGATGAACAAAACCAGATAGAAGCTAGCATATGGCGAAAGACAAATACAGACTTGGGTGTTTAGATTAAAAAATATATATATATATATATAAAACAAACTACATTTACGTCCCTCACTCTAATTTCTAACTGCACTGTTCAATCTCTGAGCCCTTGAAAATTACCTGGAGTCCTTGTGAATTTGAGAAAACTGTTTTTCTGTAACTATGGTATATCACCACACAGGTGAATTCAACTGCTCTGTAAGGAAAAAAAAGTATGTGAAAAATAAGTATGTTGAAGTCTGTGGGTTTTTTCTTGCTTTTTTCCCTGTTTTTTGTTTTGTTTTAAATCATAAAAATCAACTACCTCAATAAGACCATAAGGCACTGGATTTTATGTATGTATGGGCTTTTCTTTGATGGTTGTTTGTACCATTAACGAGTTCTGTGGGCCCACAGCAAAGTTACACAAAGGAACAGCAATGTCTTTCTGTCTCTGAGGCTGACACTATGCCAAACACAGTCTAAATTATGACAGCTGGCTGCTTATGGCTCCCAACAGTGCTTTGTTAGCAAGAAATTGCCTGAGCACCCCAGTACTCCAGACATGCTGAGCGACCATATGGAAGTTAAGAATTTGGCTGTTGGTCATTACTGTCATCATGGTATACGAATTGTTCATTCATTCTCTGAGATTGTAGATCCACATTATTGACTTTATGTATTTTGGACACACATTATAAATTTCTTTCTATTTATGACAGTTTTAGCATTACTTAGGAGAATATGTGTTGAAGTTAGTTTAGATAAAGATATAAATCTTAGGGGTAAAGATATAGATCTTGCAGATTTGTCCTAGGCATTAAAAATACCTGTCTGCTGAGATGAAATTATATAAACCTCAAGATAATCTCTATGCATTTATAGTTGTATCATTAGAACAAGCAAATCTCTTTCCATTTGAATACTTCTAGTTTAAGTAAAACACTGCAACTGGCTGAAATTTAAGAATATAACAATGGCTCCCGTTAATTGTTTAACTCTGTATCTTGTATAAGAATCTATATGAGCAAGCAGTCAACCTAGGGTAAAATGTGAAAACATGGCACGCACATAATGTTGCTTACCTGAACTGGCAGAGTTTTTTAGCTTATATTCTTCTTCATATAGAAGTTGCACCATTATATCTATATATAATGTCAGTGAATGTAAGGTCTGGAAGAATTATGGAGGGTCAGACAGATTATGCTTCCAGTGAAAGCTTGGCAGGAAGAATAGGATCATTCCTGACATGGAAGAGATCAGGACAGCTTGGCAGCTCAGGTCAAGCTTTGTATATTCCTCACCTGCTGCCTCCATTCTGGAAACAGTGCACAGAATCACTCCCAGTCATTATTCTTTAGCCAATGCTGACTGTGGCCTGGTAAAGAGCTCCAGGAATGCAGTCTCTGGGCTCATCCCTGCTGTCAGCTTGCTCCACCTGTTTACAGACACGGTTGAATTGACACACTCAAGCTAATTTCATGATGATAGAGGTCAGATCTGCCTTCTTCTCTAGTCTTGCTTGGAGAATTCTGGTTAAAACAATAAGGCTTTGCACATCTGCACTGCTAACTCATGTATTGAGTGAAAATATGCTGAGTAAAAGGATCTCAAACTTCTGGTATAGTCATTTGATAAACAGACAGTTGAACTCAGGAATTTCAAATACAGCATTGGACTCGGGCCTAAAAGTGTGATAAGGCAAGAAATAGAAAATAAAACAGAGTAAGCAACTGTAATGTCCCATACAGTTTTCACATCATTAGCAGAGCTCACCTCAGTTGCAAATAAATAAATAAATAAATAAATAAAATAAAAAGAAATTGCTGCTGATAGAGGAGATATTATATACATGTTAACTCACAGATGTGGTCCTTCCCTTCCAGAATAAAAGCCCTCTATTTCTTAGCAACTGTCTTCACATCTTGTTCGTAAAGAGCTACACTGGGGAGTATGTAATAATGAGTGTTGCCTATTGTAACCTCTCAGGAGGTTAGAACTGATGCCAAGGGGGCCTAAACCTTTTATATCATCACTATAAAGTAAGCTCAAAAAAAAAAACCCAAAATAGTATACCACCAGCTGCAGATGTATAAAAGTTACAGAACATTTTTAAAAAAATCTTTCTCTATATAGATGCGTTTCTTTTTTCTTTTCTTTTCTTTTTTTTTTTAATACAAATCCACTGAAAACATGTTAACAGAGTACTGGTCATGTCGTATTTAATAAACAGTTTACCTATTCAACATCTAATTAATTAGGCTGTGAATGCAAGCTAAAAAGTAAAGATACAGTTAAGTATACTGCATATGGTGGTGGTTTTCACTCTAATTTTCACACACTTTAGGTACTATTGTGCAATGTATGTTGCTCTTCAGTTTCCGCGTTAAAAAAAAAGGATATGGTATTTACATATATTAGTGGATGATGCTAGGAATAGTTCATTTTTTTTTTTTACTGTTTTGAAAATTTTCTTTCTCTCCCTAAAGACCCCTCTTAGAAAAAACTATGATGTGGGTTTTGGGGGGCATTGTTTTCTCCAATCTCCTTTCTCCATACTTTTTATTCTAACCATATGATCAGTATCTTTCTTCCTGCAAGGAAACAAAGCCTTCTTATGCAAAAGGGTGATGAGCTGGATTCCTACATTTTTCCTCCATGTGTGAGTGGAAAGAAGGCTGAAAGAATTCTAAGTCATCAATTTTCTCTCATTCTTAAAATCATTATAAAATATAAATATCCATGCAGTTGAGAGACTAGTCCTCTGTGCTCTATCACACATAGAAGGTTGGCTAATACTTAATAAACACCCCAAAAATGAAATGTCATCTCTGCCCCAAACTATTCTCTGTGAACTGGGCAGTTTCCAATTTGTATCATATTCCAGAAGCTGTGATGGGTCATATAATTTGTTGGTTTATGAGCAGATGAATTAAATTAAAAGTGAAATCATAGCAACATTTCTGACAGCTAGGAGCACAGCAGTTCTATTGTTTTTCATACTTACTTTCTGTCATCAGAAGAACAGCTCACTCTATGTTTATTTTTTGCATCACTTCAATAGAAATCACATGAAATCGTATTACTAGAAGGAGAAAAAAAAAAAAGAAATGAACTTACAGAAAAATATTATTTCAAACTATAGGGAAATTAGTTCAGATAGTGAAATCGAAATCCTCCCTCAGTAGAAATCTATCTTTCAAATCCCAGAAATATTATCATAGAGAGATTGCAATGATGATATAATGGATGTAATGGTGTCTCTTCTACACATTCTCACCTCTGTCTCCACAAAATTTCTTTAATCCTCAGTACAGTATAAAGTCTTTCAGAAAAGAAACCATTACTTTTTCACTATAGGATACAGTACAGGATTTGCACAGAAATTAAAAATACTACATGATTACATGACGGAGAAAAAGAATTATATGTTAGGCTGTCACCAAAAATTACTCTAACAGAAATAAAAATATCGTTTTAAGATGGATCATGAGAACATTTATTGCTGCTGAACTCATGGAACTTACTTGATTCCAAAATTAGAGTGTATTAATTGTCTCCAGTATTTTTTTCCCCTAGTTTTATTGGAAAAACTAAAAACATAAAAGCATTTGATGCTTTTTAGGAGCTTATTCAATTTAAATAGTAAGTTTAAGTGTGAATAAGTGATGATCATCCTAAACTCTATAAAATAATACAAATGTTTAGAGGTAAGGAATTCTTCAACAAGTAGTATGTGTAAATGTGTATTTCATTACTCATTTTCATTTGTTATGAGAAGGGATTTAATAATTCCTTCATGGCATAGAAAAATCACACTTTTTTTGTATTTTGGAACTCTTCTATTTTTCCTCTTTTTTTTCTTCTTCTTTCTTCTTTTAATGCCATTTATATACAAAAGGTAGACTGAAGAGTTGTAGAGACCTGTTAGACTGTCATTCATCAGCTGCCAGGTAAGTATCCTCATAGTATCATTTAATTATGATTGGCAGCTGTTAGGTGCTCACTCCCATCTCATTTTTCCCCTCAGAAAATTGCTCACTTTCAGTTTATTATCTCTCTATATCCTGGATCTTGTATCATTAAGGCAGTTTCGCAGTATTTGGCAGAAGGAAACTGGAAATTGGATAGCCTGCAAAGCATGTCTTCTTTTTGCAGCTGTCTTATTCTCCTTCTGCTGCTGCAACTAGAACTACTATTCACAATATGGAAAGAAATCTTAATAATCCTTCTGTCAGTAACATTTAACCTCTTATTAGCTAATTGATTGACTATATTTATCAATACATATATTTAATCTGCCTACATCAGTTGTGAATAGTTTTTTTACTTTTAATCTGCTTCCAAAGAGCTACATTATCCCACTGATGTGGTATCCAACTAATTTGATTATTATATGTTATCAGCAGTTAGCCCAGTTTTTCAAGTTGCAATGGATTTTAAGGTGTTTCACAGCTGTCTTTAATTAACACGAAAGTGTATTTCTTTAAAAGGGAGCTAACATTGAATCAAAGCTGGGATTAAGACAGTTTACTTCATTTTCCAAAGTTCAGAATGAAAAAAGTCAGGTGGTAAAATCCTCAGTATTATTTTGCAGGTTGTGTGTGATGCATCTTCCACAGGTTGCAATAATAGAATAAATTCTATTCACAAGTCCATTCATTTATTTTCTGTGATTCAAACCATGCAGGGGCAAGAACCTTTGCTTGAAGAAACATTCATTGTCATTACCGGTGTTAATAAGAATGAAAATGAAAGAAAATCTCTATTTTCTTTTTATATCCTAGAGACTGAATCAGAAAAACATAGAATCATAGAATGGTTTGGGTTGGAACAGACCTTAGAGATCATCCAGCTACAATCCCTCTGCTATAGGCAGGGACACCTCCCTCTAGACCAGATTGCTCAAAGCTCCATCCAGCCTGGCCTTGAATGCTTCCAGGGAGGGGGCATCAACAGCCTCACTGGGAAACCTGTTCCAGTGTCTCACCACCCTCACAGTAAAGAATTTCTTCCTAATAGAAGAAAGTTCTATAGAATAGAAGTCCTGATAAGATATACATGATTGTATAAAGCTAGTTTATCTTTTGCTTGTCGGAGACTGAGAAACTATTTATTTTCACACTCAATAGCCTCTGCCTCTCTCCAAATGAATGAAGTATCTTGAATAGAGTTGTGATATTTTATAGAATAATATGCATGTGTTCCTCCATCTATGGAAACACTATTGATGTATACTGATGTATATAATAATATGCAGATACTACGTTAGTTTGCCTGCAACATGCTATATTCCCTCATGTTGGAGTTTCATGTTCTACTGGAAGTAGATGACTGGAGCACCAGTAGCCTTCAGAAGATTTGCCTGTGTTTGAGTTACTAGAAGGTTATAAGCAAAGTTTAGAAGACCTAGCTTGTATTTTGCTGTGAGAAGGCAACAAAGCTGATGAGGAGTCTGGAGCACAGGCCTTATGAGGAGCGGCTGAGGGAGCTGGGATTGTTCAGTCTGGAGAAGAGGAGGCTCAGGGGAGACATTATTGCTCTCTATAACTACCTGAAGGGAGGTTGCAGTGAGCTGAGGGTCAGCCTCTTCTCTTGTGCAGCTAGTGATAGGACTAGAGGGAATGGCCTCAAGTTGGCCAGGGGAGATTCAGATTGGACATTAGGAAATGCTACTGTTCCAAAAGAGCGCTGGAATGGGCTGCCCAGAGAGGTGGTGGAGTCCTTGAACCTGGAAGTGTTCAAGGAATGTTTAGATGTGTAGAGGGACATGGTTTAGTGAGTATTGTTGGTGACAGGTGAACTGGAGGATCTTGTAGGTCTTTTCCAACCTTGGTGTTTCTATGATTCTATGAATAGGGACTGAATGCGGATAGATCATGCTGTATAGGTTTTGTTTTGTTCATTCAAAATTCTTTCCAGGCTCTTTTAATATATGACCATATTGCACCTTACAGCTAGGATCAGATGTTAATCCTCATGCTATAGAGGATAAACTGCATGCATATGACACAGTTGTTTATTTATCTACATTCAACATACAGAAAATAGGATTTGATGTATATTGCATCTTCAGAGCTTGGCCTGTTTATTCAAAACTAAAGAATTAGCTCTTAACCATTGAATGTGTCTGCCTCATTATGACATTCAGATTAGCAGCTCTCAAACAGGGTCGCAAACCTTTATTTTAAATTGAACTTTAAAAACTGAACTATTTTAAACTAATTTTTTTTTTTGTTTTTGTTAATGGAAAATCCTCAGTTGGAACTACATAGAGAATCATAGAATCATAGAATGGCCTGGGTTGAAAAGGACCATAATGATCATCTAGTTTCAACCCCCCTGCTATGTGCAAGGTCTCCAGTCACTAGACCAGGCTGCCCAGAGCCACATCCAGCTTGGCGTAGGGATGGGGCATCCACAATCTCCTTGGGCAACCTGTTCTAGTGAGTCACCACCCTCTGTGTGAAAAACTTTCTCCTAAATGAAGACTTAAAATCATTTGGAATTTCAGGAATACCAAGAGTAAAAGCAAATATTCCCTAGTCCTCTTGTCTGTGTAATTCCTCAGCGTGCCTCAAGTTATCTTAATTGTTGAAAAGCTCTCTCATTTTTTATTATTGCTAGTGATCCAGCCATTATACATACATGCCGTAGCACAACTGACAAATTGATTACAGATATGCCAATTGACAGATATTGTCAATTGATTACAGATATGTAAATAATCTCTACTCTAAGGGCTGACCTTAAAGTTGATTACCTAATGCAGGCTGTGGTTTTACATATATTACACTATAGGAAGATGAAAGGTTTGGGAAGAGGTAAGAAAAATATAGTTAGAACCCCTACACCATCATACTTCCATCCTACCATAATCTCTTAATCCTAAAAAAATGATTCAGCAGTAGTAAGGATGGACTTTATTGTTCACAACTGTCATCCTCCATTAAGGAAATGTAGACAAAACAATATCTTCCCTCTTCAGTTAGAAAGGATGTTTAATATCCTAGCAGTGGATATTTTTTTCCCTGCTTTTTTTGTCTGACTATCTGAATGTTCCACCAATTTACTGAATTTGTATGCGATGGTATATACATATGTAAGTCCATGTTAGGATGCACTGTACCAGTTCTGGCCACAGTCCATCTTTTTCTCTCCATAATGCTGTGGATTGATATATTATTTCATTGTCCAACAAACATGAAGCTTGTGAGTGGTCCTGCTGATTTCTGCCATAAGTATTCTGAGTGGACTAGCAGTAAAACATGATATTTTCAAATTCTATTTATACCTCTGTAAAGATAGGCATTTTCCAATGGCATGATTCATTTAATGAAATGTTGCATTGTTTTCTCTAAATTCTTCTTGTGATGAACGGAAAAGTCTAGGAAGATTAGGGTGGAGTTTTAGGAAAATCTGTTTGTACAGCCATAGAATGTGCTAGCATTAATGTTAAACGCACTTGGTACTCATGCTGACATACTGGTTCCAAGAACCAACCCAACACTAGTTTGTTTTACTTTCAGAAATTATAAATTGTTTGTTGGTTTTGTAGCTAGAGACGGTGTATATCTAAGGCAGATAAGCTAATTCTAGGAATAAATATAATTTGCTAACTTAAAAATTCTTGAACAAACTAATATCTAATGGATAGCTTTCTCTCTCTGTGTTTATATATCCAGTGTATATAAAAAATCAGTTTATGTAATGATTCTTATAACAACCTGTAGTACATTTCCAGGGAAACAGATTGACAGTAAAAGCAGTAAATGAACATCTAGGATCAACAAAAACATTTATTTTGATAATTATATCTAGAAATATTTTGTATGCATAGTATATACTAGGGTTCTTGAAGAAGTAAACTGTTAGAAAAGAATTAAGATAACGCAGTATTGTCAGGCCTTCAGTGAGGCTGATCTGTTTATAAATACAGATGTTTCTAAGTTAGTCAGATATGCAAGACCTCAAGCATTCAGAATGACCTGCTGTCCCCTTAAAATAAGTGACTCAAAATTTCACTACTCCATAGCTAATTACAGTAATTTTGAAAAGTTAGAAAAGCAAACTTGGTTTTGAAATGAAGCACACTATTGATATTGTTTAGGCACAGGCATTTAAGAAAGAGATTATTGTTTGAATGTTTTTGATAGCAATTGCTATTCGAATGTTTTCTATATGAAAGCCTACACTGGTGTCCAATGATCTTAAGGTCTAAATCTTTTATGTACTAATTATGAATATGTGTAAATAAGTCTAAAATTTTTACAGAAATATTGCTTCTCAACTTACTTTAGCAATACAAAATTTAAGCAACATGCATTAATAAATACCAAACCATGCATTTCTTATCTTTTGTCCACATCCATGTAATGCAGGTGAAAGTGTTTGTATTTCTATCTCTGAAGATATGTAGGTTTTTGGGTTTTTTTTCCGATTTTGTATGAATATTTTTCATTAAGAAATATTATTCATGTTCTTTCAATCAACTGCTCTCTCTCTTTTATTGTTTGTTTTACATTTATTTTCTCTGTCTTAGAGTTGGAAACCTGTTTGCACACATATTATAGATTCCAGTCTCAGAGCCGGTTACCTTGGAAACTATTTAAAGTGCATCTTCTTGACTATTTGTTCTTTCAAATCACTGAGCTGTCTTCTTTCCCCTTTTGTCTATTGCTCCACAGAGCTTGGTATTAGCAGATATGCCCAGTTTATTTCTTATTATAACTCCCTTTCTTAGCTATTCAAGGTGACACTGAACATGCGGTGGTTGTCTTCTCTTTTTCAGGTAATCATTACATGTCTACCATATATAGTTTTTGTTAATTAAAAAAAAATAAAGAATATACTACTGGCTATCTAGAAACTGCTCAGCAGTTAGTGTTGCAAGCAGTGATGGTGCACAGCAATAATATGTGCAATAAGAAATGCCCTTCCTTCAGAGAGAAGCAATAGTTGAAGCAGTAGTTACTGTTTCCCTTTTTCATGCACTCCCCTTTACAATATTGTGGAAACCAACAAAATGATTATGGTGAAAAGATTTACTTAATAACAATAATTATTTTTTAGAATGATAGTCTTAGAATAGAATAAATAAAGTCTTTTGACAGTTCTCAAGAATCAGAATTCCAGTAACATATTTAGGTAATTATAAGTTCTTATCTGATCTTGTATGAAATAGCTCTGTTGAAATTCTCAGTATCTTAAATTGGTGCTTTAGTTCTGTCTTGTTGTCTATCTGTTTTTCTATCATATTCGATCTGTCTTGAAAACCCTGGCAAAAATGGTGCTCATAATTTACACTGGGAGTAGCAGGCAAGTGGGAAGATGTTTACAGTCATGACTTTGTTTTTTGTTAAAGCTCAAATTGAACATGCATGTGAGAGCTTCATTTGTGTACCCTTATTTTCTATAAACAAATTAATTTTGTGACATCTGAATATTTATACATTATTTATAAACATTGAGACAGGCACTTAAGCCTCATCAAGGATATAAGAAATGTCAAGGTTAAAGCTCTGTGATCTGTTGCACCTTTCTCAGCTTCAACATCCTATGAAATTTAGAGCCCATTATGGCAAGATATTATTCAAAACCTGTCTCTACTTAGTGTAGCGATCTGAAAGTTCTGTATTTGGTGGAAACCAAGTACTCATGTTTCTTTTATAATTCACCAAGAGTGAAAGGAACATTAAAAGAGACCAAAGATACAAAGGGTAGAAAGATCAATGCTAAAGACGAGGAGAATGAATTGCCTTCATGGATGCGATTCCTGACTCTTTTGACAGTAAAAGGAACCTCAGTTTTGACTTCAGTTTAGATGCCTGAATTTTAATACCTAAAATGAGAAAAATGAGAAAAGGTAGGCCTTTGATCTAAAACCCAGGAATGAAAGGAGGCTTTGAACATTTAATCAAACAATGCCAATTTGTCCAAGGTAAAAGCTTTCATGGAAAAATTTATGATGTCAGCCAAACTTTTTTTTCAGGAATAGTCATGTCCAGTAATGACTTTGAATCTAAAAGTATGATTTTTTAAAAAATTATGTTTTCTCACAATGCTAAAACAATTCCTCAGAAGTTCTCTCTCTATACGTGTGTATAAACACAGTAGAGACTTGTAAACATTTCTCTTTGGTTAGTGGGTCATAAGTCCTTGCTGCTGTGAAAGCTCAAAATTTTTCTTTCTTTCTGAGTCTCCCTCAGCAACTAGCCTCCATAGTTTGATTTTCATTGCATGTTCTAAGTCCATTTGAATTAAATCGTCCTTACTTGGAAGAAATCTACAGAAGAGCATTCAGGAACAGGGTAGTGATTGCATTAACACATAAAAAATTGTTTCTCTGGTCCCTTACTAGTTTCAGTGTCAGCAACATTCCTTCTAGAAAGGATGATGAGCCATTTCAAATTATAAGCCCTTTTTAGCTCAAGCTAGACACTTGATTTAAAGGTCAAATTTATAGGTTGCTCAAGTTTAAGTCTAATACTGAAGAAAATACAAGCCCTATGAAGATAATATTTAATAGCAGACAAAAACAGAAAAATCATGCTGCATACGTTTTCAGCCCTGGGGTAAGAGTAAATTAACAAAGTTACTGGGATTTTCTTTATTACATTTTACTCAAAATGAGAAAGCTAAATGGGGACTAGTTATAATACAAAGAAAATTCTGTGGTTATGGGTGTGTGGTTTCAATACATATATATTTTTGTTATTTTCTGGTTAATTAGACAAAATCATTTTGAAGTTATCTCTGGATTTAAAGGCCAGAACCCATCAGGTATACCAAAATATCTAGTTACTATCCATTCTACTAGGATAAAATTCACTATAGAATATAGTGAATTAAAAAAATTCCTGAGATTACATCAAAATTACAGCAAATACTGCCATGATCTGAATGGATTCAGTGTGCTAGATGACAGATGCTAGAACATTTGTGAAGAACTTGAAGAATTCTATGCACCTTAAAACAGATATTCTTTTTATTTATTTATTCTATTGCTGTCAGATAATGTTTATCATTTGTCTTTAGCCAATTATTTTAAAATGAACTAGTGATGTATCAATCCATCTGCTTTTTGACCCATGTCCTCATTAGAGGAATATGTTATTTGGCACCATTTTAAGCAATCTCAGAAGATGATCAATATTCAAAAAGCAATTAAATCGATTACTTACTTTCCCCAAAAGTTTCAGCCACTCTGTGGTGTTGGAAGTTGCTGGTACTGTCACTACTTTGAATGCTTTTCTTTTTGGAAAATGTAGAGAAATCGGATTGTCAGTATTTCAACACATTTCAAAACATGAAGGTTTTCAAACTCATAACTGGTCTCTGCAGCCCTATCTGTAGGTATTAAAGGGTCACTTCAAATTATCTAACCATACTAGTGCATTGACAACACTGTCATTTAGATCTGCTTAAGAACAAAATACTATCACAGCACTAGGAGTGCAAGTATTTATTTTTGTCAAACTACATGGAAACTGGAGAAATGTAAATGGTATGGTATAAAATGTAGAATAAATTCTATTAGTATTCTGTGCACCGATTTTTCTTGCCCTTTTTTTTTTTTTCTGGAGAAAATATTGAAATTACATTTTACTGTCTAACTGATGATGTTACTGACTAACATTAACAGAGGAAGCCCAGAATACTCATTAAGATGCACAAGTACACCCAGCAGTTCAGTGCACGAAATATTTCAAATCCTTAGCCATTCTGATAATCATAGAATCATAGAATCATAAAAGGCTTTGTTTTGGAATGGACATTAGAAATCATCTTGTTCCAACCCCCCTGCTATAGGCAGGGACTCCTCCCTCTAGACCAGGTTGTTCAGAGCCCCATCCAGCCTGGCTTTGAACACCACCAGGGAGGGGGCATTCACAGTCTCGTTGGGCAACCTGTTCCAGTGCCTTGCCACCCTCGCAGCAAAGAATTTCTTCCTGATATCTCGTCTAAACCTACCCTCTTCCTTTTTAAAACCATTTCCTTTGTCCTGTTGCTACATGCCCACATAAAAAAGTCCCTCAACAGCTTTCCTGTAGGTCCTCTTCAGCTACTGAAAGGCTGCTATAAGGTCTCCTCAGAGCCTTCTCTTCTGCAGAGTGCAGAGCCCCAGCTCTTTCAGCCTGTCCTCGTAGGGGAGGTGCTACAGCCCTCTGATCATTTTCATGGCCCTCCTCTGGACCCATTCCAACACCTCCATGTCCTTCTTGTGTTGGAATCCCCAGATCTGGGCTCAGTACTCCAGGTGAGGTCTCATGAGAGTAGAGTAGAGGGGCAGAATCACCTCCCTCAACCTGCTGGTCACTTCTCCTCATGCAACCCAGGATACGCTTGGCCTTCTGGGCTGCAGACCCCTATTCCTGGCTCATGTTGAGTCTTTCATCAACTGACAATTCCAAACAATTTTAAACATAATCAATTTTCTAGTATTTAACGTATCACATACCAGCCTATACAATATTTCTGTGATGGCTTGTGGATTTCAATTATAGCATGTAATATGGCATTGAATATCAGTTCCTCTTTTTGACTTTGTTTCGGAAGTCAGATGCCACAATCTATGTTTGATGAATTTCATTGTTTATATAGAATTCTGTGCAACCACAAAAGTTAATGGATAATAAACTGTAATTGCTTTTAACGTGCAAATATACATACATAAATAGAAATTAATATTTTTGTTAACATAGAAGTATATAAATTCCATCACTGGAAGTAGTAGAAATACCAAATAGAAAGCCTAAACTGGGGCATCTCTAGATCTCATGTGGTGTGATCTTGCTGGATCTCACAGAAAATTTTTTATGCCAGCTCTAGAATTCTCTGTCATTTTTTTTTTTAAAGAAATATGCTATGTTTTTATTTTTGTAATTGTCCTCATTTTTCTTCCAAGAAAAAGCAATATGAGATTTTCTCCTATTTTTTACCTGTCATTCTGTCTTTTTTTTTCCCTATCACGTAATATTTATTGCTTTTTGAAATTTGATTCCACAATTTCTTTTTCTACTTTTCATTACAATTGCTGAAATAACAAGATTTTCTATAGGAGCAAAATCAGATTTTTATTGTTTATGTCAAATGCTTAGTAGGCTTAGAAACTTCCACTTTTGGGGAAAGTAATAGCACATACATATTTCCCTTCTTCTTCTCTAATATATAAAATATTTACGTGAACAATCAATATCAGACTAGTATCTTTGCAATGGTAGTTTGCCTTTTTGGAATTTGAATGTGAAATCTGAATTCACTATGTTTAGTTTATAGCTGAAGTTTCCCAACTCTTGAGAGGGGCAAAAAAATGTAATAATTGAGGGAAGGTTGCATCAATCTAACTTCTTAGTTCCTTGTTTTTGCTGAAAGACAGCATTTAGTATGAGTACTACAGGATGTACATCTGTATCATAGGTGCACACAGAAAAAATCTGAAAATCGGAAGAAATAAGAGATCACAGTATTTTTCATCATGATCTTTCCAGGAATTCAGGGCAACTGACAGGGGCAGAACATCTGTACTTTCCAGGTAGCAATGCTCAAACCGTATTGATTGAGTGCATATCTGACAGACCATCTCACTGTTGTCACAAAATCCTGCATATGTTAGGACAGCCAATGTAAAGTGTTCTCAAAATGTACTCAAATTAATATTAATTTTGCAATTTAAAGTTCATCTCATCTATTTTTTGGGAAGATATAGTAAAGTTCTACTAATATAGCAAGCTGAATCCTTTTGTAGGTAGATTTTGAACAGCAAAAATTTCTGTAGTTTGTATAGGGTAGTGGAAATATAGTGCATTATAGTGCATGGGTTTTTGTTTGTTTGTTTGTTTTTGTTTTTTTTCCCCCCATTGATTTTCCTTCTGCTTTTCCTCTACAAAAGCTAGTGATGTGCCTTCCCTCCTTGGCAATTTCCAAGTACTTAATAACCACTACTTTTGAGAGTGTCTGTCTGACAAAATTGGAATACATCAATTAATACTATTGAAAAGTGATTCCTTCTTCTACCTGGCAGGTACTGGCTCTTCTCCACCATAAGTGAAGCAAAGCCTCTGCAGAATTTCCATAGTCTTCACAGACTGTATTCCTTTCTCTTTCATACTGCAGTGTTTACACTGCCTATTCTCTTCTGTTACAGTTATTCAAATTGCAGAATATTAATAAACACATAAATTGTATCCTACTTTAACTTTCTTCATGTATAACAAGTTCATCAGTACTGCAACTTTCTCCATCAACTTCTGAAAAGTTGGGGTGGAACTCTATCTATCAGTGCTAAAACCTACTCTAAACTGAATCTTACAACTCTGCTATTGCACATATTTTCTGTACAGATTGCCTTATGTGTTATGTTGCTTATATTCTCAAATATGTTGTTCAGGAGACTACAGATGTTTCAAGATACAATTTCCAGAATTATTCCAAAACCTGACAGATCTGCTAACAAACAAGCTGTTTTTCTGATCAGTATCCTACCACCCCTCTGTACCTTTGATATGAACCACATATGGCATCAATCCTGTTTGCCTGAATTAACTCCAATTTTCTAGTGACCAAGGTCATACAATTACAGAGAAAAGCTCAGCTGTTCTTAGCCAGCACATATGGTCCAGAGTTGTTCGTAATTTACTTGCTATGATGAAAAAATACAGAATGCTAAATCCAAATTCCATTTGCAGAATACCTCAGTGGTGGCTTATGCTAATGTATAGCAGGCAAGTATTGTGCATTAGATATTTTATAAATAAATAATTATAAATAATATTGCTTGGTTTAAATTTTCAGGGTTTTTTAATTTTTTTATTATTATTATTATTATTACTTCATTTATTTATTTATTTTTAGATCTGGCAACAGAACTGATAGGGAGATTTACTGGGGGAACGGAAACATACCAGTCTGTCTTGGTGCCACTAGACTTTTGTTCCAGCCAGTCACTAGCGCAATGATGATCTTGACAAAAGAAAAAAGCAACAATTGAACTTCAGTTAAGTTTTGGAAATCTGAGAAGAGAAATAAGTTATATTTATTTCTAACTGTTTTGAGGAGCAAATTAGTGAATAAGAATTAGTGGGCTTTCTATCGCTTCACCTCGTTCGAAAAGATCTCAAATGACACAAGTTTGTTTGCTAATGCTGCCCGATGAGTTCCTTTCAAGTTACAACAACAGAATTTTTTAGGCATAACGCATTAACACCTAGTACACAGGGACTAATTTTGCTTTGCACGTCACACAAACCCAGACCAGAGTGGATCTTATGATAGTAAAATTCTTAATTCATGTCACTGTGATAAATTCTCACCCTGTTAGAGGCAAATATTTAAAGCAGTATTAATGAACTTTATGCTTAGTTCTAGCTTTCATAGGTTATGTGCATAATAAAAAATAAAACTACTCACTCATTTTGGAAAAGGAGATTGCTTCCAGTGACAGCTCAAACCAAGAACAAAATTTTCTACTGCAATTTGTATCAGAAAACAGGCAGAGTGAGCAGAAGTGGATTTATCTTTACAGAGCATATATAATATATGCTTTAAAAACAGATTAAATTTTCTTAATGTCTTATTCCTACTTACAAAAAGAAGAACAATGTGAGAAATACCACACTTCTAATCTCCAAGGTATTTTTACAGAAAGAACCATTGTGATGTTAGCTATAATTCAGAAGAGAACTATAAATTGTTCTGATATAAAAGGCAAGGAAGTATTTTGTAATCCATTAGTGATTTTTTGAGCTATAAAATCTGTACTTATTTCCAGGTTAAAGATGATAGCGAATACTTGCTTCATAGCACTTTTTTTTTTTTTTTGCCATAAATTTTTTGAATATTTAATATTTTTTTCAAAATCTTTGTTTTTTAAAACAAAAAGCACAATCAGGAAAGGGTAAAAATGTCTTTCTCTGAGCACTGCATTTTTCATTCCTTGTAGATCCATTTTTGGCAGAAGCACCTTTCCTACCTTTCTTTCATTTGTGCTCTATGGACCATGAAAACTGCTGTTACGAAGGAGAGAACACTGTATGCATTACTTTTATTGTTTTTATGCTGACCCAACAAAATCAAAATCGGCTTGCTCACTTACAGGATTTCAGGCCTCAGCAGTCATGAAAAAATAGGGAAAAGGAAAGAAAAGGAATAAGAAGGCCAAAAGGGACGGGGAAAAAAAAGAAGAAGAAAGAAATATCCTGAGGTCAGAGTCAATGAGACCAGTTTGAGAAAAAGGGAGAAGTCTTTTTCACTTTTCTTTGATGACCAAGTAAAAGTCAGTCTCAGAATTTTAAGAGAAAATAAACAAATACAAAACTATAAAGTTCATTTTTATAACTAGTGATAATATGGTCTGAAAATAATCAGAAGCTTAATTGTATTAATATTGTCTGTCTGTTGAGTGGTAAATGATTATTAAGCTGATTTAAATTTGGTCTGTTGTCCACTGCAGGTGGAGGAATGTGTAATATTTTCTGTATACTTGAGATGCTAGTGCTTAACACAGTACTCTCTAAAAGTTCTGCATTAGCCTATATCAATATTCAAAACTTTACTGCAGATATATGAAAACAGAGTTTGGATCTTCTTTGTTATCATATTATGTAATGGAAGCATCAGATTTTGATATGCAACTAAGACAAAATTGTGTTTTACACATAATGTGCTCAGCTATGTCATAAATGGTAAATATACTGTTTCTGCTGCCTGAAAAAGTAACATTTGCTTTTGGAGTAGAGTTAGCAAAGGCTTATCCAAAAATAGAAATTATTTTAGTCACTAAAACTAATTTATTTCAATTTTTGAAACAAGGTCTGGAAATAGGACTGTGAAAAGCTAAAAAGATACGATAACTTCCATTCTGATTAATGTAGCTGATGATGATATTTACCATTATTTTCATATATTTTGTTTATTTCAGAAGTCCTGGTAAAGGACCAGGATCCTATTGTTTTCCATTTCAGAAACACTGAACAGTTTGGAGAAACCAGTTTGTATTTCAAAGAACGCAGAGTCATGTTAAGAACTAGAATAGATAGATTGGTGAAAGCAGGTATAAAGTGCTGAAACAAAAAGAACAAAGAACACGGGAAGGAAGGAAAATATATTTGGTCTTTGAGAGACAGATATTTGAACAGTAGAAGTCAGTCTTTACAAATGTAAATTTGGTGCCAGTTCAAGAAAGTGATCAGGCTATTTAAGTGTATTTACTATTTATTGTCATTTATGAAAGTGTTAGATAGCCTTATCTTTGGATTTCCTTGTATTTATAATGTTCAAACATTCCTAAAATGTTATTTGCCTAAGGCTGTTGGTTTGTTCTCTCAGCCTTAAGGTTGTCATCCTATGATTTGAGATGTATTCAATTAATCAACTTTGTTTATCTGTCTATTAATTGTATTAATCCTCTGTGTATTAGAGACACATCCCAAATGTCTTAGAACGGCTGTGAGCCATAAGAGGAAATGTTTGCTTTGCTTAAATTTGACAGCTAGGCTCCTTACATTCAGAATGATTTCTTGAGATACACTGGTGATTTTGCCATTATTAACAACATCAAAAATGCATTTTTTTTTTAGCTTATTTCAGAACTATGTAGATTTAAGGCACCTGTCAAAACAAAACGTCAAATGTATAAAAATGAATAAGGAATGAATGAATTAAATGTATTACATGGACAGTTCAGCCTGGATTTTTACACTGGTATTCAGGATTGCCAAGGGGATTATGCATGAAACAATTGGTATGAGCGTACTTGAGTTTCAAAGAATTGAAGTGTGAAAAAGCCTTAGAAAAACACACATTTTCCCAGCTAATAATGGGTTTGTCTTTACCTTGAAGCATAAACTACATAAGTTCACAATGTTTTTGTTTGTTTATTTCAAACACAAAATGATGCGGGTTTTTTTTTTGTTTTGTTTTGTTTTGTTTTTTGAGAAAAATTAAAAAAAAAAACAAAACAGAGAGAAGTGTCATTGCTCAACATAATAATTGAAAACGTTTTTAATTGAAAGCAAGACCTTAGATTAGCTTATCCATGACCTGGTTAAAGTAAGACCTGGATATTTCCAGTGAGCACATTCCACTATTTCTCCTAGCTACATATATGTCAAATCTGAACTGTTCTCATGGTGAGTACATTTTTCCCTTATATTCACACAGAATTTTCTTTCAGCCACTGGTTCTTTTGCCATTGCCTCTTATTCTATCACCATGCATCCTAGTGAAGAGAATACCTTTAAGTTCTCTCTAATTCTCTCTATAGGTAATGAAAGAATGTGATATGCAAGCCCTCCTTTCTTTAGCTTGAACAACTCCTTTTCCTTCAGTTATACTTCGTAAGTTAAGATCTCCAACACTCTGATAGAGGACCAAAATGGACCACGGTGTACCTGGTATGGCCTGACAAGTGTCAGGTGTTGTGGAATAATTTCATTTTGCATTCTGTTTGCTATAATCTTGCTGATACAAGCTGCAGTTTGTTTTTACCACTGCAAGGGAGCATTCATTACTACTGCTAATCATAGAATCATAGAACTGTTTGAGTTGGAAGGGATCCTTATAGGTCATCTAGTTCAACTCCCCTGCAATGAACAGGGACAACTACAGCTAGATCAGGTTGCTCAGAGCCTCATCCAGCCTGACCATCAGTGTCTCTAAGTACAGGGCTTCTACCACCTCTCTGGGCAACACTTTCCAATGCCTCATCACACTTATAGTAAAAAACTTCCTTACATCCAGTCTAAATCTCCCCTTTTTTTGTTTGAAATCATTTCCCTGTGTCCTGTCACAACAGACCCTGCTAAAGCATCATCTGCTCCCTTCTTCTTTACAGCCTCCTTTTAGATACTGAAAGGCCACTCTCAGATCTCCCCAGAGCCTTCTCTTCTCCAAGATTAACAGCTTCAGCTCTCTCAGCTTGTCCTTGGATTGGAAATGTTTCATCCCTTGGTCAATTTGTGTGGCCCTCCTCTGGACATGCTCCAGCAGGTCCATGTCTCTCCTGTACTGAGCACTTCACACCTGGATGCAGTACTCCAGATTAGGTCTCATCAGTGCAGAGTAGAGGGGCAGAATCACCTCCCTTGACCTGCTGACCATGATTCTTTTGGTGCAGCCCAAGATACGGTTGGCTTTCTGTGCTGTGAGGACACATTGCTGACTCATGTCCAGCTTGCCATCCACCAGTAACCTCCAGTTCCTTTTCAGCAGGGATGTGCTCTATCTTTACATTCCCCAGCTGGGACTGGTAGTGGGGATTGCCATGACCCAGGTGCAAGACCTTGCACTTCGCTTTGTTGAACCTCATGAGGGTCATTTTGGCCCACTCTCCACTTTAATCCACAAGTCCTCTTCAGCCAAGACACATTCTTGCCAATCAATTTCCAAACCTGCACAGAAGCTTGGGATTACTTTGTCCCTGGATAGACTTTGTGTTTATCTTTGCTCAGTGTTAGGCAATTGTTATTTTCTTAATTTTCTAGCCTCTTGAGGCATAGTAGCTCTTTTTTTCCAGTGTATTTCTCCAACTAAAAAGCCTTGTGAGAATGCTTTCAGTACTGTTTTCCAAACTGTTTATAAAGATACTGAACCGTAGCAGATCAAGTCCAGATCTGTGAGGCAATCCACTCTGTGTTTTACAGAAAGAATAAACATTCTTTCAGACTTAAAAAATTCATGAATCCAGTACCTTTTAAAAGAAGTTAGTAAAAAAAAAAAAGGTTATTCGCGTCCACTAACAACACAGAGCTCAGGAAAACAAAAGCCACAGGTACTATAGGCCCTGTCAGAAATAGGAAATAGTGCAGTAGTACTGGGAGTCTGCCATTTTATTTCTTGATGTAAAGATTGTCTTGGTTTAATTCACATGTATTGGATAGCAGTTCCATAAAATGCATAGGAACTAGGCTTCTGATTTATTATTTATTTATTTACTCGGTATTTAATCTTAGTTACATTTAATCTTTCCTTTGTTATTACTGCTTCTTTTGTGTTAAAATATTGCATGGTTGTGAGCAAAGTTCATTGTACATTACATCCAAATGCTTTTAGAAGACAATAAGTAAGTTGTATGCCATCATTTAAAAAAATATCTCCATTAATGTATCAGTAATAAGGCATTCTTCAGAGTCCTTTGTAGAAAAAGGTCAGAAGTTGCCTGGCACACTTTTACTGTGCAATTATCTAATCTTGTCTTGTATCATGAGATATACTTCCCTGACCTTTGATCCTTGTTTATTTTGGCATGCATCCAACATCTTGATATTTTTCTATCCTCATACTCCAGTCTCACTGCTCAGATATTTGTCTTTCCTAGACAGTACTTCAGGGCACAATATTAACGTATTCCTAATAATGATTCTCCTGTTTCCAGCCTCACTTATATGCATAGCATCAGATTAATTTAAAGCCTTTGCCATACCTTCTTTTGTGATCTCTAGCATGCACAGTTATCTTCCAATAGTCTTTAATTTAAGAACACTGAGAACCTTCATTGAGAGTATATTCTGAATATCACTGTTAGAACTACAATTTTATGCACCAGGTAAATAAGTTTCTTGATTTGTTTAACCTTTTAATGTCCAACTTCTATGTTTGTTAGTTCTCCTTTTTAATTCAGTGAAATTCAAATGTAGCAAGGCATAGGCAGCTTTCTTACTATTCTGTATTGTTTTCAGCATTACTGAGGGAACGCAAGCATGATAAATCATGTCATCACAGGTTATCTTACGCAGACATCATTTCCAGTTGATTTTGCATTAAGTTGGATGTTGAGGCAGTGATTTGCAGTTAGATTACACAAAATGGTGAAGTAACTCAGAGAGAATAATCCACTTCCTTGATGGAGTATGTAAGTTGATTAACCAGACTGATTTGCACACAATAAAAGAAGATAGAAACATAATGTATAAATCACAGCATCTGCTTCTATCAATATGAATGACACAGTCATAACCACCAGAAGCAAAATGTACATATTGGAGTGTCATTCTGTTTAGTTCAATGTCAAATGGGCTCCTGATGCTTTTGATTGTTCCAGCTTCTTGAGTTTAGTTATTTGAGTCTTCTGAGTAATTTTTCAAACACAGAGGAAAACCATTTGTGATTGTACTTTACTGAATCAAATGTTTTGTTTTGTTTTGTTTTCTCAAGTAACTATTCTATGTTATGCATAAAACAAATCTCTTAACTTTTATTATAGATTGTTTTTGTAAGAATTTCTAAACACCAGTTTGAATTTAAGTCATAAATAGGTAGATTGTTTTCTTTGGCATCATTTCAGTTCTGCCTTTTAGGGATGGAAGAACCATAGAATGGTAGATATCTTGAATAGGAAGTGACTCACAAGGATCATTGAATCCAACTCTTGACTCTACATAGGACCACTCAAAATTCAAACCATACTTCTGAGAATGTTGTCCAAATTCTTCTTGAAATCTGTCAGGCTTGGTGCCATGATCACTGCCCCGGGCAGCCTGTTCCAGGGCCTGACCTGACTCACTGGTGTAAAACCTTTTCCTAACACCCAAACAGACCCTCTCCTGATGCAGCTACATGCTGTTTCCCTGGGTCCTGTCGCCGTCACCAGAGAGAAGAGTTCAGTCACTGCCCATCTAGTCCCCTCATGGAGAAGCTATAGGCCACCATGAGGACTCCTCTCTGGGCTGAACAAGCCAAGTGACCTCAGACACTCCTCATACATCTTTTCCTCTAGACCCTTCACCATCTTCGTAGCCCTCCTGTGGATGTTCTCTAATAGTTTTATGTCTTTCTTATATTGTGGTTCCCAAACCTGTACACAGTGCTTGAGGTGAGGTCACACCAGCTCAGAGTATAGCAGGACAATCCCTTTCCTTGCTTGATTGTCAGTTCTGGGTCTCATGCACCCCAGGATATGGTTGGCCCTTTTGCCTGCCAGGGCACATGCACAGTTGGATTCAACTTGCTATCAACAAGAATGCACCCTCTTGTCCCCTTGTCCATTCAAGTATAACTTGCCCCATCCCAGATGCAGAGTCCAGCATTTGCTCTTCTAAAACTTCATGTGGTTGGTGACCACCCTCCAACCCTCTAATTTGTCATGATCTCTTTGCAAGGCCCCTCTACCCTCAAGAGAGTCATCAGATCCTCTCAATTTAAGGTCATCCACAAACTTACCTAATATACCTTCAAGACCTGCATCCAAGTCACTGATGAAAACGTTAAAGTTGCCAGCCTGATGTAACCTCATTTACTATATTCCTTTGAACCTGACCTGTCAATGAACTGTTCAACCATCAAGTTATCTATTTCTCTAGCTGTATTCTGGACATTTTGACAAGAAGGATACTGTGAGAATCAGTACCAAAAGCTATGCTGAAATCAAAAAAGAATACATCAGCTGGCTTCCCCTGGTTACCTAGGTGGGTAACCTTTTAATAAAAGGAGATTGAGTTAATTTAGCAAGGACTTCTCTCTGTGAACCTGTGTTGACTCTGACCAATGTGTGCATTCAGATGTATTTCAACATGTCCCATAATGATCTTCTCCACAATTTTATCTGGCACAAGTGATACTGACAGTATTGTAATTTTCAGGGTCTTCTTTCTTGTCCTTCTTGAAAATCTGGATAATATTTGACAGCTTCCAGTTCACTAGGACCTCTCCAGATTCCAAAGACTGTTGAAAAATAATTAAGAGAGGTGTCGTGATTACATAATCCAGCTCTTTGAGTACTCTTGTATTAATCCTATCAGGCCTCATAGGCTTATAAACATCCAGCTTGAGCAGCAAATCCTTCACAATTTCAGGGCTGGCTGGGAGTTCATCATTACTGCAGACATGGTTCTCCAACTCAGCTCTCTGAGAGTCTTCAAGCCCATCATCAGCATTGAAAAAAGTAGGAAAGAAGGCATTAAACATCTCTGCTTTGTCTGTGCTCCTATTTGTGAAGTGATCATCCTCCTCAAGAAATGGACCAGTGTTATCTTTGGTCCTCTGTTAACATATTTTACAAAGCCCTTTTTATTTCCCCCACAGTAATGGCCAGCTTCAACTCTAATTGAGCTTTGGCCACATGAATTTTCTCACTACAGTGGCAAGCAGTATCTTTGTATGTTGCCTGACCTCACTTCCTGTGGCCATATTTGTTTTTGCTCTGCATAAGCTCTATAAGAAGATTCCTGCTCAGCCAAGCCAATCTGCTCCAACTGCTTGACCTCTGACATTTTGGAATCGCCTGTTCCTGTGTTCTTAAGAGGTGGTACTTTAAAAGTGACATGCATGGTTAGATCCCAATGCATTTAAAAGCAGTTTCCCAAGGGACTTTGCTAACTAACTTCCTAAGCAATCTGAAGTCTTATTTTAGTTCTTTAATTAATTGTGTCATCATTCTGGCTGGGTGGCCTATAGTAAACTCCCACAACAACATACGCTTTATTTGATTGTCCCTTGATCCTGGTCTCAGCAGTGTCATCAAGAACTGTGAGCTCTATACAGTCTTTACAGATAGCCACTCCCCACAGCACTTGCCTTGCTTATCCCTGCTGAAGAGCCCATAATCATCCATCAGGACACAATGGTCACAGGACTCTTCGCACCAGGTTTTGCTTGCACCAGTGATGTTGTAGCTCTGAAACTGAGCCAAGACTTCTAGCTCCTCTTGTTTGTGCTGTTTGCACTGATGTAAAAATATTTCAAATGTGTTTCATTGTACCCAGCACCTCCTGGAGCAGATTGAAGGATTTCACTAGCAGGGAGTCCCTCAAATTTCTGTGAACAGAAAAAGTGGTGCAGACATTGTAGTATTTTGCTTACATGATAAAAAAAGAGATGATTGTGCCTTTTCTATCACCCTTGATAGCTTCTCTATTGAGAGTCATATGCAATATTTTTAGGCTTTGTGTTATCTTCCACAGCCTCATTAATTGTGTAAAATTTTTATACTTCTTTTTTAATTATTACAGCAAGCATACTACTATGTAGAAGCTTTCTTTGATTTTATTTTTCTTGTGACTTCTATTCCTTCTTTTTCAGAACCATCATCCTAATTTATAAAGTTAGTCATCATAATGAACACATCCTGTCCTTGAGAGAGTGCTGTCTTTTTCCACATGCTTTTGTAGAGAGTAACCATACCCTTTGCTAAGATATTTTTATCTTGGCAATGTTTTTTTTTTTTCTTGCAACATAAGTGCAGAAATACTTACAAGTGTTCATTCTTACTTACTTTATTTTCTACTATGGCTCTCATGTGATTTTTTTTTCCTCTCAGCATGTATCAGCAATGTATTTAAAAGTTTACCCAAATTGTTTTCTCTGCAAATTTCTTATATTACTCAGATTATTTATATTGGCTTAAATGTTTGTTTTCAGTAGTGGAATAAAGATTGTACGGCAAAAAATTAGATGATAATACTGGCAAAATTTTACAAATATTGGAAAATACTTATTTTCCATTCTTTCTGTATTACATAGTAATGCAGAGCGGATGTGCATTGCTTAAAGTATGATATTCTGCATATAGTTTAGTATTAAGTGCTTCAAAGAATTATTTGATTGAGAAAACAAACCCTCTGAAGAGAGACCATATCTGTTTGGTCTTCTTAATTTTATGGATTCACAGTATGTTCTGAAGAAAAAAATGATTTCCTCTTTCATTGTTACTAAAACCTTTTACAGTCATTCGCATAACATTCAGTACAGGAATAATGTGTTCATGCAGAGTTCTAGAAGTCTTCCATTTTGTTAGCATTGACACTAGAGTTAGTTCAAATGCTTGTTTTGCTAAGTCCTTAGGCAGACTGAAATAAGTCTTGGATTCTGTCCCAGCAGGGGGACAAAGTTGTCATTTTTTTTTTTTCCTAAATAAATGTTCTTTTCATTCCACATACACTACTAATTCTCCTTTGGGCAGATTTTATGGCTGCCAGTCAGTGGAACTTCAGAAAGGTTTGTAGTGTCAATCTTTGCCTAGTATCTCCACCAGAGCTGATGGCAAAGTTATATTTAAGGCTGACACTAAAAGATGAAAGATGCCTGAAAGAGCCTGATTATACCAGTTCTCATGCTGTATCTCTACATTTTATTTTCTATGCAAGATATCACTTTAATGAACATTATCTGATACATTTGAGTTTGGAACATTATTAAGCACATGGTGATGAATGTAATATGAAATGCTCAATTGTTCTAATGCCTTCATTTTATCTAGCATTTATCATTATCATTTACACAGTACTTTACAAAAGTGAGGGAAGTTAATACATTTGTGGTTTTTTGTTTGGTTGGCTTTATTTTGTTTGGTTGGGTTTTTTTTTGAAGCCGATGTGTAGAGAAAGGGAGTAACTCCTCAATAGCTGTGCAGCAGCAGTTTGTACCAAATTGTTGTCTCCTTTGGCTCTCTCTCATCCATAACACAATAGTGCATTGCATTCAGGGAATACTAAAGCAGTAGATACATATTCATCTTTAGGACTTTTAGCTGTTAATTTTGTAATTGCGAAATAATATGACTAGAGTGTGATAAATTGTATATTTGTTGCCTTCTTCCTCACGACTGTTTTTCTCCATACATTGCCATTTGTAAGTGCTTTGATTACTGCAAGCTGATACACTGTGGAGTAGGTTTTTATAAGTGCTCAAGAGTAGGTGAATGATTGAAATATGGGTGATAATTTCAAATGTACCAGAATACAACAGATTCTCCTATGAAACTCACCAATACTGTTGATGAACTTGGCTATAATAAAATCCTTAATAGTTTTTCACTGACTTTAAATACTTTTAGGTTTTCACTCTACACAAATAAAAACATGTACAGAATGAAAAATAGATTAACTATAAATATAATGCATTTTCTTGAGAATGTGTCCATCTGCTTTGTTTTCGACAGATGACATGAAATATATAGGCACTCTCATATTTGCTGTTGTAAAATCTGGCTATAAATAAAATATGATCAGAGAATAATGTGTAAGTTTGGAATTTGCATTCACTCTTAAAAGTATTTTATCTTTATTACTGTTTCATCTAATATTTGTCTTTCAGAAATCCAAAATCTCCACTTATGATAAGATGTGGGCCTTCATGAGTAGCAGGAGGCAGTCAGTACTTGTCAAAAGCAATGAAGAAGGCATCCAGCGTGTGCTTACCTCCGACTACGCGTTTTTAATGGAGTCGACAACCATTGAGTTTGTCACACAGCGGAACTGTAACCTAACACAGATTGGAGGCCTGATAGACTCAAAAGGTTATGGCGTGGGAACTCCCATGGGTAGGTTATATGTCTGTTCATTGATCTCTCTTCATTAATCTTTGTTGCTACAACAGAAAATCTCCAATATACTGTTGCTTTCTCTACATTACTGGCATTCCTTTCATTCTCTTTTTCCTATCTAAAGAAAAACACAATATATTCTATTAGCATTTATACATCGTATTTCATTATCTAAATAGAAAAAAAGTTATTTGAAGAAATTGGCCATTTTTAATATGATGATTGTCTTACATGATTCCTTCCATATCCTCAAAAATAACAAAATTATCTTCCACAGCTCTGATATTTTTCAATATTTTCTAAATGTTGAACTCTATTTAGAGAATGAAATGCTAGTGTTTTTTCAAAATTTTCAGTAGCAAAAGCTGACGACGTGAAGCATCTATGGTGAGAAAGCTAAACACTAAGATTCTTAAACTAAGAGGAAAGATTCCATAGCATGCCACGTATAATCCGCAAACAGAAGAAATACTAAGTTAACTTTGTGGAATACGCTTTTGCAAAACAATTCCAATTCAGTAAATATTATCTGAGTCAGGTGTTTCTGACCGTGTAAAAAAAATGTGGCTGCAAAATTAGAAGCCAACTAAAAGCACTGGTTTTTAGAATCCATAGAATGAGATTCAGCAAGCACAGATGTTCTGAGTTCCCGTTGTCTGCAGTGACTATTGAAAGACATGAGCTGAAGATCCAGCTTTTGATTTCAGAATACATAGGAATACTGCTCAGTGATCCTACTTAATATCATAATATTGTTCTGAATATGTTTTTGCAAGACTGATATTTGTTTTGTTTTAAATTTATTTTTAAGGAGAATGTATTGTTTTGTTGTTTATATGAATATGCTGTATGTGTTTGTTTCTCATATAGTTCTTATACTTGTTACTGATTTTATTTGTGTTAGTATTATATTAAACCATTGTGTGGGTAAAGTTGACTCTAATATTGTACATTAAGAACATGATAAGGACAGTTAAGTTATAAGCATTACTGGAATATATTGCATAAAGGGGTATCTAGTAATACAAAACATTTCATGTCTATTGTAAATATTTACTCAAACCTTAAAATTGTTTAAATTTTAGCGATTTCAGTAATTAATATGCAATTGATATCTCCTGAAGAAATTATGATTCTGTTCATTTTGTCTTTGAACAATTAGTTGCTAGGCATTTAGTTTTAATGCGTTTCTAAAAAAATCATATTCTATTGAGAAAACAAATGAAAAGCAAACATAAAGCCAAAAGCAAACTTCTAGAGTGATCAGTAAAGATTTAGAGAAAAAAACAACTGGATGTAAAGAGACGGTTATGTCTCAGTAAGTAAACTGTCCTTTTGGCTTTGTATCCTACTTTATTCAGGGAGAACAGGCAGTAGGAGTATGTTTCTTCATTAACTTTGATTTGTACTGAACACATTATTCAGCACTTAACAATCTACAACAAGTAATAAAAAAAGATCAGATTTTTCTATTCTATTTCTATACTATTCAAGAGAAACAACAGAGTTGTAAAAGGGGATCTGTTAGCTGACAATTGTCTTGTAACCAAAACGAAACAAGTAGAGGACATATAGGAATCAGAGATTACCAAAGGAGGGAAAAACAAGACCTCAAACAGTGGTAAACTTACAAAAATATTTAAAATAAGACCTGTAAAAAAGGTGAGGCCTTCATAAAATAAGATCTGAATTAAGATTTTCGTAAAAGATTTAAAGGTAAATTAAAACAGCATTTGGAGATTTATCAGGACAGCTAAGAATAAGAGATTAATCCTTGCTTTGGACATGACTTATAAAATGCTATCCAGATGTATGAACTAACATTTATAAATGTTTTGTATTCTCTGTATAGTCTCTGTGTAGTCTCAGAGGAAGGACACTAGGTTACCTCTGCAACAGTAAGGGAAACCTTAGGAAAAAAAATATCTACAGTGCCTGACAGAATATCTTGTGAAATATATTGGTTTGCTGAAGCAAAAAGATATTACAAAGACTTGCGTAATACAAAATTAAGCCATATATTATAATTAAACTCATTTCTACGGGAAAAATAAAATCCATAGTCTTTAAAGAACCTTTTGGCATAGTTAAATCTTGAGAAGTATATATTATTTCATGATTATGGAAGATGTTTATAGATATGAAATTGAGTGATATCTCTTTAGAGTCAATAATCCAAAGAGCAACTTGTCAAGCGCTTGAGAAACTGCAGGATAATGATATCACAAACAAAGCACTGCTTTGTATTACTGCTGTATTACTGCTGTATTACTGCTGTATTACTGTATTACTGCTCATGCCTCTTTGGGAAGCTGGTTGCAAACACATCTCTGAATAGAAAAATATTTGTTCAGATATTTGTTCAGATAGAGGCACCTTATCTGAAAGCTATTGATGTCATCTTCCCAAATTTATAAAAACATCTGGTTTATCTCCTGGAATAGTGTATTGAAGTGGCAGAGATATTTTCATGAAAGATCAATTATGTAGAATACAGTTGTTATAGACTTTATGCCAAATAAAGTAGAATGAGTATGTTACTTTTGCCAAGCTACATCAAAGGAAGTTCCTTGACGGCTAATAGAGTAATAGTGAGAATATAATTTGCTTGAGCCCAGGAAGCTACAAGCAAGAGAGATAAAAGCTTTCCGAACAGGAAAATATGCTAGTAGTTTATGATATGATAATCGTTTGGAAAATACAAACCCCCAAATATGGCAGCAGCTTAGAACATTGCAGTAAAAGTTTTACATTCAGAGATAAAAATTGTATAAGATGAGGAGAAAAAAAGAAAAAAAGGAACAAACAAACAAAAAACCAAACAGAAGTTCAGGAAGTATATGAGCATCAATTCTTTCCACACACTAAAGAAATGAAGTCTGTTTTAATCCTTCTAGAAGTTTTAGTATTGTGAAAGCATTTGTGAAGTAAACAAAGTTTAGTGTGCTGAAATGTAGCCATGATGTGGGAAACTGATACTGTGTACTTTGGGCACATAGTAGAACTAATGCACACCTTTAAAATTAACAAAATTCACTGATGTTTGGAAGAGGTGTGAGGCAGCATTGTGTATGTTACCTTTGCTTTCAGCTTTATTTAACATGTCACATATGACACAGACAATGAATTTGATAAGTTATAGGCTGAATGACCAACTCTCATGATTTACATTTAAAAATTAAGGTAGCAGCTTTGTATATACTTGATATCTTGAAGTATAATGCATGAGATATTTTTGATAATTAATATGTAAGTGTGCATTATGTACAGTTAGGTATTTTCAGAAATACATATGCATTTATCTTAATGGTTGGAATTTGGCTTTGTGTGAGTATACACCTCAGCGTCCAAGGTTAATATTAGTTTAAGGAAGGGAAGGAGAAAGAGGGGGAGGGGGAAAAACAGAATGTAAGAATGAGAGGGAGGGAAAGTCAGAAAAAGTATCAACCTGCTTGGGTACGCCAAATAATTTTTACATTTAATGATAGGTCCTATAAAGTCATAATCACCTCCATTAATTTTAAATGTCCCATTTCTTCACCATGCATGACAATGGTATTAAAAACTGAGTTTATTCCTGAATGAATCCCAGCTGAGATAAATGTGTATGATACTTCCATGTACTCATGATCTTCTGATCAAACATAACCTCTAATTTTGTTTTCAAAAAGACTTAGTCTACACAGCAATGTACATTTTATGCCTTACATGAACAGACCTGGTATGACTTGCATTTGGTCAACACAAAGTACTGTAAACCAGACTAATAGTACGTGACAAATACTATTTTCCATTTTGAGTATTTATTAAGATTGTTGTCTATCTGAAGTAAACCACATGAAAGATTAGAAATTTAGCTTGCATGCACTCTATATTAAGGCATTAATTGTCTACAAAGCCACTTTTCATTTTTTTTACTCTCAAATTGGAAGAAACATATTTTGAAATCATCTCTAGGAAAAAAAAAAAAAGCACTCCTCCATCTCTCTCAAGTAGTTTCATGTTATTGTTTTTCAAAACTTTTGTTTCTTTTCAGCCTGACAGACAGCTGGCTACTTTCCATCTTACTTTGGCATATTTTCAGCTGAATTGCCACTTGTTCCTCTGTTCAACCTTGAGTACATAAGTGGCTGGCAATTGTATAAGTCAAACCCACTCCATATGAGGAGATCTACTGAGCATGCACCTTCCAGACAAGGTGATAGCACAGGACTGTCTGGAACATGCCAGAGAGAATGTGTGTGTGTGGAGATGCACGCAAAGTAATAAATTTGACATTATGAAATTGAAAATTTTTGGGTGTAAGCAACCCTAATGAAAAGCATTTATTCTATTAAGAAATACAAAATAGTAAGGGATCTTTGGGAGATAAGATTTACAAGCAAATAAATGGCACTATTTATAATTTCTAAGTTGCAAAACATAGTGAGCGGGATCTCTTAAATAACAGTCTTCACTTCTACTAGTTTATGACTTTCCCGTTGCTGTGATCAAACTACGTCTTTTCTTACCACAGTATACTGTTATTCTTATCCCTGATCATTCCATGATGATAGACTACCAAGATGTCCTGAAAGAAAAAACTAGGAAAGGTATAAGGCACATACCTTTAATATTAGTTATCTTAAAAATTTTTAAGAAAGGAAATATGTTCTCCATTTACAATATGGAGGTACTTCACTGTACTTGGAGAGAAAATAAACTCTCAAGACACAAATGAAATTAAACAGTATATTTTTGAGTCAAGATAAAAATGTTGTATTTTTGGGGTCAACATAACATACAAACACGATTAGCAACCAACATTTCATCATCAAACTAATTTTCATGGAACTACCTATTGAACAAAGCTGCAATAACCTGGAAACCACATCAAGTGTCGAAATTTTTTCATGTAAATATATCTGCACTCTGTGTACTTATATATTCACAACAGAAAGCTAACAGCTGCTGTGATACAAACAAGTCATACCTTGCATGTCAAAAGCCTTCCAGCAGAGATGCATTGGCCACGGGCACTAGATATTTGTATAGCCACTTAAGTTCAAAGAATGGAACAAAACTTCTAGGCTTTCATGCTGTATTGATTCAAAGGTGCCATTCTTAGTGAAGTTGTCTTTACTGTAAATCCTAATGTGCAGAGGTTTCACACTGATAGACAGCTAAGTTACACCATCCCACTCTCTCTCTCCTCAACAGAATATGATGAAAAATCTCGGATTAATATAAATAAAGGGACATCATTTACCAATTACTGTCATGGGCAAAACAGATTCAGCACAGAGAGATTAATTTAATTTATTGCCTATTACTAGCAGACTAGATCAGTAAGAACTAAAGCAAGCTAATTATAGAATCATAGAATATCCTGAGTTGGAAAGGGACCCACAAGGATCATCAAGTCCAACTTTTTTCTGAAAGCATTGTCCAAATCAGGCTTCCTGTTAGGCTTACTGGCATTACCACAGCCCTGGGGATCCTCTTCTAGTACCTAACCACCCTCTTGGTCTAGAACCTTTTCCTGTTATTCAACCTGACCCTCCTGACACAACTCCATGCCATTCCTTTGGGTCTGTCATTGTCATCAGAGAGAAAAGATCAGCACCTGCTCCTCCTCTTCCCCTGTGAGGAAGCTGCAGACCATCAAGAGGCTGAACAAACCAAGAGACTTCAACCACTCCTCATGTCTTGCACTCCAGATCTTTCACTGCTTTTGTTGCCCAAACATCTTCTCCCATCCACTCCCTTCTATATATGTAGGAAGGAATGGGGGCTGTGGTCAGTCCTCAAAGCCTCATGTCTGCCGTTTCTCCACGGTCGCTCTCTACCCCTGCTCCAGGTGGGTCCCTCCCACGATGCCGTCCTTCCCAACTTGATTCCACGTGGTCTTCCCACGAGCTGCAGCTCTCTCAGCACCGCCTCAACACGGCTCCGTACCGCAGGGCCCACCCTTCGGCCACTGCTCCACACGGGCCCCTACGGGTGCAGTTCCTCCAACTCTCCCTCTCGACCGCGGGCCGCTCCCCACGGGCTGCAGCTCCGGCCCGAACCGCTCCTGCGGAGGCATCCATGGGACAGCGGTTCGTCCCTTCCTTCCATCTGCTCTCTCAGAGCGCACCTGGCGTCGCTCACGGCTCAACTCTGGCAGCGGCGATCCCTTTGGAACAGCTGGAGCTGGCTGTACTCTCGTATGAGCAGCGCTGGGCTCTGCTCACAGAGCCCACACCTGCAGCTCCCGGCTAACAAACCGTGACGCGTAAGCGTTGTGGTTTGTTTGTTTGTTTTTGTGAAAATTTTGTTTACAATATATGTTTTCTCTTAAAGAAGAAAACATATTTTTTCTTAAAAATATCACACATTTGGCCAACTGCTGACTTCCAAAAAGTCTCTTTGTTTGACTAATATAATGTGCAAATCACTAATATAATATGCAGATCACTTGTACACAAAAGTGTAGTTATTTACTCTTGCACAATGTAATTTAACTCAACATTTTTTACTTAGGAATTAAAATCTTTTATTTTTGATAAATCAGAGCCAATAATAGGGTTGTCTTTCTCACTCTATTTATTTAATCTTTTCTGAATTTCAGTCAGTTGTGTAGCAAGTAATTAAAATTCTGTTTGGAGTAAGTGTGTTTTGAAGACTGTAGTATTCATGTAATTTCATCAGACATAGATTCTAGAAAGAGAATTTTATACTCCACCCCTTTAAATTAAGGAGTTCATTTAAAAAAAAAAAAAAAAAAAAAAAAAAAAAAAAAGGGGTTTCAGGCAGTAATTTATGATCTGCTATTTCACATCTTCTCTTTGACTTCATGAATTATTCATATATATCTAAGCTATTACTAAATGCACTACAATATTGTTCTTCCTACCCAGTGAGAAGCTGCTGGATTCAGATAGAATTTGAACAAATAGCATAATCAGCAAACATGTAACAATTGTCATGTTGCATCCTATAGCACTGGAGGTCATCTGATTTATGAGTATTACTTATGTTTCTTAGGAGTGACCTAAAAAAAATACTCTCACTAAAAGTGTATTTTTTGTAATATTGAAATTCTTTAGTTGATCTGACCACAGCCTTAATGCATGTATTTTACAAAAGATTTCATTACATGCCATTTTTTGAGTGTTTCCAAATATAGAAACATTTAAATAGAGGTGCAGTGGGGTATATAAATTGCTCAGGAACAAAAGCTTTTAAAATACACTTGATATTTCAAAGACTAAAACGAATGTTTTTAGAAAAAAAAAAAGCAATTAAATTACTCTCATTTCCCAAATATACAGAGGACATTTAAAAATAATATTATGAAGATGATTTTAAAACAGCCTCCTTTATTCTCCTTTCAGAATTTGTTCAGTCTGCTCTCTTGCTTCATTTATCATTCTAGTCAGAGGTTTGCAGCCTTCTTTTGTAATCAACCAAAACTTAGTTTACATACAAAGCTTGTCTGTAAGGTAAAAATTGGAGTAAATGCTTTTTAAGAAATACTACTTCAGTATCCTACAGATATGTAGGATCTTGCTTCCTCAATTTTGTCTCACTTTTAAAAGACCAAAGTCTTAAATTCTACAGCTATAGGTCTGAAATAATTTTTTCTTTCTAAGCAGTTTTTATATCCAGGTTAATGTTTCAAAGAAGTGCCAGTGTTTTTCAGAAAAGGAATCTATTATGTTATTACATATTTAGAACATAGAGATGCTAGAAATTTTTCCTGCTCTAGGTGCATGCAACTGTGGTGAGATGAAGTCCAGCTTGACCAAGATTAAAGTATGAAACTCCTGAAATTTTATAAAAAAGAATTGAAGGGACAGTTGTCTGTAGCCAAACATAGTCAAACATTATATAAAAGCTGCTAAAGTAGGGGACAGTCTATTCTTTAAGCTCTGAGTGAATGAGGATATATAGTATAGTTATCCTGCAGTTAACCTGTTCTGAAGATACACATGAGTATTTGGGTGTCATTTTCTTTGTAGCTTCTTAAATTTTTTTTTTTTCTTTTTTTTCCCCCCCTTGGATGCTTTTATTCTAAGAGAATATTGTAAAACTCCCTGAAAGAGTTTTGCGGGGAATTCTTATTTCAGTCACTGAGCGCCCATGGCTTTATTTAAGTGTTCCCAATGTCTTTTGGTGTAGGGAGTGTCATCAGGCCAATCACATTATTCTAATTCTTGTTAGTGCTCAGTTTTGACAGTTTTTGTCTTCTTGGTTACAAGATGAAGTTCTCTCCCATACTTCCAATTACTTTCAGGGGACAGATTTGCAGAAAAGAAATGACATTTTTTCTCTAAAGAAGTGTTGAAAAATAAAAAAGGCATGCCATTTTAATCTGTAAAATATCTGAGTAAGAAAGTAAGGCTGAGATTTCACAGACATTTTAAGCTGGCATAGGGCTCTTGCATTTTGCAAAAACTGTAATTGATGTGAGCTGGTTTAGTGACTTAAACTTGCAAAATAATTTACCTTTTTTTCATGGACTTAATTTACTTTGTGCTTATCTGCCTACACACTAATGAGGCCAGGTGAGCGCTAGTCATAGTAGGAAGGAAGAAGTGACAGCATGCCATCTGAGATGTGGAAATGGAATTGGAGTTTCTGCACAGCTAACACACTGAGTCTAAAGACAGTCCTGAGACCATTCCCTGTTCTGTGATAGCTGCAGAAGGTACCATGGATCTTTCAGTGGCAGAAAAAAAAGTTTTAATTTAAAAGTAGTAAGAAGTGAGACAAAAAAAGAGAAACAATAAAAAGCTGTAAAAATCAATTTTACATATTTAAAAAAGCTTTTTAAATTCCCCATACCTCCCATTTATCCTATATCAAACTTTACAGAACCTGAGCAGTAGTTTTCATTCCCCTGTCAACAGCTGACACTGATCACTTTACTGTAACATTCCCTTCAAAACTTTTGTGCATTTGGTAGTCAGCAATCAATGCAGATCATAATTTTGCACACCTTGTTCCAGAAGAAACAAGGCAGGTTTTTTATGTTTCTGTTACTTCAGTTAAATATTGCACAATTTCATAAATTCCAAAGCATACGATTCACTATTTTTTATGTTACTTTATTTTCCTATAGAAATATGAGAAAAGGAAAATGAATGTGCTAAGCTCCATGGATACAATTAGTGAGATCTTGCTTTGCTTCTGCTCCTTCAGTAACTCAGTTGTACCTGGCCCTGTTAGGTAGACAAGTCCATCTTTGTATAAATATATTTGCTTAAAAACAAAAACAAACAACAATGACAACAAGAACGAAGAAACAGGTATGAATAGCTGAGAACCCTTTCAAAAAGCAGACAAGTCCAATATCGTAAGGAATAAAAATGTAAATAATATATAAATTTAGCCCGTAATATTGTTAACAATACAATTTCATATCTGAAATACCAAAAAGTTCAGATGTTTAAAAAGTGTTGATTTTCATTGGTGAAAGTATATTCCTGTGTGAAGCCAGGAATGGGACTCGATGATCCTTATGAGTTCCAACTCGGTATATTTTATGATTCTATGATGCCTTTGTAAAGTACTAAATCTAAGAGTTTACACTTGCTTTCGGTTTAATCATTCCTGAGATTTCCAACTCTGCAGATATTTCCTGTTTATTTTATATGGCACACTGGAGATATCAGAGCTATCCTTGTCTACTGTCTGTTCTAAAGCACTGATGATGGAAAAAAAAAAAATAATCTTACAATTGGTATGCTATCTACTTATTAAGTGTGCGTACGTATTTATGTTTGTATTATGCTTTCCTAGGTAAATTTTGAATAAGAGGTGTAATGAATACTGTGCAATCCTTGCACTCTGAATTTCACTACTAAGAGTATAAACTTTGTCCCCCTCCTATAGTTTTCAAATTCTAAAGCACTACAAAACAAAGAAAGAAACAGAGAGAATACAAAAACCAAACAACAACAATAATAACAATAATAAAAATGAACAAAAAAATCCCCCTGCTAATTCCTAAGCAATGATAACCTGAGTATCTCATTTGGTTTTATTGTTAAAATCCCCTAGTTCTCTTGAAGCTACTTATTAACATCAGGCTATACAAATTATATAATATGAACATTTTTTTACCAGGCCTTAGAGACTTGAGATTTAAACGGATCTGTCTCTGTAGGAGTAAACATGAAGCCATATTCCAAGACAGGAGGCCTTTTTCTTCTGCTTGCCTGCACTTAATCTGTAATTCTTCATATAATTTGTACTGTAGTACTGTCACTTTTATATGTATAAAACTGCAATTCTTCAGTTCTTCTGTAACTGGAACAAATTAATGTATTTGTCTTCATTAGCTGAACACGCAGAAAAAAATAGATGCCTATTATTTATTTTTATGCAGGTCAAACAATGTACTGAAACTAATTTGAGAATTTCAACTGCTTGAGCAGTTAATTTATTGCTGCTGAAAAGTATGATTGTGTAACTAACATATTTGATGAAAGAACTGCATTTTTATAGTTACCTCAGAAGTATGAGTGTGTTGAGGCATGGTAGGAGACAATTCTTTATATTAATAAAGGATTGCCAAGACACTTGGTTTACAGTACTTGTTGTGAGCAGACTCCGAGAAGTGGAGTTTTGAGTAGGATTTTATTGGACAGATGTAGCTGAAGCAAAGACATTACAAACTTCAGTGTTGACATTATGGTGGTTAGGACCTTATATACGTGCTGCATTGTCAAAGACTCATCTACTTATATAAAATGTCTCTATTCTGGTATATCACCACCTAAATAGAAACAAACAACTGTGTTATATCCCAGCACATAGTGTTTACATGTTTTTAGGTTTTCTTGTTCTGTAAAAGCTGCAGCATCAGCTCTTAATTGCATCTGTCTCACATTTCCTGAATAAATATTACTCCTCCTCTCCTCATCCCCCAAAGTCCTTTAGTATAATTGCAATGCTTTAAGGTTACACTGAGGGACATGTGGTAACTGAAATCATACTGCCCACTGCCTTTCTGAAAGCTGCAGGAGAGGAGAGAGAGGGTACTGTTCTGCTTGGGGTAGAGAAAAAGTCTTAAAGTGGATCTTATCCATGTGTATAAATACCTGATGTTGAAAATAGTGTGAACAAAGCCAGACTTTTTCCCTGTCACCTTGCACCAAGACAAGAGACATTTTGGACAAACTGAACAAATGATGAACAAACAAAAAAACAACCCTACAACAGAAAACTTCTTTACAGTGAGGATGGTTGGACACTGGAACAGGCTGAAAGTTTGCCCAGAGAGGAATTCAAGGTGATCTTTAAGGTCTCTTCCAATTAAAGCCATTCTGTGATTCTGTGAACTCAACTGGACAACCTGCCCTGGACAAGCTGCTGTTGCTCGAGCCACTGGGGTGAGCTAGACAGTTTCCACTGGTCACTGCCAAATTTCTGCCTTTCACAGTACTGAAATGGAACATTTCTGCAATGAAAGTATTTCAGGTGTTTTAATTATAGAATCAAAATTGTTCTCTTTGAACAATGACTTGAATTTGCACACAAAGATGTAAATATATGCTCCTGGCTGTCATTTAGTTTGAGCCAAACATGTTACATTTTTTTGCACGCAAATGATTCCTTTGTAATGGAAATTTGAAACTGAAAATTCTTCATAAATCTGAATTCTTCCTATCTCATCTATTCACACTTTTAAGGATAGAATTCAGAACGTTAGCTAGGATAAATGAGAGAGTAGCACTGTGGCTTTAAATCGGTTATGGTGTCTTACAGACAGACAACACAAGTGAAACTCTGGAGGCCTATACAATAGCCAGTGTTTTTAAGCACTCTGAATATTTGATTATTCTTATTCTCACCTGAGGAACACAGCTGATGTCTCCCATGTCTCCATTTCCCAAAGGTCCACCAAGAGCAGACTGCCTTGCTTCATTAGTCACTTATACCATGTAACTGGGGAAGAGATATCTGCATGGAAAACAAAAGAGCCAGCTTTTCTTATTTATTGGGAGGATCAAACTGGAAAAACTGGCTTGCTTCACTTCACTTAACATCGTAAAGAAAATTTGTTTTCAAAGCTGCATTTCACAAAATCACAAAATGGTTGAGTTTGAAAGATACCTCTGGAGGTCATCTGCTCCTAACACTCTGCTCAAGTAGGGCCATCTGGAACCAGTTGCCTGGGACTACATTCAGATGGCTTTTGAATATCTCACATCCATTCCATAGTGTAATATACTGGTAGCTGTCTTATTCTATACTCTTAAAAATATCAGGCTAATTGATATTTCTTGTGCAAGTGGCTTGTTTTGCATCTGAGGACATCTTCTCAGTGGCATAATTTTTAGTCTCTTATTTATTTGTTTGTTTATTTTTTCGTTTATTATGTTGAGAGCTCAGGACATGAACAGCCTTCAGTATCCAGTTGATGAGCCTTTCTCATTCACTTGGAATTGAACAAAAGTCTGAAACTGAGATAAAGAAGGATCTTCTCCCTTTTTGAGTTTGCAGGAAATACTGCATTTTATTTTGATTTATTGCTTCACTGTCATGTGCTGCTTGTTTTCTGTTATTGCCAAAGAATTTCAGTCCATCAAGTACACAATTATTGCAATAGTATTACTCCATGATATGGAAATGGTATTCAGTGATCCCAAAGAATGGGAAAATTAGTTGATTTTTATAGTGGATCCAGGAACTGTGAATTGTCAAAATTCCTCACTTTCTTCAGATGTCGGTTGGTAACTTCTGAATCCACAGGCAGGAGGGACAAACCAAACTATGCTGACTCTTCTTTATTGCTTCTCTTTCATGCCAGTTAGAGAGGATTTTGTGCTAGGGAGAAAAACTACCTGTGACTTTCAAAATAAAAACAGTTCTGTGGAGCTAAAGTGCTTCTACTATACCCAGTGCCCCTGAGCTGCATAGGAGAGAAATCTCTCCTATGGCATGTTGTAAATTTGGCTGACAGCCTTTATTACTGAGTGCTGAGTATGCTACATATTCCTGGAATGTGTTTCAGAGCTGGTGATACATGAGGCCCTGCATCAGGAAGGAGTTTTTCTATGGTTCCTCATAGGCTAAGCATCTATTCAGTTCATACTGAAAATAAATAAGGTACTGATTATGATAGTGTATTCCTAGTTAATTTCCTCTTGCTTAGGCAAAGAAAAATAGAACATTAAATAATGTTACAAGATAAAACAGTCAGTCTTGTTTTTAATAACAAGGGAAACATAGCAGCAACAAAAGAGGCTATTAACAATGTAGAACTAGTCAAATTGGATTTTTCTGTCTAGTAAATGAGAGTTAACATGTAACTAAGTTACATGGGCACAAACTTCCAAATTTCAAAATATCAAAGAATTTACACAATTTCTCATTATAAAATTCACCTGGAATAATGAAACAAACAAGTTCCTGTTTCAACAGTTTTTAATGAGTTTGTGAAATGCTAGCATTCCTTTTTATTTACTTTGGGCCAAATTCAGTTCTATAGGTCCCAGTATGTTCCAAATCCTTCTGTCTTTGATTGGAAATAAATAAATAAATAAATAAACAGTCTGAAGATTTAATTAAATTATAACTTAGTAAGAAGTATTCCAAAGATCAGCCAGATCAGCAGGATTTCAATATCTTAATCTATATACAGTAAAGTCTCAATATATCAACATTATGTGTTCATAAGTCATGACTAAACATCTAACTATGTGCATAAATCTTCATGTGCTGAGACTTCAGGGAAGCAAAGTTATCTAAATATAACTTCAGTATTTCTAAGACTTTGTTATCTTAGCTTGGTATAGATACTTCAGACAGAATTTTATACAAATTTTCATTTACATTTTAAATTTTCATATTTAAGTTATTACAAATTATTGCATCCCTCATTAATTTTGTTGATCATAGACAGGTATTAAGGTCTCCATAAACTGTGTAAATAGGGAGAAGGTATTAAAATTCTTCCAGTAGAAATTCTCATCCCTATAGACTGTAACTAGAGTGGGGCCAGCAAATAATGTATTATTTTCTCTGTAGTCCCACTAGTACTAGTTTATCATGGGGATGGTTCATGAAGTCAATAGAGAAAAGAAGACAGAAAACCTGGGGAAGAAGGGAAAGAATAAGCCTGATATTTCCACACAGTTTCTCTTTTTCTTACACAATCAATGGAAAATTGTATTTATTTTTTTCTTAGTCCTTGAGGATAGGATGTAGTTTTAAATATGTTGGTGTCTGTATTGCTGCTTCCTGCCCATGCCCAAGTAATTCTCCATGCACTAATTAGTAAGATTTTTTTCAACAGCAAGTCATTTCATTGACATATGAAGTTCACATTTCTGCACGTGAAAATTAACATTACTTGTGCTTTCTATAAATCTGACATTTTATTATCATTTAATCAATTTATTTTTTGTAATTTCTTCTTCATTACACCATTCTTCCTGATACTATATTTATTTTTCATGTATCTACATACGCATTTGTCAGAGTATACCAGTTTCTGTTCACATTTTATTTTTTCTCTCTGAACAGTAAATTCTCTTCAGTGAAATATTTTGCATTAAAAAAACACACGAACAGGACATGACCTTCATGCAGTGCTTCATGAAATGGTTTAATTCCTCTTTCACTTGTAATAGGAAAAATGGTGAAAATTACCAGTAATATTACAAAACCTTTCATATTTACTTGTAGACATTTTTCATTTCTGCAAGGAAGACTGCAGTTTTAAGGGTATAATCTGGATGCTTTGTACATATTCTCATCCACTGATCAGATCATGAAACCTTTAGCCATTTCAGGGTCTTCTGAGTTTACTTTTTCCAAATATCAGCTGTCTAGTTTCCAATAGACCTAACCTAGACTGCTGCAAAATGAGAATCAATGCATTTATATCATTGTGAATCTTTCAGTAAAAGAATGGAACTGTAAAAATGAATGCTAGTTTTTTTTCAAAGGCAGAATATTTTAAATATTCAATTTAACACCAGCAGTATACCATGTTGCATATCCAAAATTATTTCTTACTTGTAATATTACTATTTTTAAGACAAGCTGTAACAAATGCAAATATTACCATAGGAAAACCATAAGCCTCTGTTGACTACACAAATATTTGTCCAAATTTTTGCAAATCACCATCAGAAAGTGATGCAAAAGTTGTTGAACAGAGTCACTATTCAAATGCATGTTTTAAACACAATCCTTACAAACTTAACTAATTGTAGACAGGATTATCCTGTGCTTTATGGTTACTGTTTATGAATTCCTCTGTTAGTTCATTTTTAACTGCTTAGAAGGTACTAGAATTTGTATTTTTACAAATAAATAATACATGAAAAAATAGATGGCACTACCTATATACTGAAAACAAAAGAGTGGAAACCTAATGCAAATCAGTTTAACTAGAAAGTATCTTGTCAGATCAGAATATGGTTTAAACTGAGTTCAAAATTATCTCTCAGAAGCTAGTGTTATTTAAGTTGTGCTGTTGTTAAATATTTATAGGAAGTTTAGCATTCCTTGGGCTCTTGCGAACAAATCACTTTCCTCCTTTGGAAAAGGAGGAAACCTTCCTGGCACCTTCCTAGGTGAAGACAAGTGTCAAGAGTAGGGTTTTACAGAGTTTCAGAACAATCAAGGTAGTCTGAAACTGTATGACTTAGGATCCTGTGTGCACAAGAAAGCAGAAGGGAGGTTTTTTTTCCCCTCTCTCTGCTTCCTTATAGTCCTGTGTAAACATAATGTAGCTCCTAGCACAGAATGTTCTTATTTTGTAAGCAGAGAGATTATAAAAACTCAAGTTCTTGCAACTTTATTTTGAGGCCAGCTCTTCCTACCTTTTATTTTGAAATAAAGAAAGGGCCCATAATATTTTGTAATGAATGGTCTTTCAGTGTTTTATTTCCATGCTGCCTCAGCAATCTTTTTCAATTAGCTATATTCTCATGACAAGTTCTAGATATGCAATAATAAATTGAGTACTTTGTGAAAGGAGAAAAAATCCTAAAAAAACACCATATTTTCTCAGAATCTAAAGAGTACAAAATATCTATGTATGTTTTCATTCAGCTCTTTCAGAATTAATTAATATATATGAAATAGTGAAATGTCTCAACATTATCTCTCTAAAAGGATTCTGAGATTTTTTTAAAGGTATCAAATGAATGAAAATACATTGTATTATTCATTCAAAGGAAACATTGTAAAAATGATAGCTAGTCAGTAAAACTATTATGACAGAAAGAAAGAGAGGAGGGATTCTTTCTTTCTTTCTTTCTTTCTTTCTTTCTTTCTTTCTTTCTTTCTTTCTTTCTTTCTTTCTTTCTTTCTTTCTTTCTTTCTTTCTTTTCTGAGATTTCTTTTCTTTCTTTCTTTCTTTCTTTCTTTCTTTCTTTCTTTCTTTCTTTCTTTCTTTCTTTCTTTCTTTCTTTCTTTCTTTCTTTCTTTTTTTCTGAGATTTCTTATCCACTTTAATGGAAAGTCATTTTTTCTTGTTTTTGAAGGAGGAGAAGAAGAGTAAAGAGTAAAGCTTTCTCCACTGACATTATTTAGTAATTAACATAGATTTTAAAGTACTCATTGAAAAATCCTTGTGGGCTACCTAAAGGAGAGCAGATGACATATGAAGATATGACACTACTCTGTGAACTGCTCTTTGAAATATTGAAACATTTTAAAGCAGCAAAATTTTCACATCTTATTAAAGTATTAGATTATGAGAAAGAAATAGCCTACATTAAAAATATGAAAATTCACATCCTTGTTATTCAGACACTTAACTTTATCTTTCTGAATGAGCTGCTTGCTTCCTGGCAGTGCTAATAAGTAAGTATTTAGATGGTATCATGTCTGACAACCTATCAAATAGACCTTTGTGGCCTTGTCCTGAAGCATAAGTAGATGTTTCTATTTTGTAATAAAATAATAATAATATAAGCTGCTTGTTACGTACCAGACTTTGGATCCTTGGATTAGCTTTGTGGTAGCAAACTAAAGCAACAGCCTATAGGTTTGTATTAAAGAAAATCTACTGCAGCATAATTAAAAGCCTGATGTGATTTATTTATTATTTTTTTAAAGAATACTCTTTGACTGGATTTAATAGTCTAATAGACCATGGGCTTGAATGTGGTAGGACTTGCTTCATCAGTATTTTCTGGCTTACAGGAAACACCAATTGATCAAGTTTTGCACATATATACTCATATGTGCATGCAGTTTTGTATTTGTATGACCAGAGTGACCATGGTTAGATGTACATGTCTTTCTCATAAGTGTTATTGGCTGTAATGAAGAGGATATTATTTTTTTTCTGTGATATTGCATTTATTTTATTCTTATGAAAAGTGAATTTCTTTAGAATATACACCACAGTGTATGATCCCTGTGATCTCTTTAGGTTCCCCATATAGAGACAAGATCACTATAGCAATTCTACAGCTACAAGAGGAAGGAAAGCTTCACATGATGAAAGAGAAATGGTGGAGAGGCAATGGCTGCCCAGAGGAGGAAAGCAAAGAGGCCAGTGCTTTAGGAGTTCAAAATATTGGAGGAATCTTTATTGTCCTGGCAGCAGGATTGGTGCTTTCTGTCTTCGTGGCAGTCGGGGAATTTTTGTACAAATCCAAAAAAAATGCCCAGTTAGAAAAGGTAAATACTGTATTTTCCTATTTTATTTTTTATTTATTGTCTACTTAAATAAAATTTAAAACATTTTATAGCCAAATGTAGGTGCATATTGATTGTTTATCATATAATACAGTATTTCTATAACAAAGGATCGCAGCAAAGTACCCGAAGTCTTACATTTACAGCTTTTAATTTGTGTTCAATATGTTTAATTGTAGCCAGCTTTCAGGACAAGTGACTATTTCTCCTCTTATTCAAGCCTGAAAAAAGACAGCTTTTTACTCCTGGAAGTTCACTGCAGTTAATTTTATGGATGAAGAAGAAATCCGAAACTGTAATGGGAAACAAATCAAACTACAGATAATTCTGATTTTCAAAAGACAAAACTGTCTGTAGCTCAAAGTCAAACTATAAAAATGTGTCTATAGAAATGTTCTTTCTGAAGTTTATACTTGCAAGGTTGTCCTGGTAGCATCTGGAAAAGTTTACATCAGCTTAATTTTTTGTGGGTTTACTGCTGGTCATGATATAATGTTCTGTAATTTCAAAATGAGTTGGTTTTGAAAGTTCTAGTTTTATTTTTTTTTTGTACTAAACAATTTCCATTACCACAATATTGTAATTGTGCCAATACTAGTAGTATCTTTTTGAAATTCTTAGCTGAAATTACAAACTTAGCCTAGAAAATAAACATACCAATATATGCCCATGTTTAAATCTAAACTCAAACTATATATTTTATTGCTATGACATGTTTTTAATTTTTAAAATGGAGAGAAAATGTTGTTTTTAACTAGGTGTTTATTTATTGTTGTTCAAATTTTGAGGAGCTTGTGACCTATGGTAATTCTTATATTTCTATTTAGTAAAATCAGATGTAAATCCAACAGATATATTTATATTTTTCCAGATGCTACTGGTGAATTTTTGTAACTTGAATTATTACTCATAAAATTTAAGATTTGTTTTAACTTCGTTTGAGGCCACCATGCAAGTGTCTTTTAATTTATATCTTGTTACAAACATTTTTTCTAATACTTACAAAGGCTGTGTGAGGTCACAAGGTCCTAAACACAGTTTGAACATGGGTACATGCTATTAAATTGTTAAAGGGCCATTTAGATCCTTTTCTTTATGATACTTCAGGCTCATTCAGTTCTGTTAATGTGCTATTTGAATGTTATGTTTCTGAAATGAAATTGTAAGGGAAAAGATACCAAATACCTAACTAACCATGTAATCTCAAAAATTTATCCGTGCCTATGGTGGATATGGATTTCATATGGGAACGGGTATAATTTGGTTTAGCTTTTCTGGACTTTTAACAGACACTTACTTAGAAAAATAGGAATGTTTTGATAATAATCTTGTAACATCAGTTCTTCAGTGTTCTGCAGGGTGTGAATACTTAACGTACTTAATACTGTCAGCATGTTAGAATTTGTGTGAGGAAGAAGTAAATAGAAGCTATTTTCTATTTAAGGAGTTTTATTTCTCCAAGCCCTATGGTACTGGTTTTGTGTGGAGTTTTTTGGTCTTTTTTTTTGTTTGTTTGTTTTTTTAATTTAATTTTTTAATTTTTTTGAGTGCTGGATAGAGATAGCAATAAGTGGAGGTATCTGAATGTCTTGCATTTATTGTACCAAAAAGGTTTGATTGTAGCAACAAGTGCTGAACTAATTTCAGAATTAGGACTGAATCTGAAGCAGTTGGAAAAGTTAGGTTCTTCCACTCTCCTTCCACCTCATCTCCAATATCTTCCCTCCCTTCCCCAAACACCCAACTACTCTCATCTCAGGAGGACACAAGTAAAATTTAGAAATGTAAAATAAAATTAACAGGAAATGATGCTAGAATCCCTGCTTATGTCCTCCCCTGTACCACCCTCACCCACTCTTCCAGAGCTCACTGGCTTTCACTGAATGACTTCTACCTCCCTGCTCAAAAGTAACAGATCCCTTTTGCCTAGGTGAGAGGAGTGTAGTGGCAGCCAAAGGGGAGATAAGCAGGACTGTCATCTGTCTCCAATCTCTACATCTCCTCTACTGTGACAAGTAAACCATGCAAATAACAAAGCCTTGGTTAGCCCATAGAGACAGAGGAAGCACCTATTTTTTCTAACATTTATTTCATTCTTTTAGACACAGAGTATAATTCTGGCATTTGTATAAAACTTGTCGGCATTTGAAGACAGGAAAGATCAAAGGTCACATTAACAACCAAGGAAATGAAAGCAATCAGATTACTTCAGCTGCCCAGTATATGGAGTATCCTGGGATATAAATGAACATATTAACAAGTTTGTCTCCCTTGTAACATAAGAAATATACAGTTGCACTTCCATTGAGGCAATGGGGAAGCAATGCAGATTTTAAGTTTATAATCTGAATGATTTTTGAGCATTTTTTTATGTCAGCTTCCATCCTGGAGTACATATGTAAACAGAAACATTGCCTGGTGTGAAACTGTTTGGAGGAGTGATATATCAAAAGGAATGGAGCTGAGAAAAGCAGCAGACAAAATTTTGTTATTTGCTAAAGAAACTGCTACTTTTTGTAACTGAAGTGGCTCAGAGCATCCATGCTCCTGATGTGCTCAAAAATCTGAAGGAAACATGGGACACATCTTGTCCTTCTGGGAAACAAACACCAGTAAGCAGAATGCCACCCATGCATTCATGCCACCATAGCATTTTATAGACATGGAGAAATTCCTCTTTTATTCACACTTTTCAAAAGCAAAAATTATTCTGGATGTTATCACCTTTAAACTGTTAGTGACATTTGCTCTGGCCAGTTTGTTTGAAAAACAAGTGTCCTAATTTACTAGATATTTTCTAGAAGATCCAGATCTAATGGATGCAAAACCTAACTAAAACAATCAATGAATCAATCAAACAAATGATAATAATAATACTAAAACAACACCAGAAAAAATGAATGGACTCAATTATAATATCATTTATTGCCATTCAAAACTCACAGAGTCATCAGCAGATCAAAGGTAGATCTGTTTGGAAAAAAATAGCAGGTGTATATTTTAATAACTTTAAACAGTTAAAAACTTCAAAAAATGTGAAATGAGACTGTGTGCTACCTTAGAGGAAATCTGGTCAGAGGCTTCCTAAAAATAAGATTCAGTGGGGAAAAGGGAAGGTTAAGGGAGATGGGCTTGGTCAATTTGGAAAGGAAGGGCTCCTGGGAGACCTCATTGCAGCCTTCCAGTACTTAAAAGAAGGTTACAAACATGAGGGATACTGAATTTTTGCATGGTCTAACAGCGATAGCACGAGAGGGAATGGTTATAAACTAAAGGAGGGGAGACTTAGATGTTAGGGGAAAGTTTTTCACTGTGAGAGTGCTGAGATACTGGCATAGGCTACCAAGAGAAGCTGTGGGTGCCCCACCTCTGGAGGTGTTCAAGGCCACGGTGGGCAGCCTGAGCTGGTGGCAACCCTGCCTGTGGCATGGGTTTGGAACTGAGTGGGCATTAAGGTCCATTCCAACCCAGGCCATTCTGTGACTCTATGATAAGATTCTATGATAACACATAATACTAGATTAAGAATGTACTGAAACAGCAACACAGGCAAAGTATTTCTGGAGTTATATGATCAAATAATAACAAAAAGATTAGTTAAATTAGCCTCTATAGAATAGGTATTTTTAAATTATGGATTATAAAGCAATAAAAACAATATCTAAATTGACACTGGTTTGCATCTTGCATGCATTTCCCAAGGAAGACAAAAACAATTGAACATTCTATCATAAATAATTATCTTCTCAGCTACACAGTTGAGTGAAGAAAGATCAGAGAATCATAGAATAGCCTGGGTTGAAAAGGACCATAATGATCATCTAGTTTCAAACCCCCTGCTATGTGGAGGGCCGCCAACCACTAGACCAGGCTGCCCAGAGCCACATCCAGCCTGGCCTTGAATGCCTCCAGGGATGGGGCAGCCACAACCTCCTTGGGCAAACTGTTCCAGTGTGTCACCACCCTCTGTGTGAAAAACATCCTCCTAATATGGAACCTAAACCTCCCCTGTTTCAGTTTAAAACCATTCCCCCTTGTCCTATTACTATCCACCCTCGTAAACAGCCTTTCCCCCTCCTGTTTATACACTCCCTTCAAGTATTGGAAGGCCACACTGAGGTCTTCCCAGAGCCTTCTTTTCTCCAAGCTAAACAATTCCAGTTCCCTCAAACTTTCTTCATAGGAGAGGTGCTCCAGCCCTCTGATCATCTTAGTGGCCCTCCTCTGGACCTGCTCCAAGAGTTCCATGTCTTTCTTGTGCTGGGGGCCCCAGGCCTTGGTGCAGTACTCCAGATGGGGCCTCAGAAGAGCCGAGTAGAGGGGGGACAATCACCTCCCTCTCCCTGCTAGCTCCTCTTTTAATGCAGCCCAGAGCATAGTTGGCTGCTAGCCATTCTGGGCTGCAAGCGCACACTGCTGGTTCATGTCCAACTTCTCATCCACCAGGACCCCCAAGTCCTTCTTCACAGGGCTGCTCTCAAGGAGGTCTTCCCCCATTTTGTATAAGTACCTGGGATTGGAGAAGTCCAGAATGATGACATCCACTGCCCTTCCCCTGTCCACTGATGCCATCACTCCATCATAGAAGGCCACCAGGTTGGTCAGGCAAGATCTGCCCTTGGTGGAGCCATGCTGGCTGTCTCAGATCACCTCTTTGTCTCATATGTGCCTTAACATAGCCTCTAGGAGGATCTGCTCCATAATCTTCCCAGGCACAGAGGTGAGGCTCACCAGCCTGTAGTTCCCCTAATCTTCCTTTCTACCTTTCTTAAGATCAGCCTAGGTAGTTTATCTCACAGTTATAACAAATGAGTCCTTAGCAGTTTGCAGCACTGGACCCAAAGTACACATAAGTAACTGTTAAAACGCATATGAGTTATGTACAATATTTTACTCATAACCATAGTTTCTACTGAACTAACAGGAAACTCTCAATTCCGAACTGTGATTTGTATAAGATACCAACTATGTATTTGGAGATGACACAAAATCAACTGGTTTATCAAAACATATGATTTACAAAAATTTCAAACACCTTCTGCAGAACAAACTGGCAATGTTTTGATTTTGATAATGTAAGGATGGCAAGAATAGAAGTCTCTGATCTTATCCAATTCAAAAAGTCATGCAGATTCATTGGGCTACATAGACCATAGTTTATGGTAGTATTTGATCTTAAATGCTTCAGAAATTAAGTTTGTTTTTTCTATAATTGACAGTAATTCTGAATTTGCTGTATGCCTCACACACACACTGTAGTAACATAATAACCTGAGTTGTATTTTGAGCTAAATAACCCCTCTGGTCCTACCTAGTATATAGTCTCACTGACTTTTTTGAGGACTGGAAATGGGAAAGCATTGCCCTTGTCTTTGGAAGAATTGTGATATTCCAGTGGACACAGTGGGAAGGGACTGGGGGAGATGGCAGTTCTGAGGCTGTCCCAAGTGCATTCTTTCAGAGTAACAACAAGATGGTGCCTTCTATTTTATCAGAGAGTAATTTAATTGCTACTTTTTCAATAGCATTTATGTCACAACGTTCACTTATATTTTATTTTTATTTTTTATTTTTAATTGTGGCCTTTTTAAAAAATGCCAAAAACTTGGGTTCTGATGTTTATAATGCAAACATCTAATTATGTCATCTGCTTGGAAACATATTAGGCAGACCTTCTTTACCTAGCCAATCTTGACGATAAATGCTCTGCTATTTGCATTTTATAATTGCTTTTACTGGTGAATGACTTACTCTTTGATTTTAACAGGCACTCGAAGGGCAGTGAATAAGCAAGGTTAGAAACAGAAGCCATCTAAAACAATTACTACATCCTTTTTTTTGTTGATATGTTTCAGTGTGTCATGGATTTATGTCCACTTCATATATTTATTTTTGTAGAGCACACACTATTATCATAAAAGCCAGGGAAAAAATTGACTTGTAGACCATTAATATTTAGCTTAATATATTGATGGGTCTCATTTCAAGCATTTATTGACCATTTCTTCATTTTTATCCTTTTCTGAGATAATTTCTATTGTGGTACCACTTTAACACAGTAATTAGGTAACTGCCATAAAAGTAAGCTATGTGATAGAAAGTACTTGTGTACTGCTGAAAACTTTAGGACAAAATTTATGGTATAGCTGAGGGCAGTGACAAGGGTATGTTTATAGAACATTTGCATGTTGTCACCCTTGTAAGTGATTGTTCCTATCTTGGTCATAGTTTCTTTGGAAAAGGTGGCATTGGCCCACTTTCAAGAAGTAATTTTGAAAGTTATTTTTACTCAGGTAGGAGACCCACACCTTTGCAAGAGGCAAAGAGGAAACAAGAACTACTGGGTTGAAGAAACTTTACACTATAACCACATACCAGTTGACGTCCTCTCAAATACAGTTTAACAGTTCCCAATTTTGTTACGTAGAAGTAGTATGAAACTAACATGAGCTTTATTTGCCAAGGTCCTTCTATCGTCTATTTGCACAAGGATAAATGTAATTCTTTATGACTTAGAACACTTCCTTTTAGAATGAGCAAAGTGCATACATGTAACTTGTTCTAACTTCTTTCAGGAAGAAGTTAATCCATATTGAAATATTACGAATTTTTAGTTGTCAAAGGTATATGTCAAAAGTCATTATTTCCTTTTTTGTTGTTGTTGTTTCAGTTGTTATCTTAAAAACAATACTAAACAGAAATACATCAATAATTTCATATGAAAAAAATGAAAAGAATTTTAGGATCCCTTCTTACTTCACAAGATTCAAAATAAATAAAGAAATACTAAATTAGTTTTCATCAAACTCCTTCACAAAATCTGCAGTATTGCTGGAGTTCGGAGAATATTCCTAATAGTTTAATATCAAAAGCCTCTGATAGTTAGGACATTAATTTACAATAGTTTTCAAGCAACCCCAAAGTAAATCCCAGGACGGAGATATTTTAACTTTTCAGAAAAGGCAAATTCAAAAGATTTTAAAGTTGAAAAGCATGTTCCTCAGGCTAAAATAAACAACAGAACATAGGAATTCATGGTAAATCAAAGTGAAAGCTTTGAGATTTATACCCAAAGTAACTTCTACACAACAAAGTCAGTGATGTTATTTGTATTGTCATGTCACATTTTGTAAAGAAGAAACCTCAGAATTTTTAATGTTGGCTGGGAGAAACAGCAGCAACCGTGGCAATTCATAAAAGTAAATGTTTTTTCAGCTTTAGCACATTGCATTGTGCAGATATGAGATTGGAAAATTGGAAACTTCTATCATCTTACATTCCCTTGAGCACATGGTTTGTATGTGTGTATGTTGACAGATTACTTGAGGATGAGGTATTAATTATAATTAAATGCCTTCATGGAAACTAGCGAGTAAGTATTAGAAGATATTTTCTAATGAGGAAAACTTAGAAGTGAACAAAACCCCCACATTTTTTAGAAAAGGGTATAAAAAGACAGAAATGGAACAAATGAAAATAAACAATTTGACACATGATGACATTTTTAAAATCAATTGCAAACAAGAAAACATTAAAAAACAAGATCTCTATTTTAATTGAGAATTGAAATGTATGCAAAACTGTCCATTGCATAAGCACAATTATAGGAATATGATTTCAAAAGGCTTACTAACACTCCACAGATATTCACTGAAAGATCAAGGCTTAAATTCCAGGTCTCACTTATGGCGTATTTTATGTTTGACACAGATAATTTAAAGATGTATAAAATATTTGAAAACCTCAACATGTCATTTATTTTGTAGTAATTATAGTTCTCTTTCACTCATCAGTAGAAAGAGATATGTTCCTCTAAATGTTAGATTAACTTGTCACATCTACAAATATTTTAGTATATGAATATTAATATTTGCATTTTTACTTAATCAGCTATGCTATAGATAAATGTAGTATAAACAACCTTAATATCAAGATACTTCACACCTACGGTTGCACCAGTTAGTTCAGAGTCAGACAACAATTTGGCTCCAATGAACTTTTAGTTAGGTTGCTTCCACTTCAGTATGAGCTAGCAATGCACTTTGAGTTACCTTTTAGTTTGAGAAAATATTCTAGACTGTCAGATGAAACCACGTAATTATGAGCAAACTGATGCTAATACTATGCAGTACAATGTGATTATAGTAGTGTTTCCAAAGCAATGGAAACGACTTCCGTTAAATTAATACTATTAGTCTCTCTGTTCAACATGATTTGAGGCCATGTGAGATTTTACATTAAGCTTATACTGTCACACTGAACTATAAAATTAGTACATATTTTTACAGTGAATAATGTACAGTGGACTTAATTAAGCACAGGAGACTTTAAAAAAGCTGTTTAGTTACAATTATTCTTAAGCACGTTGCATTTATTTTCTAAAGTGGCTCTGTAAGATAGGCTATTTTCAAATTATATAGTGATACATAACAATACTTAAATCCAGGTAGATTAATACCCCAGAAGACTGATTACATATTATCAGCACTTCTTTTCACCATGCCTGAAGATCAACAATTCTGTTTCTTCTTGGACGAATGCAGAATGAGTTTAGATTTAGGAGCAAAAGTGGTTTAACAGGTGAATGAAATTTCACAGTCAGTGGCACAATATCTCAGGAGACTGATTTCTCTGCTGAAAAGCAGAGAAATATCCTACACAGAGGTGATAGGAAGATACAGAAACATTAGGATGTTGCATTGGATATCATTCTAAACCAGATGGGCACTACTGTATATGCTGTTATTTATTTGCTCAGTGACATTTATATGTCTGAAGTGCTATGAATAGCTATCAACACTTTTTAAACATCTGAAAGTCATGTGTAGGTGTTGTTCCAGAGAAATTGGACTGCAGTAATCCATTCTGGAAGAAGGCCTGTGCGTTTCACACCACCAGAAATTATTGCCACTATTCTAGACCCAAATGACAAACTGTACCTCTTGCCACTGATCTAATTCGGAAACCCAGACTCAAACTTAGGAACCTAGAGGAATCTGAGACTGTAAGCTCAGACCCCCTTACAAGAGGAAGAACTGAGTAATAAGGGTAGATGATATCTTCTGAATGCTTCCCTTTACTTGTCCAATGTAGCACTCATCTTCCATCATACCCCTTCAGCCAGGTATTGGAAGCACAAAATGACTGCACCATCCTGGTCTGACAAGAGAACAGGGCTGTGAATCATCTTCATGATGATGATACCACAGCCCAAATTATTTCATTATCTCCCCAGTGGCCTCATATACTTGTTAAAAGGAGAGATGACAGGATGAAACCTTGTGGAATCCTGCATGAGAGAGAGCCCTCGGGGCTGATGAGCAATTGCCCTATGCCATCCTCTGGGATTTCTCTGAGTGGAAAGAGTGGAACCACACAAGTGCAATCCCATCTGCCCCAGCCTAGGTCCACAGGTGAGTCAGAAAAACATCATGGTCAGTGTGATGTTCAGAAAGGCTGCTGGCAGGAGCTGTATGAAGCCACCTTTGAAAAAGCTTTCTGCGGTGATATGGATTCCCCAACATTCATAGGAACTAGTATAGCTACCAGGCTACACTCAGGCTGGAAAGCAGGCTGAATGGTTTTCAGAAGACTGTAAATGGACTTAGAAGTTTTTTTTTTTTCTAAAGCTCTCTTGAATTCACCAGAGTACATGTTGTTTCATTAGGAAATCAATTTTAGAATTGGAGAGTTGCTGTACTTGTTTTCTGGACAATGATTAACATTCTGTTGAGCAGGTCATTCAAGGCAAACTGGAATCTTATTGTCCTACAAGGAAATGCTAAAAATCTATGCTACAAGTGACCTGGTGTTTTTTCTCTTTTTTCCTTTTTTGAGGGAGGGCAGAGGGGAAGAGTGAGCAGATTGGGAAGGATTGGTGGATTCATTTTTATTTTGTTTGATTGATTGATTGATTGTTTTTGACCAGCAATGACATGCTGTATATCATCTAAGCTGATATTGCAACCATAAAGTTCAGAAGATTATTTCAGGTTGTAGCACTGATATTTTGCTGCAGGAAGGGCCAGTAACATCAAATTCTTTAATTCTCTCTAGATAGCTAGAAAAGTCATTGGAATAATCGGTGTTTAATTCAGTTACAAAATGAAACCCTTCATGCCTCACCAAGCTGTTTGGAAGAGCTCTAATGGTCTTGAATTCATAGATGTGATGGTGGAAGCAAAACTTAGCTTATTGAATAATAATTTTCATTTTGTTTGATTTTGATGTCTGTATTTGAGTAGGTGATAGATCTCTCATATATTTTGTCCTGAAAATTACTTCTTAAAATGGCTCCCAGTTCTGCACCCTACCAAAAGTGTAACAATTGCTAAAACTGAATTTGAGAATACTTAGGTAATATTTTCAGCTAACTGATATAAAATTACTTTTCAGTGTATTTGTGTATTACACTTACTATGGATTGGAAATATACTACATCATAAAAGTTTATAGCAAAATCTTTTAATGTATGTACATATATGTGTATGTACACTCTTTGGTTTAAGACTGGATACATAATTAAGAATCCTTAAAATCTAAGTTCTATAAGTACACTTTAATTTATTTTGATAAGGTAATGCTTACATTCCATGAGATAATCTCTTTTTCCAAGTTTATTTCATTCCTTTAGTTGCTCATCTGTTTGTGATCTTATGTAAACATTTTGCTAGGATTTCTGTTTCTTTCCAGGAGTTTGGGATAGACAGATTTTTCATAATTGCATTCAAAATATCTGGCTTGTGGAAGGAAAAAAAAGATTAGAAGGGAAGGGCAGGACAGAGTTGTGCATTGAGTCTCAGCTATCCTCAAGAATATGAAAAAATTTTGATTGATATATCCTATTAAGTGCTAGAACACTGACCCATAACATAGCAAGAATATGCAGGATTACTGCTGCTACTGCTTTAAGAGAATTTAACAAGGTTTCAAATAATATCAGTCATGCAAGACTGGAAGTAATAATGAAATTCAACATAAATCTTATAGTTTTGTGCTGAATGTTGTCAACTTTATATTAAATCCATTAAAGAAGGAAAATCTATAAAAAAGTAAACACTTGTGACATTTATATTTAAAACAGATAGAATATTATTCACTTTACTCCGAATGCAAAAAGTGATGCTAGCTTGCCATTATATTTTTGTTTCTCTTTTTAGGACATTAAAAACAAAACTTATAGTGACAGTTTCATAACTCTGTGTATAACAAATGCTAACATGTTTTCTGATTACCTTTCTAAATTCTTATAAAGCAATATAATGAAAATGTTAAATATCATCTAACTTTCATATTAATACATGCATGCAAATAAACATTTTTTTCAGGCTGTAACGCCATGCACAAGCTATTTAAATAGTTTGTAAACAATGGTAACTTTCCGCAAAATGGTTATCTTGATTCTTTATGATTTGTGAGCTGTCAGCTGTGGCAAAGAATGAGAGGTATCTGTTATTTCTTCACACTTACAGAGAAGAGGGTTGTTGTTTTTTTTTTTTTTTTTTTTTTTTTTTAGAATGGCTTTGTATTAAAAGGCTAAAAACTACAGCTCTGATTAAAATTTTCTTTTGTGCACTTGAAGTCTCGTCTTAGAACTACATTTTTTCTAATGTTTTATTGTGCTTGCTTGCTTGCTGCAACAAAATAGTTGCACTTAACAATGCTAGTGTTCAGCAATCTGTATGCCTTCCTTCAATTCCCCTGCTATTTGATTGTATCTAAGGTGACTTGGAGGCAACATTTACTTTTTGGTAGCATTCAGGAAGACAACTTATGGTTTTGTAAGTGTTGGGGGAAAAATCAATAATAACTGATGTTCTTGTAATGTGCCTGCAGTGTGGAAGGTAAGTCAGGGCAAAAGGTTATTTTCATTGAATTATGAAGTGAATCTTGTAATACCGGTTAAAAGAGCTCATTTTCATGGTGTACAGCAAGATCTGAAATATAATCTCTAAGTTCTGTAAATGTTTCACTTTTTTTCCCAACAATCTGAATGGTCAGATGATATCAACATTGAGACAATGGATTATCTTTTCTAAAATAATGCCTGAAAATGTCATTTATTTGTCAGAGAAAGTATTACATAGCTGCTTCTCTATTTCACATCATGTTCTTCCAAAAGATGTATTCCAACATGTGCCTTGTGTAAGAACACAAAATTTAACTGTACAGAAAATTGAGAATGTACTCAGATTGGACTAAAAAAGAGACAAGGAAGGAATTTATATTAAAAAAAGTCAAACATGAAGTAGTTGTTTGTAAACTTTTTTTAACACGATTTTTCAGTACATAGGAAAACTTTTCTGTATGGCATATTTCTCTGACAAAACCCAAAGAAAGGAATCCATATCATGAACTTTTCCATAACTTTGAACTCATCTGTTTTAAAATGGATGATTAAGAGATGGTACTGTCTGGGAGACAATATTGTTTATTTTTTTTTAGACATTCGATCATTTAAAATAATGCATAGCATACCTGAAAAAAGATACTAAATGAAGTTGTTAGGTTGTTGGTTTTTTGGTTTTTTTTCATATACTGTATGCAATTAAGTTCACACAAACTTAATTTACATAACATAACTTGAAAACACAGTGGAAGAATATCCTAGATAAAATATCACAAAATTTTGTTAAGTGCCTTTTTAATACTGACAATCTTGCTAACATTTCTCATTGTATGGAGTTCATTAAAAGAGTTTTCCAATTGAGATAAAATGCTCAAGGAATACATTTTGGCAGTTTTCTTCAGATGTTATTTTCAGGTTATTTCGGAATGCTGGCATTGAGTACATGCAACTTCTTCTTGGTCTTTGATTGTAATCCTGTTCATACTGATAGTGTCTAAAAATTGATACCTTTTGATAAGTGTTTGCATATCTGTAAAAAACATTTTGGTGGATTGATGAATCTTGAAAAGCATTGACTCTGTTCTGTCAATTTTTAGATCTCTTGGCAGAGAGAGCAAGGAATAAAATCTTGAAAGTTTTAAGTGCTAATGCACCATTTTTCAATGTAGGATTTCAATGTTTCAGTTAGGTCTTAATTCCAGAGGTGAGAGCCATATAGTGGCTGCTGGTAATGTAACACTGAGAGCTGCAGCATTTGCTTCTTAACAAATTCCTGTGAAGTTCCTGAATTATGTGCTAAGTTCTGCACATAGTGAAAATGCCAAGATCTGCATGCCTTAGTAATTTCACCTGTGAGCCTGTAAGGAATATTAAATTAAATATCGCAATTTGTATTGATTTCAGGGCTAATTTCAGTTTCATAAGCGTAACTGCAGTTCTGATGCAACAGCAATCTTTTAAAAATGAATTCTAAGAGGATTGAATACTTTGTTCCAAAGCTCAGTTGAATGAAAGGAGATAGAGTTTCCTGCTTCCTATGCAATGTTAATCAAGAATAACTTATGAAATCTGATGCATTATGGCTCAGAGCATTCATTTGGAAATTTCAGCGGACATCTTCACACAGTGAAAACCATAAGTTTCATATTTTATCTCAACACAGCGCATAGGAACATTTGAAAAGAAATAGTTAATGAGTGTCCACTGGAGAATTTACTCTGTGAAGGCAGTCAGAAATGATGAGTTTTGTCTTGAACTTTGGCCTCTGAAGAACTTTTGCCTGACTACACCAAAGAAATAGGCCTTCCTGTTCCTTGGATTTAAAACTTCAAATTTTCCTTAGTTGCAGGTTCCCTTTTCTACCACAAGTTGAGTAAGCGTCATTAGTTTATTCCAAACTCAGCAGGAGAAAAAAGTGTTTGAAAGGAAGAGCATAACAGCCAGGGAAAGATTACACTTTTCCTTCCTTCCTGCCTATTCCCTGTTCATAAGGAAGGTTAGAGAAGAGGGTATGTTCAGGACTTGGGGGATTCAAGTTAAGTTCTATCCTATGACTGAAGATAGAACTAAACTCACATTTTCACTCTTTTACATTACATAGCATTTTACTTAAATACACTGATGAAGCAGAAACTATCCCTGAAGGATTTCTTCTCCCACTGAGTTCCCCAGTGCCTAATCTACAGAGCTACTAGCACTCTCGCTCTCTCCCTTTCTCCCACTCTACCTCCATTTGCTGCTTTTATGCAAAGTAGAATAGGATAAGTAGGAGGAAACTGGAAGTAATTTTACTGATACGTTCTCATTCCTTTAATTTTACAGTCCTCTGCTGAGACACTACAGTTTAAATCTCCTCTGGCAGAAAACACTATTGAATTGACAGTCTCAGATGTGTCTCGTATTCAGCTTACACACTCCAGCTGATGAACGGCTGCACAGATAAAGAGTTGCAATATCTGCCACACTTCCTAATTTAGTAGTTCTTGAGGTTGGAACTGAATGTGGATTTTGATAAACACAGTTTGAAATCAGTCTTCCAAAGAATTAGGTAGAATGAGTTCCTTAAAAGCTTTCTGGACCTAGTCTCCCAACTCCAGTCTTATAGAGCAGTGGAAATTAAACAATTTGCAAATAAAGCAAGGTTCTTGATTCGGGAGAGAAATTAAATGATTATATATTGATTGTTGCTCTATTATTAATCACACAAAGTCATTAGACTGGACTTAGATTAATTCTAGGTGCTCTGTCTTTTTTATTTTTCACATCTTCTCCTTGAATTACAGATTAGCTATTAAAAACAGAATTCAAAGCACTGCATCATAGTTCACATTTGCTTTGCATGAGAAGTATTGTCAGAAGCTTGTCATGGTACCTCAGGCTCTAGGATATATTATTTCATTAATACATCTATGCATTAGCTGGTAGACATTTCACTTAGAGCATGTGATAAAAGTGAAAAAGATCTCAAAATTGAGAATTCTCTTCTTTGCCCCTCTGTTTATTCCATGCTTTAGTTCTAAGACCAAGAATGAGCTAATTGCTCAGCACACTATTAGCAGTTCAGAATTCATTCAAATGAGGGTAATAAGGGAGATTTTAAGTTGCTTTTCAAATGTGTTGCGCTGTGAGATAAAAAAGGAAAAATGGCATTGAGGATCTATTTTATGAAAACATGTTTGTAATGTTTTTTTCTGATTCCGTAAACATGGAGATTTTTGTAAATATATTCTACAAAATAATATTTGGTAGTGGAAGAAGTGTTTAGATGCAGAAGATTTTTAGAAAAAAAAAATGAAGTAGATTCCTTTTTTTTCAGTAATAGGTCTGCATTTTAACAGTAGTCAAACATTAATTTAGGTAAATTTTCCACTATATAGCTTACTGTTTTGTTAAGGATCAGCTAATTAAATCATATAGAAATTAAATGCATTGTGTTGAAATATGGGAAGGGAAATTTTACTGAATATCTAATATACATGTTAAATTCAGATGTTATCCTGTAAAGCTAAACTATGTTAACAGAACATCTGTTTGAAATATTTCTGTGTATCATGTGTATGCTTGTCAGTAGCTGGAAGATAAATAATTGTAGAGACAAGGTGAATTTTTTCAGTGAGTCATCACAGCTTGATAAGTCATTTTAATTATTATGTGATGCATATTTAAAAGACATTAATTTGTTATGAGCTCCAGGCTGAGAGAAAGCAAACTTACAGGATTGACATGGCTATGCCAATGGAATGAATCTGCTTCTAGGCATTGCAGTTAGACACTTCTTACAGATGTTTTTTTTTCTTTTTTTTTTTCTTTTTTTTTTTTTCCCCTCTATTTCCTTCTCTAGAGGTCCTTCTGTAGTGCCATGGTAGAGGAGCTAAGGATGTCTCTGAAGTGTCAGCGTCGATTAAAACACAAGCCACAGGCCCCTGTTATTGTGAAAACAGAAGAAGTTATCAACATGCACACATTTAACGACAGAAGGTTGCCGGGTAAAGAAACCATGGCATAGAGCTGGGAAACCTAACACCCAAGCACAAACTGTCGTCCTTTTTCCAAACAACCTTGCGAGAATGTTTCCTGTGGAAATATGCAACCTGTGCAAAATAAAATGAGTTACCTCATGCCGCTGTGTCTATGAACTAGAGACTCTGTGATCTCAACAGTTGCAATGGCCAGACTCAAATCACAAGCATCATGGATCAACCGAGTTATGCAGGGTTACACTGTTCGTCATGGGTTTCCACCATTATGAATGAATGAATGTTCCATATGAGTTTTGTGGCTGGTTTCAAATGCAGTCTCAATGAGAAATTACAGGTTCCTTTTGAAGTTCAACTGTTGCCAGGAGACGGAGAATAAATGTCTGAAATGTTACTAACCACAGAAGGAGTCTAGTAGAAGTAATATCTCAGAACTGTAGTGGAACAAGAAACCATAAGTTCTTCTGAACTTCCAAACACATAAGGGTTGGTTACTGTTGGTAGACTGTAACTGCCATCAAGACAGGTGGTATGAGCTTCCTGGATGGGAGAAATATTACAGCAAAGAAACATGAATCCATGAATAGAAGAATATATGTGGAGATGCTCACCTGCTTTTTGGACTGTCTGTGTCACTAAACTAAGTAAATAAATAATAATTAAATAATTTTTAAAAAATACATTAACTTAAATTTACCTGGGCTGGAACTTTGATCAAAAACAAGAAGAATAATCCATAATTTTGACCCAATTCTTAGAGGAATAAAAGGTCTGTGAGTACAAAGGAATGTATCTTACAACTTTTAGATAAAAGGAATTACTTTTTTTTTTCCTAAATTGTGAGAAGGGGGGAGGAGGGGTAATAAGGATGGGGGGAAGGGGTGGGAAAGCAGTGTATTTCATGCATAGAGGCTTGCATTTTAGTCTGAATGGGTTTTGAAGCCTTTGTTCCTGCTACTAATTGAACTCAATGGAGCCTGTGCAATTCTCACTAATGTTGGAAGTAGAATGGGTCACCTAAAAGAAGTGAATGTGGAGAACTTTAAGGAGGACTGCATTTTTCAATACAGTCACAGTACTAAATGAACAAAATTCTTGAGCAGTTTTTTTTTTTTTTTCAAAAAAAAAAAAATGTTCAGGTTTATTTGTGGAAATGCAAGATTTCTATGAAAATAGTTTTTGTATGGAAATTTTTGTAATACTTTTTATCAACAAAATAAGAGCATATGTTTCTGTCAGGGGTGTGATGCCAAGCATGAATGGTAGTGCGTGTGCACCACCAACGTTTGGTGAAAACTATTTTTATCAAGAAAAAGGAATCTTAGAAGAGTCATATTTTCAAGTTAGATAATACAAAAACTAGGTGCACTACCACCACTGCTTACCATAAAACACCCCTGGTTTCCACTAGGCTGATAACATGCTGTCATGAACAATTGTGTGTAAATGGTAAAAGACACAGACCTCTTGACTACATTGTGATAACAGTTACAGTACACTCAGTTTGATGTTTGAATCCACAAAAAAAAAAAAAAAAAAAAAGGAAAAAAAGAGAAAAGAGGAAAAAAAAAGATTATTAAAGTTATGTCATGTCAGTTTTAGTTATTTTGTTTTTTGCTGTGTGATTTGATTTGAGCAAAATATGTACAGTACTTTGTGTTAGTACTGGTACTTACAATACCAGCTTTAGTGCCCTAAACTGTTAATTCTTGCCACTAAATATGTGGCCAGAGTGTTTGCTGGGATTTCTGAGAGAAGCCAGTAGAGCACACTGTGATAAGTTTTTGCTGGATCTAGCTCTTGGTTGCTACAACGCTTATTTCTATGCCCTGCCTATGGTGACTTCCTGAACATAACATTTTGAAATACTGCCCTACAGATGCTGGAAGTTTCACTACCATCCTCAGTAAATTTATTTGTATCTGAACAAAAAAAATGTGTAGGATGGCTATATAGAAATGTTATGTCAACCAAAAAAAAGATGATCAAGATGGCCTTTGTATGGAAAATATTTAATTTGGCTATTTAAAACAAACAAACAAACAAAAACCCTTAGAATTATCATAAATAATCTGTCATTTGTAAGTAATGAGATCATTTGTTTACTGAGGCTTAATTTAATCTTATCATCATCTTTCTAAGGCAAGAGTATATGATATATCACCAAAATTTTAGAAACTATGTAATGATATTTGGGCAAAGGAGGGAGGTTTGTGTCTACTACCCAGTTCTCATAAATCTTCATAGAGACTGAGCTGGCCATTTCCATTGTGAATAGGGACTGAGAAAGCAAAATCTCTGATGTTTGTGAGAGTTTCATCCCCATGTATGTGATAACAAAGAAAAAGTTATCTTTGTCTGAAGTAAAAACAAAATAAAAACACCTTCAGCAAAGATTCTGAAAATTAGTATGCTTACATAATGCATATTTAATTTTAAGTTAATTCTTTAAAATAAAAAGGGAAAAAAGTAATTGTCATACAACATAATGAAAACTCCTACTTCTGATGGTTTGGAATGGAAAAAAATTGGCTATTGAATTTGTTTGATGATTTACAATAAAATTTGTAAAATCATGAAATAAAATGCTGTATTATATTCAGACAAATCTTTCTTTTCTCAGTTAAGGGTGTTGAAATAAGCAAAAGTTCCATGCTCCCCCTGATGCACATGGCTAATTCCTGTTAACCTTTATGTGAGCCAAAGTAAGTGTAGTTGTAGAATATATCCTAAATATTTAATTGGGTCAAAATCCCCCCAAAGAACAAGAATCCTAACACAGAAGTAGTGTGGTTTAATTAGGGTTTCAGTGAGAATTTCATCCTTCCATTATTAAAGGAAACACACAAAGTAGCTAGAGATTTGTATTTAAAATCCAGACCAGAAATGCATGGCTCTACAGATTCACAGTAAAATAATAAGATTATTTACAAAATAAATAAATAAATAAATAAATAAAATAAAAAAAAATCATAATATTATTCTGTCGTAATTATTTCTGCATTTTTTTTCACATAAAATTAAGATACTTAAGGCAAAAAATACTAAAAAACAGTTGAACTCCAAAGTAATAAGAAATACTGCTAGTAGTTCTGTATTCCAAAAAGTTCAATGGTTCATTTTGCCTGCACTGCTATGATGGAAATTGTCTGTTCTGAAGAAAACTTCTTAATTTTGAAAAACTTCTGAATGCTCAGACAGTATAGATTTCTACGTTGTCATTAAAGTCAAAGGAATCTCATCATCTAAAATGAAGTGAGTATCTGGCCTCAGGTTCAGAATCTGCTCAATTAGTCTGTTGATTTATTAGGACAGGATGATGGGTGCTTCTCTGACTGACCTTGAATGTCACTCTGAAGAAAAATTTTCAAGCAGTTATAATTCAACTATATGGTGGTACCTAGTGGCTGAAAAATGGTGGTAAAAGTTGAAAGGGATATTTTTTTCCTTTATCTTCTTCAAGAAAGATAGGTGTTCACAATTTTTAATGATTTCTCATGCCTCAGCATGATTATACAGCAATAGATAACTATGTGGATATTATAAAAGAAAAGACAACAACAACCAAACAACAAAAAATACCCTCTAACTTTTTTGTTATTGTCATTTGTGAAGGAGTAGTAAAGAAAATTCTGGTCCAAATAGTTAGATTCCATCAACAGAAATGTGATGCTTTATAATAAATGGGGATTTATGGCCCAATCTAGACACCAAGAGGCCATTTTCATATTATTCTTCTATTACATAAATGCAAATTCAAACACATTAGAGAGTATGTGACAGGTTTTTTGTGAGATACTTCTTTCTGAAATTTTCATCTCAATTTTCAGCTCAAGAATTCACAGAATCACAGAATCATAGGGCTTAGAAGGGGCCTCTGGAAATCATCTAGTTCAACCCCTCTACTAACGCAGGTTCCCTAGGCCTCAAATAACCTTCTCTTTTATGTGTTTTTTTTTCCCTCTTTTACTTGCGACTCTGTGCAATAGCTCTTTTTGTCTTCATCCATAGTCTTCCAAAAAAATCCAGAAATAAAATTGTTTTACCCTATTACACAGTCTAGTTAATATTTCAGAATAGAAAATAAACAATTCATGAAGAAAACATCAAAGCCCAAACACTCAAATTAAAGCAGGACAAATGCCTGAGTATACTAGAAAATCAAAAGAGAAAAGAGGCCATGATTAGAGAAAATATTACACAAAGAGGTAAAAGGTAATGCTATGAAATCAATTTCATATTATTAATCTCTTAGGGATACTAAAAAAATATTTATTGTACTTTAGACATAACTTTACTTACTCTCTGAATACAATGTAGTCTCCAAATATATCAACAGCCTCAAAGTATAATGATCAAAATGCTAGCTCCTTTGAAAGCAGTGGCAAAACTCCTGTTGCAGAGAAATTTTGATTTTGCCCAATACTTCAGAAAATTCTGTACTCATTCATATGTATACTAATAATATATTAAGGGCAAAATAAAGTGCCAGCTTGTGTTCAGGTGTGCAGGAGCAATTGTGCTCTTTACCATATTGTCAAATATATGAAGGAAAAGGACAGATTGCTGAGATTGACTCATCTGACATCCTAGATCATTGCTTTCCATCCTCAGATATATTAGTCACCTTTTCCCTTTCAGGCTTACTTCTCTGCCTTCCCACAAGCACCTCTAACACTTTCAAATTTATTTTCAAAATCCTTTTCTCATGGCTCTCCTATAGCAGTTTTAAATAAAAATGACGTTACTGAAACATCACATCTTCCCAGTTGTATTCACTAAGACAAACACACTAGCTTATCATGTAACTGTAATCTAACTGTCCTTCTCTTCATTTACTATCCCCTCTGTCCCTTGCTTGTGTTATATCCTCTTATTGTTCTTGTACTTGCCTAGACTGTAAGCTCTTAGGGGGCAGGGAATGTGTCTTTGATTTGTTCTATGAAGCACCATGAACTATGGAGCTATAGAAATAATAAAAAAGTAGATCTTTTTAAATGATATTTGAAGTAATAGTGATCTGATTGACTGCTAGCCTAGTACTATATTGTTTTAGCTCATTGGCTCAGATCCCAATCAGGATAAACAAAATCTAAACATAAACTATCACACAGAAGCTATCACATTGACCCATCTTATTGGAAATTTCCTTCCAAGGTCAGGGTATAGGAACATAGAACAATATAACCATGTAACTTCTGTAAATGTTTTTATAGAAATTGGCCACATTAAAAATGCGGCATGTATGTTAACACCTAAAAATTTTATACAGGATGAGCTTTGTCAAACAAAACTTTGAATTATTCAAGCGTAGAAGAACTATGATTAAGCAATTTGTTAAATAGAACACTAAACACTTTGCCTTAATTGATTGTAGCTTCTCACTTAGTTCAACAAGACACACTGGCAGAAGTCTATATTTTATAGACACCATTAGAAATTTTATATGAAAGATAATTCTAATTAAAACTAAATAAATACTTCTCATGTTTCTAGTAGCAACACTAGCTTTCTATGACTGATGGAAATATAGAATTGTGAGAATCTGAGGTGAGAGATTACTGTAGATAAATGAAAGGAAAAATGCATCATGTTTTAAAGTGGATCATATCAGCTTTATCTTTTACCTTTTTCTTCTTTAAGGAATGATGCCCTATAATGACAGACCATTTATTTATTTATCTATTTACTTATTTGATAAGGTGTACAGTGAGAATTACTTATAGATAGATCTTTCAGAAGTTTTCCGGGCCAGGATAATACCTTTCTTTCTATTTCATATATCGTGCACATGTTTTTTCCAGCTACTTAGGAGCTCTAGCATGAGCTAAAACTAATGCAAAAATCTCAGAGCTCCTTCTTTGCCATGACAACAGCAGTTTTATGATAATGAGGTTCATGGAAATTGTTTCGAAGAAATCAGAGACTTAGTCCTTCATTGAACATATCTAAAAATTTGTGTGAAAACACTGAACACTGATAAAGATTTGAGCCATTTTTTATGTTCCTTGAGTTACATCACCCATCATAGAACAAATTCATAGCATTTTTTAAACTTATTTGGTTTTGAAGGTGCAAGTTCAAACTTTTTGATGGATTTATGCTAAAAATTGTTTTGGCCAGTCTCCCACAAGTAGCCTGCTGGCTGTCCAGTCCAGGGAGTGAAAAGCAGTCAGATGTAGTGATGGAATCTGTATCTTTTTTTTTTTGTGTGTGTGTGTGCTAACTGCTGTGCTTTATCCATGCTATCTGTCTGTGCCATTTAGACTTGAGTAAAACAATAAACACTGTAATTTCTAATAAAAAATAAAAAAAAAAAAATTAATTGTGGGCTTATCATGGAGGCTTACTTCATATAATCATAGACTCAGAAATCACAGAATTACTGAGGTTTTGGATTTCCAAGTCTAGTAAATTCTCCTGATGAAAGACGCTCAGGAGACTGTCTATCCTAGTGTTGGTGAACTACAAAAGGTTGTTCAGGATGTTGTACAGTTAATTTTTGGATATTTTCAAAGATAAAGATGCCACAACATCTCTGTATCCGGTATTCAATCACACAGGGAAAAAACATCTCACATTTAAATGTAATTTTTTGCATTTCAGTTTGTGCTTACTGTTTCTTGTCCTCTCACCTGATACCATCTGTCTTCATCTTCCCACTATCAAGTGCTTCTATATAATTATCAAATTTCCCTGAGTCTTCTCTTCTCCAGGCTGAACAATCCCAGCTCTCTCAGCCTCTCCCTATATGACTCCATTCCCTTAATCACCTTTGTGGTTCTTCAATGAAATACTTAAGTGTGTTAAGTCTCTGTTTCTCCTATACTTGGGGAGACCAGCCTTGGACCCCGCCTGTTGACATTTCTTTGAACAGCAGCACAGGTCTACAACCAGAAACCTAATTTTGTATATTGGACATATTTGTTCAGGGTGCACTCTATCCCCTTAGACAAATCATTAATAAATATCTTAAATAGTACAGGACCCAATATTGACCCTCATAATACACCACTAGTTACTGATCTGTAGATGATGTTATGTCACCGATCACAGTCCTTTGCCAATGACAATTGGGCCAGTTTTCAATCTAACTCACTTCACTGACTTAGTCCATACTTGTCAGTTTGTATACGAGGTTTTTATGGGGGCTAATGCTGGGAACCTTGCTAAAGTAAAAATAAACAGTTTCCACCAATCTCCCCTCCTCCACTATGCCAGTCACCTCACTGCAGAAAACAGGATTTCTTTTTGTAAATCCACACTGACTACTTCCAATCACATTATTATCCTTAATATGTTTGGAAATGGCTCCCAGGGGGATTTATTTAATCATAACAAGCCTGTAGTTCCCAAGATCCTCCTTATTGCCCTTTAGGAAGACTGGAGTGACATTTGATTTCTTCTAGTTCTTAGACTTATCTCCCAGTCAGTATGATCTGTAAAAGGTTATGAAGAGTAACCTATTTGTGGTGCCAGCCAGCTCCCTCAGCATTTGTGGGTGCATCCCATCAGGTATCACCAACTTCTATGTGTCCAGATTGTTTAAGTGCTCCTAAACTTGATCTTTATCCACTGAGGGTCTTTTTTGTTCCACATTTTCTCTGGCTTGTTTGAAGTCCAATATTACCAATAAAGACACAAAAGGAAGAAGATAAATAAGTACTTCCCGATCTCCACGTCCTTTGTCATCAGATCCCATTTCCATGCTGCAATAGTTCCCATGTTTTCCTAAGTCTTCCTTTTGCTGATAATGTATCTGTAGAAACTTTTCTTGTTTTTCACATTGCCTGCCAGATTCAATCTAGATAGACTTTGGCATTTGTAACTGTATCTGCATACTCAGATGATGTGACTACATTCCTCTTCTTTCACGTATCCTGCTTCCACTTCTTATAAAATTTGAGTTTTGTCGGAAACATTTTGTTCATCCACATAGATGTCTTGCTGCCATTGCTTGACTACATGAATGTGAAATAAACCATTTCTGAGTTTGAAGGAGGTGATCCCCGAAAATCAACCAAGTCTCCTGGAGTCCTCATATCTCCAGCACTACTTCCCTTGTGATTCTGTCAGACAGAACCTGGAATGTGACAGGCCAAAGTCTGCTCTTGTAATGTCCATAATTTTGACCCTGTTTTTTGCCCTGATCTTCTCTCAAAATCCTGACATCCATCATCTGCAGTCCTTGCTGCACCCAGCCTTCACGTCCTCAGCTACTTTTTCCTTGTAAGTATGATGTTTAGTAGATATCAGGGAGTTTCAAGTCCTCATGCTGACATGAGCTTGCAATTGTGAAGCTTCTTTCAGTTGTCTGAAGACTTAATCTATTCGCAATTGGAATATGCAAGAAAAATTATGAACTTTCCATTAGATCACAAATATAATTTGATCTTCATTACAATATCTTTTAATCTTCATTCATTTAGAAGTATTATTCACTAATTTAAAAATAAAATTGTACTCTGCATATAAAACAAAACATACATATATCTTTACAAATTTTTTCCTGCTGAATCATTTCTGAACATTGCCAAGAGAACAACAGCTAAATATCTTTCCAGCTGGATTTCAAGACTTTTTACTTGTCTGATTAGCCTAATAAGATTTCATCTTCTTAAAGGTGCTGAACAATATTCATTACCTCAGAACGAGCAATACAGTACAATGACTGAAACGAGCTGGTGCACAGTTTTGTTTTGAAACATTTCAAACTGTTTAGTTTCTTCAAAATGGATAGACAGTTTGGATAACCTTATTAATGAGCATGTTTTTGTCTTTCTGCAAGTTTTGAAGAAAATCTGCTTGACATAAAAAAGTTGTTTGTGTTCCAGGTTCATGAGGTCCAGTAGCTTTTCTTAGACCACTGTACTAAAACTTTCGATACTTGGGGCCCAGAGTGCCAATAGTATCCTGGGCTGTATTGAAAAAGGGGTGGCAGCAGGGCAAGGGAGGTGTCTGTCCTTCTCTGCTCTGCTCTCTGGAGGCCCCATTTGGAGTGCATCCGGGCCAGGGGCCCACAGTTCAGGAAAGATCTGTAGCTTTTGGAGCAGGTCTAGAGGAGTGCCGCAAAGATGACGAGAGGGCTGGAGCACCTCTCCTACAAAGACAGGCTGAGGGAGCTGGGCTTGTTCAGTCTGGAGAAGAGAAGGCTCTGGGGAGGCCTCACATTACAGCCTTCCAATAGTTAAAAGGGGCTTTTGCACAGGTAGATAGTGATAGGACAAGTGGGAACAGTTTTAAACTAAAAGAGGGGAGATATAGATTATATGTCGGGGGAATTTTTTCACGGAGAAGATGGTGAGGTGCAGGATCAGGGTGCCCAGAAAAGTTGTAGATGCCCTCTCTCTCGAGGTGTTCAAGGCAAGGATGGATGGGGTCCTGGGCAACCTGACCTAGTGTTTGATTTAGTGGTTTGCATCCCTACCTGTGGCAGGGGTGTTGGAACTAGATGATCTTTGAAGTCCTTACCAACTCAAACCATTTTATGATTCTGTGAGGCTATGACTCTATGACTATGATTCTATGATTCTATGACTCCGTAAGCTCTCAGATAGTAGGATTTTAAATGACAGATTTTTTTGAACTTAATAACTTCAAGAGCACATGAGTAGCTTCGAAATTAATAAGAGCACATGAGATATCTCCATTATCTGAATTGGTTTAGATTCAGAGGTAAATGTTCAGGAAACATGGTCAAACTGCTTTTTTTAGTTCTTTCAAGGAATGATTCCCAAAATAACACTACTACCTATCTGCTCTAGACTCCTGGCTGTCTGTCCTCTATATTTTAAGATTACTGAAATGGTCTAATGGACAGATGATCTTTAGCCAGCATCTAACCTGATGGAGAAAACGTGCAGTCCTTAGAATCAAAACAACCAAAAATAACTAGGTTATTGAAATGTTATCGTTTTCAGCTCAAAGCTTTCTTTTCTGATGGTGGACATTATATTCATATTGCTAGATTTTTGTTTTATTTGTTTCACTGTTTTCTTCCTTTCTTTTGTACATTGATTATTGTTATACAAACCCTTTTTTCTAACAGTAATACTGTAGAAATCACTTGAGAAGCAAAGGTGGTCATTTTCATTTCTACAAGACATTGAACCAGCTCACATACTATCTTTTATTAGCTGATAGTTTCATGACAAATCAGGTTTATTTATTTTCATTTCATTTCATTTCATTGTCTGTTCTTACCTTTTTTCTCTTTCTCTTTTCTCTTTTCTCTTTTCTCTTTTCTCCCTCAGGTAACTGGAATTTTTTTTTTTTCTTTTTTCTTTTTTTAATTTTACTGCCATGTGCATGTGAAAATGTAATGCTAAAACAATGCAAATGTTATATATATAAAAAAGTCATTTTTCAGAATGCTATCTGTCTTGTTTCCAAGATATTTTGACCCAAAAATATTATTTGATGACATCTGCTTATTTTTGTAAAATGTAACAGTTTGAGTTAAGGAACCACTTCTAGGACAACAGTTGTTCAACTCTCCTTAATGTGTTTAGGCTCTCCATCAAACTAAAAATCTGTACATGAATTTCACATGACCATGTTCAATCCTGCTGTACATCATCAAGTATGTCTCTTACATCTTTTGTTCTTTACATGATAAAATTAGTAAACACGGAGATGCTGGGACATTACTGTATCTACACACTTAGCCTAAAGGCCTGATAGAGTTTCTCTGGAAGCTGGGGAAAACACTATCAACATCATAAACCAATTTGTTATTCTTCAACACTTATTCTAAAAATACCTCCTATAGGTACTGTTGTATTTTAAATGGAAGGTACAACAGGACTGAAGTCTTTGTAACATGCTGTCCATGGATGAAAAGACAGTAGATGGACTGGAATGAGTCTGATTCTAAGATGCAATTGAATGACCCAATTTTCCATCTGATTATTTGGATGTTAGGCTCTTATCACATTATAATTAATATTGACATCTTTGACAATAAGAATCAAACAGTGTGCTGCTTGAGTGTCCTAAATTGCACAGATTTTTACCAGATCTATTTTTCTCATTTGTTGGGAAAAGGTTATGAGAGCTAGATAATTGATCTTGAGCCCAATGAGCTTGGCACCCCATTGATGGCACAAATTAATTTTTAAAAACTCTCAGAATGCTGCTCCTGGTCGGGCATTTTTCATTCAAACTCGTAATGAAGGGGAGTGAGTATGCTATAATCATAGCATTTATGCAGCACCATCAATGAAAATAATGGGAATTTTTACATATTTTTTATGTTGGTACTTTTAAATTGCAGAAATTAATACACATTCCATACTCAAGGCTTATTCACACATCATATGAACTGTACATATATATGTACTTATTGCGATATGAAGCCTATTTTCTTAGCCTCTTTAGCAGATCCATTTTACAATGTTGTTGTCTCTTCTTAAAGTGACAAACAACTTTTGGAAGATAAACGGTACTGGCCACATACTGTTAATGTACAAACGTAGCTTAAGTTATTTATTTTAAAATGTGTCAGATGATGGATCTAAAATTATAAATATGTAATGAAAATATAAATATTGATAAATCCATCGAAGAGATGGCATTAAGGTCTCTATTAAAATTCAGTGTAAAAAAAAAAGGGAGATAAAATTGCCTATACTTGATTGAAATATTTTTTAGTGTTTTATTAAAATTCTTTAATCCTATTCCTAAATTTGTATCACTCTTCTTAAATCTATCAGAAAACCAATAAGTCAGATTTCATCATTTAATTCTTCTAAGTATTCTTTTCAGTAACCTAGATTTTTCATAACTACAATTCACCCACTTTTGTTTTCCATATTAATTACAAAATCCTTGCAGTATTTCAGTTATTTTAAAGACTTTCTCTCAGGTAACTAAATAATAGGTAATTTTTTTTGCTATTATTCTGAAATAATAGATACTATTTCATCTGACATAATGGAAGTATATCTGGAATTATGGATATATTTATTAAAGTATTCAAAGACATAACTAATGTCCAATTATCATGCATGCCATATGATTTTACTCAACACCTGTAAAGAAAATTCTTGGTTTAATTTTCCTTGTAATAGTTTTACTTAGTATATATTTCTAACGATCGTTATTAAATTGTTTAATTTCCTAACATGCATTAGGATCCTGAATCCTTACTTAATAAGAGTAGGTTGTGGCTGTGTGGCTATTTGAATGCAGCATAAATTGAGGATGCTGCGAAAGGGGAGATTTTCTTCTGTCACCATTTTCTAGGATATTAAGCACATTCCTTCCTTCAGGCCATTGTACCTGGCCAAGCCCTGGTCCAGGAGGACTGTCCCTACTCCTCATATTCCTGTGATGGTCCTGCTTCATCTTTATCTCCTTCTTCTGTCTTAGTAGGAGTTTCTTTCCTTACTAAATGATCTGACTTATGCAGCCTTTTTTTCTCTCGTGTAGAGGGGCAACCAATACTGGCACTGGTTACTGTTGTATGTTACTGTTACTACTGGCTGAAGTGCAGGGCTTATCACAGGGATTGGAGCAACCATGCGTCCCATCACAGGGACCAGAATGACTGCAAGGTCCATCAGAAAGGTTAGAGAAACTGTAGGGCCCATTACAGGTGCTGGAGCAGATGCAAAACCCATTGCAGGAGTTGGAGCAGCCGTAGGGCCTGTGACAGGGATTGGAGCAAGAGTAGGTCCTGCTACAATGCTTGGAGCACCTGCCAGGCCTATGGCAGGAGTTGAAGCTGTGGCTGGCTGAGGAGCTCATTTGGCTTCTTGCCAGCCCTCTTACTGGCAGCTGCTCTGGGCAGAGGACTACCAGGAGGGTGAGCTCCCAAACCCTCTGCTGCTGAGAACAACAGGGCTACTGAGAGTGCTTAGCCTGCCCGTGCAGGCATCAGCTGCTCCAGCCAGTCAAGCCCTAGGTTTATGTTCCACTCAGCAGGAGAATTGCATTCTGCCTCTGACTTGCATGCAGCTGGAGGCTGTAAATAGAGCAAGGGGGATGCAGTGCAGCGTGGGGAATCTCATCACCTGTGCTTGGACTGGGGACAAAAATACAGCTGCTGATAGCATCAACACTTTAGAATGCGTTCAAGTAAGGATTATTCTTATCTGGGCCATCTTATGTACAATGTTATTTTCCTACACAATCATCACTTATTTTTAATTTCATTCCTATTTTTTGTAGTAGAACATGGATATCCATATGTACAAATAATAAACATTCCAGGGAAAAAGAAAAAAAGAAGTCCATACAGTGCCCCCCCAAAATGTGCTGTTAAATTTCTCAGAAATAAATAACTTAAGCTGTTTTTTAGATCATGTTTAATTTATTTTTTTAATTATTTTTATTATTTTTATTCCATCTCTTTTTTTCTTTTGTATTATAAGAGATAACTGTGAACCATGGACAGCTCTTTTTATTTAATTTCAAAACCATCCTTCCCTGTGATCTTCACATTCTCCTGTCCAGATTCTGGGACAGAAATCTCACAATATATACTTCTCTTCAAACAGACCTGGTACGTTTTACAAGTTTGTATTTTTTTGCCTGCTATATTCTCCGGTTTGAATAACACTTCTGTACAGAAGACAGTCTTGGTTTTTCAGATGACATTTCTCAGTTAAAACATGACAATATTACATTTTTTTTTTCCCAAACAGAAAGAAAAATATGTCTCAGTTTTGTAAAAAAAGAGGCATTAGAATTATACCCTCTGCAACTGAACAGAAACATAAAATGAAAATCATTTTACAGTTGTCCTTATGACAAGATGGGACTCTTACTTTGTCATTTGGTTTGTGTACACAGAAATACTGAAAACAGTTATAATCAGATTTCAGCTGTGATAGGATTTGTCTCTTTTCAGACATGAAGAAATCTCCAGAAAACATGTAATCATCCAAACGAATCCCACTTGCTGGATAGATGTGTCAGGTCCCAAACAAATTTTTGTTCACTCCATCCAAACATACCACATAGCTTTCCATTGCAGAAATACTGACGTTGATTCAGCTTGCAGCAAAGTCTGATTTAATCCCTTGTGTTCTCAGTACTCCTGATTCATAAACCAAGCTCTGTGCTGAACACTCTTGGTGTAATCAAGATTTAGGAACACCAGCCCTTTGTATTCAAACAGTTGCTGAGCATCTCCATGTCCCAAAAGTATATTAGTCCTTTGTAAATCCTGCTTAAGTTGTTCTAGAGTGGAAAAAAGAGCCCTACTACCCCTCTTTCACAGAGCTCTAGGTGGCTAGATGCAGGCTTCTGCAAAAGCTCTTCTTTTGGGTAATGAAACAGATGCATCTCTTGCAGCTGCTAGGGCATGGGAGATCTCTGCAGAAGCAGCTAGGATCTCTTTCTAACTGTGAGCTTGTAGGGAAAGGACCTGAAGGTGCATTTGGCTTTTAATGCTGCTTTTTTATTACTATTCTAATTAGGAAACTTCATCTTTGGCTTATCTTAAAACTTCATCATGAACTCATGAACTTCATCTTAAGAGTGAAAGCAAAGCTGCTTTTCCAATAATGAGGGGAAGGCAGAGGTTAATGAGTCTCTACATGATATACATAAATAATGCAGAGAAGATTAAATAGTTTTGAGTCCTTCCTCACCTGTCATTCTCGTATTATCCTTCTTTTCGTCTTTCTCTCTATCTTGATTGCTGTTGTTGTTGTTGTTGATTTTCTCCTAAGAGGAGAATCACTGTTCCTGGTATAATTCTGTATGGTGTATTGTTCTGTCTGTCTAAATTTCTGCTTGCAAGATGCACTGTGTCATTTGTAACTTTTCCTCTTCAGCTTGGGCTGCTTGTGCTTCCTCTACTGTGAAGAACATTATGTTCACGGAACATTTATTTGATACTGTGAAGAGAGATTTGCTTAGTTGCTGTACAGGGAGGGAGTTAGAAAATGAGACTGAAAAGAAGGAAGAATGTCTAATAATCTGTCTTTGTCTTCATTTTGCTAACTCAATTCTGCTTAAGTATAGTCTGGGGAAAGTAATAAATGAGAAAACATGCCATCAAGGGATTTCCTGTAGAAGAGCCCATTAGTGACTAGATCTGGCTTGGTGGAATTTTCACACTTGCTATATAAAGCTCTGTTCATTTTAGTGGCAGGGCAATCAAAGCACAGATCTGAAGCTAGTATTTTTAGAAGAGTCTGGCACACACCTAAAAACTAAAATATGTACCCATATATTTTCATTCTGCTCAGCATGGCAAGAGCAATTAAGGATCTTTTTCTTGTAAGATGTTCAGCTATTGAAAACACTGTCCTCCTAATCAATGGTCCTGAGTAACTTCTGTGATGTAAACTGAAGAGCTGATCTCAAACAGCAGAGAAAGCTAATGGTGGATACAGGATTACAACATAAAGAGTTTGGTTTATCTCTCACCATGATGGATAGCACTACTCTTTGTGAGTTACCACAGGAGAGCATGCTGAAAGCACTTAAGCACTGACCTGAATGATCTGCACAGAACTTAAAAATGTACTCTCTACCCACATTCCCCAAATATGAGAGCAAAAACTAGGAAGGTTGTTTCCTATATTTTATCCAAAATGAAGAATACTTCTCAGCCCCATTTTTAACCTTTTCCAGCCTCACCTGCGGGCAGTCCTAAAGATGAACATTAACACTGAATGCTTCTTTTGTGATCATTTTTAGCTTTCAGCAACATAATCTGCATATTGTTATGAAGACAGCAATTTACATGTTATACTCTTGGCATTTCATAAGCATGACTGGCCTTGTTCTTGACTTTTTTGAGTTCCCTGAAATATTTCTAGAATATTGCTTCTTAAAAAAGAAAGGTTTGAGATTTTGTCCATGACACTTGTTCTAAGAAACTGTTTTTTTCTATGAAGCTTGCGCTTCTTGTTGCTCCAAGGAGACAAAGGCTAATGAAAGTGTGTCACCAAAGCTGCACGTGGCATTCTCCATTTTCATGGAGATGATGCTGCACTGTAATGCAGACAGCTGCCAACTGTAGCAAAATTACAGTGAACATTCTAATAGCATTAGAATATTCAGCATCCAGATCTATAGGAATATAGTTGAGAAAGAAAAAGGAACAAAAGGAAGTTAAACTAGTACTCGGTTAATTCACTGCAAGGTGGTGGGTAAGCTTCCAGAATAAAACAACACGTAGCAGCAGCTGTAACCCCAGATCACTTGGCAGAATAAATTTTGGACGTAATCCTTGTCCTTCTTACCTATTCTTACCTTTTATTCCATAATTATCTCACTCTTCCATAGGGAATAGTTTATTGCTCCTTCTGCAGGCCAGCTACTATAAGCAGCACACACAAATCTTGATACTCTTTGCTTCTTTCCAGAAGAAGTGAGTAAAACAAATTATCTTAGCTCTCCAAAGTGATTCTAATTCCCCCTTGGTTTCCTGTTCAACAAAGATAGGTCACTGACAGTCCATCCTTAATCAACTCTGTGACAACCGTTATTTAACAGAAGCTGAATAAATATGGCATAGCATGAGTTGCGTTCACATTTAAAGCCAGAGAAAACACTAATTTTACTGGGACAAAATGCTACATTTTGCAAATGCAACAGAACAAAAGGCTATCTATGCCATTCTTTTAGTTTACTCAAAATTTGCATGCTGAGTTTCAGGAGAGCTTTATAAATAACTGAGAGAGTCCTTGATGAAGGGGACTTTTAAAACTGAAGGGCCATGCTCTGTCTTGGATTGAGAAACTGAGTTCACCAGATCTGATACAAAGTCTGCAGTTACAGTACTGAATAAGCCTACAGGCAGTTTAACAAGGAGAGAATAAATGCAAACTTAATGAGTATTTGAGATTAAAAAATATCCTTTAGACTACGGAATCCCTGCCAACATTCCAGTAAACCTAAAAATAAACTGTGATTGTGAAGGTATAAGTTGAAAATGAAATTGGCAAGAATGACATAAAGAGGTTTTGGATTAATTATTTATGTTGTTTACAAAACCCCAAATCCTGTTATGTCTTTTAGGGGAATATATGTAAGACATTACTATTTTTTTTTGTACTGCATTCTTCTATGCATTGTCACCAGAGCCTCAGACAAGAAAAAAGCAACAGAACGTGCCCAATTCTTTATATCGAGCACAACATTCCAGTGTGTATTCCAATGTATGCTCTTTGAAAGAGCAATTAACCAGTAAGAGCAAGACACCAGTTTGCTAAAAGCCCTGATTTACCTTTGTGTGCAGCATATAAACTCAAGTGTGTTTAGACTCGGGGTATTTGCAGGAGCCATTTTCTAATTATTCCATTTACATTTAATTTTGCCTTTTGTGGACTTCACTGAAACAATTACCATAATCCAGAGAGCAGCTCTTTAGGTAGTTACATGAAAAGCATGTTATTATAATTCACTGTTAACAAAGGCAAACTCAGAAAACTGCAACAAAAATAAAAGCAGCCTGCACTTGTTATTCTGTCTGTAGAAGTACTGTACAAAAACTGTGTTGTGTAAAAGTTATTTGTTAACCAACTTCCACATCTTCAAAAGAGAAAATTAATGACATTGCTAATGGTTTAAACCTGAATACTGGGGTAAATCAGATAGATATACACACTGGTGCCAGGAGGCAGGTTGGAATCTTGCAACTTTTCGTTGCTAACATAAGCCAGTCAGTGACCTCACAGGAGTTACTAACTTAAATGATCCTATGAATTCAAGAAAATGTAAAACTTCAGTCTGGTTAAAGTGAGATTAAAACTGCAATTTGTTAAACAAGGAATAGCAAAAATGTGATATACAATATGAAATTCTCCTTTCTCCAATCAAAATTGTTGCTAGTTGTAGTAAAGATCTCATTAAAAGATTTGGTTCTTGGAAGCTGCACATTTTCCTTAGGATCAAGCACTGGGTCCAGTTTGGAGTTTTTCATTTTGCTTCAGAGCCTATAAACCTCAATGAGGTAACAGAGAAAAGTTAACATAAAGGAGATGCTGTAACTTTTGCTGTAGCAGGAACAAGACACAGTAGTGCAGACTACTGGTTATCTAGCTGTTTTCAAAAGAGTTTCCATGAAGTGTTGAAATACAACTGCTTACAGTAAGGAAATCCTAAACAAAATAAATATTGATGATTTCTTCTGGAGAAAATGTTTGTTTTTGAAGCATAACACAAAGTGAACAGTTTAATATTTTTTTCTTTGTAACTGTGTCTGTGTGGCTAATCATGCTCTTCTACATCAAAAATCACTGACATGGTAGAGACCTTCCCACATTATACCAGTTGGCCATCAAACATCACACACAGCATGTCACTCCCAAAGTCATGTCACTCCTGAGGCACATATTTATTCATTATTTCTGCAATAACTCTTGCCCTACTTTCTGGCAAGATATCATCCTATTATGTGGAAATGTGGTATAGCCAGGGGCTATACCAGCTCTGTGAGCTTTTTGGTGATGGATGCGAGAGAACCCCACCTACAGTCAGTCCTTGAATCTCATCTATCCCTATGCTCTGGTTAGAAGAGATGCAGCAGTGAGATCTATCAGGAGAGAAGGAAAAAGACTGTTCATGAAAGTTGCCCTTTAGCTACAAGTCAGAACTACAATCGTTTATTTTATAGAAAATACAGAATTCCTTAAGACAATAGCAAACAGTCTTGTAAATGAGAATAATATAAATATAATTTCTAATTTTTAATTACCTGTGGAAAAGGAAAATGAAAAAATCCAAGTCTAATAATAAGCTATACACAATATATAAATATTCCTAAACATAAAATGTGACATGCTAAAATGCATGTAAACATGGCTACTTCTGCACAATATGGATAGAAAAGGTGATCACAAGGATTGTAATGCAATCCCTTAGCATATAGATGGACTGAAGTTAGATCTAAGGACACTGAACTTCAGAAGAACAAATATTGAATTATGCAGGAAATAATGGGTGAAATTGAATGACTTTGAATAAAGGAGAGAAATTTAAAGTGTATAAATATAAATTTCTCAGGCCCAGAGATTATGCATGCCATCTACCAATAAATATAGTGAGTGATATGTATTTTTCTGTCTCTGTCTCCCCGTATCTCTGTCTCTGTCTTTGTTTCTCTCTCTGTCTCTTTCTTTATAGCCAAAGTAGATCAACAGGGAAATAGAAAATAACAATCAATAAGAAAGATGCACACCCTATGTTAAAAAAGGCACAGGAAACTTTTAAAACACTGGCAAATTGCTTCAGAAAAAAAGAAAAAAAACAACAACAAAAAAGCCAGTATATGATAGGGTAGACACTGAATCAAAGTTGGGAGTTCCAAATATATAATTTGCCTGATATATAGATTTCCCATTATCTTATCTGAGCATGAAAACCCATTGAATAATTACTATGATGCTGCAAAATCAATTGCAATAGCCTGTCCTGCAATTCTGAGGATTTCTAGGCATTTAAGTCAGAAGGTTTTGACTTTTATGGTAAACAACTGATTTCAATGCTTTCAGTATTCTTTGTCAAGCAGTGTTATTTTATTATTTTACATCAAGTGCCTTCCCAATAAATGATTGATGTCCTGAATTTCTCAGCACCAAGACACAAGACTGCATAATCATCCTTTCTCTTGCTCTTTCTCTTTCATCTGATCCAAGAATCTTGTTGCTTTTTCTTTTTCTTTTCTTCTTTTCTTTTCTTTTCTTTTCTTTTCTTTTCTTTTCTTTTCTTTTCTTTTCTTTTCTTTTCTTTTCTTTTCTTTTCTTTTCTTTTCTTT